>JAXIUT010000001.1:22964904-22993544 GCA_035586675.1 Eurytoma californica | reverse complement strand
TATATATAGTGATACAGCAATGTAAAAATTATATTCTTTTAAAAAGCTTTATTTTCAATGAGACTTGTTAATAAATACGTTTCAGAGCAAATGAAACATATTTAATGGGGTGGCCCACTATACCCCGCTCTCCCCTATTATAAACATTATTTTTATAATTAACTGTTATCAGAAATTACCAAGATTTAAATAATGAATTTCAAAAACAAAAAATATTGCAATAATAAATAGTTTTCACGAATATATAAAGTGCAGTACACCTACAAATTCCAAAAATTACTAAAACGATTAATTAATAAGAATATTTTTTATATTTTATTTTATAAAATTTAATGAATGTAGTAATCTTTGTTTCCAAAGTATTTATTAATATTCTTCGAGAAATATATATTTATTTATTTATTTATTTATTTATTTATTTATTTATTGTCATCAAACGGGCTAATAGCCTAATACAAAAGAAACAAAAAATAACAAATTATAATATATAAAAGTTCAGTATAAACGCAGCTAATAGGTAAAAGGACAGTTTCTGAATTCATAATTCTTAAACTATAAATTATAAACTAAAATACAAACTAATAATTAGAAAGAAATCGTATGAGAGCGCAACGCCGTTTTAAACGGACCCATATCATCAAGGCTAGTTAGTGAACACGGAAGCGTATTCCAAAACAAATATAGGAAATAATAAGAAATAAATAGTAATTCACTGAGGAGCTATGAAATTATTTTATAAGTTATTTTAGGTATATACCAGGCCTATAAACAAGTAATTAATTAATTTACTAGCGTAGGCTTGGAAATTACTGGTTTAAATAAACAAAAAACATTTAATAATATTTTCGATTGCATTAAATATTACCTTATTTATATGGAAATTTACGTATTAAAAGAAAATGTACTTTATAATTTTTTATTTTAATCATAAGAAATGAATCATTCGATACATTTGCATAGAAAAAATATTGGTTAGATAATTTACTGTAGGCATTTATCTGATTGATGTCGGATCACATCTACTGTTTATCGCTTAAATATCTTATAGACACTTAATGGCTTGTCGACAATCATCAATAAAAAAAGGTTTGAGTAAGTGTGAAATTGAAAAATTAAATCGACTAATAGACAATAGCGGTGCATAAAGTTGATCATTCCAGGGATCTCCGCATATTCAATTCTTTCGGTAACAGATTGCGTGGATACAAGTAAAATTTTGTATTCAAAGTACAAGATGAATTTTTTAATTTTACAAAATGTGAAAGTGAGACGAGATATTATATTTTGTTAAAAATATATAAATGTGGTAATATTCGATTGCCTGCCAGCTTACTTGTTGGTTCAGATAATTAAGGTTGATTTGAAATTCTCATTTTCTCATTTATTTCATGAAATGTTAGACACTTGTAAGATCATAAGTAGAGTTCTTGAGATGCCGATCCACTGAGCGATTGGAGTTGAGGACACCCTTACGAAAAAAAGATTATCGACGCAAAATGAGTGCTTAAAAAATTTAGTGCAAGAAATGCAACTAATGTCCATTAGATAAAAAAAATGAAAATTAAGCGTTCAGAGTTTTCCGCGCGGCGAGGGATCGAGTTTCGTTTGCGAATCGCACACCGGGGACACACCTCTCGCTTTCCCATTCGCTAGGATGCTGCGGGTCCAAGGCCAGCCGGAGGAGGGAGAGGAACCGGCGTGGCGAGCGCGGTGACGTCGGCGGCCCCCGTCGCGTATTGATCCTCGTGACGTCACGCCGGCTGCCGACGCGCGCTTTTCGCAAGCACGCCGCGACTGAGCCCTTCGCGGATGCGCCTATCGAGCGCCTACCCTCCCGCAGCTGATTACGCGAATCGGCCGATCTTGGCTCTCCACCCAAGCTAATTTAATGCGTGCTCATTTCAATATTATAAAACGGTCAATATTCACACGGTTATCCGAAAGAATAATACTCATAAAAGTTTTAACGGAAATTGTCACTTTAGCAGCTTACAACCGGTTCTGAACTTGATAAAATTTTCTTTGACTTTAACTTCATATCGATACGAGTTAAACATTCAAGAAGCATTGAAGCATTTAATTAGCGAATGCCTATCGAATCCATTAACGATAAGAGTGGTGCATTGCGCAACTCGTTACCTCGCGTGTCCTTTTCAATCTTTAAAAAAAGAAACCGATCGGTCTTCGGCCGCTCCGCGCGCTCCGAAGTCCGCGGCGCAAAAACTCCTCCCGGCGCTCATAGGTACCCGTAGACTACACCGAGCGCACGAGCACGCACTACAAAATGCGCCCGCGGCGGAATGCAGGCCCGCGAACAATCGAAATTCTATATGGGGGGTTCGACGAATCGCGACGAAACGGGATCTTTTGATCCTGCGTGTAAGCCCCTCGTTGGATGCTTGCGTGCGAGAGTTCTTTATATTTTTTGTGCACGCGGCCGAAACGAGCCCGCGGGAGAGAAGAGAAAGAAGGGAGGGAGACGAGTACCCTCGACTAGCCTACCAGGTGCTCGCGACGCTGCCCCTCAATCGTCCAATTCGCGGCCTTGGTCGGACGAATCGACGCTTCAAGCCATTTCAGCTCCTTCACTTCATTCTTCTTTTCATCAAATGCAGTTGGCAATCCCGGCCTCTCGGTAGCTGCAAGGGAATACAATTTTTTTATTCTTATTATTATTGTTTCAACAGTTGAAAAGCAATTCAAGTAACATCAGCGAGTTTGCGGAAATAGCGATTAAGGCTCTAAGTGATGTCAATGCTGAAATTCTGGCACTCCCGCGGATGCAACGATAAGCTGAAGTTTACATTAATCTTTCACGTCACAACTAAGTAAGATATTAGAAAAAAAGATTACTCGAATTACGAGTCGAGGTTATCATAGAATTTATCTAATGCATTTATTAATCAAGGAAGTCACAGCTGTAATCTTTATTCAAGTAAATATTTACATATAAGTGCACCAAAAGATTTTGAGGCGTGCATTATCAAGTAAACGATAAGAAGAAAGAAATTAATTTTACACGTACTTCATTAACTATCGTTGCATGCAATATATTACCGTTTTTTTCAAGTGCACGTGAAATTTGTTCGAGAACTTTATTAAATGAAATTGATTGCGCGAGAGGGTAGCCGAGGAAGAGGCTGTTGAAAATGAAGGGTTCGCGATTAAATGTAGGAGAAATGGAGCAAGAAGCAATATAATCGCAGACCGCGGCGGCGTTATCTCGTAGAAAAGATAGCGCTCGGCGCGAGCACATGCGCCGGACGGCTTAGCTGCAAGTAGTAGGGATACAGCTGGCCGGCTTCTGGCACGGGGTCGATCCTCCCTCCATCGGTGCGTCGCGCACAGAGGCTGCGCAAACGGAGCAAACGGAGCAAACGCAGAGCCATAGGAGCAGAGAAGGGAGGCGAGCGGGCCAGGCGGCGCACCGCCACACACGTCCAGCGCGAAAAAGGGAGAACGCTCGCCGCGAAGCGGGAGGGAGGGGAGGCCTAGGAAGCGCAGGAAGCACACGCTACACACCGCGCTCGCTCATTCAGACTCGGAGCAGCGCGCCCGCCGTTGGCCGCACACACACGCAAAGCAAAGTCCGCTGCTTCTTGCGCTTTTTCGCCTCGCTGCGCGGCCGGAGGACCCTCTCCTTGGGATACGGCAGATTTTGCCGCGGCGAGGGAGCAGCGCGCCAGTCGCTAGTGCCCGTGGAGGAGCGAGTGCCGCCGGTTCTTCCTGCACCGACGCCCCGCGCACGCACGGAGCTTTCTTCCGAGGACCCTCGCTCAGATCTATTCAGGTGAGTCTGCCGGCTGCTACTCGCTTCTCTCGCGTTCGCCCCATTTTATATACCTACCACTGACGAACTTTCTTTCAACTATCCCAACGGATGTTTCCCCGTCGCCGGTAATAGGACGCTTCGGTTTCGAAAATTTTCAATACCTGATCAATTTTCTACAGAAACCTGTGTAACATCGTTGCTTTGTCGCTGGCGTATGTAAAATAAACTGAGAAGCGAATGTTGAACCGAGGAAAAGGTTAAGCGGCATTAGCGTTCCGAGGCAACATCAGTAATCGCCAATATCCGTAATGGATCAGAGCGGAGTAACGTGCTGGAATCCAGGAGGTTCGAGGACGGATACGGGAAATTCGGAGCTCGCTCGGTGCGCGAACCCACGTGGTCTCTATATTGATTTTCCGCGCAGGGAGCGGGAGAGAGAAAGAGCGCGCGGGGGTGGCGGCGCGGTGCTGTGCGAATCGCCCGCGCCGTCGTCTCGGGGAAATAGGCCCTTTTCCCGTCAAGCACGCCGCACACCTCCTTCGCCTCGAGGGCTTAACTAAGCTCTTTTGTCACCGTCTAACGAGATATGTATCCTACCTCTTCCGCTCCTCTCACTGAGAAGACCTTCTTTCTTCTCGACATTTTTTGCTCTTTTTATTTTAATGATTTGTTCCTTCTAATGCTCTTGTCGGAAAGAACATTTCACGATAATTTCCGATAATTTCTGCAACTTTACATTGATAATATAATTGTAAAAAAAATAAACTTAATCGATTGTAATATGTTTACTTCCGCACGTTTAACTATATGAATACAATTCGAGCGGTATTTCGTAAAAACAATCGCAATTGACTACGCGCAAAAAAAATAGCTGACTCGTCAGCTACGTACGTCAGGTACCCACGAGTGTCGAAACCCGCGTGATTTTTCACCGAAACTATTTCCTCCTCGTCAATCGAACGCCGCACGACCTGGAGTACGCATCGACTTGTATTTACATTTACACGTTATAGTGGACATTTCGTCATCTGTGATAACGGAGGCCCGATTGGAAAAATTAAATTTTTCTCGCTGGGGCGAAAAGTACGCGCTTCCGCATTGACTTCTTCTACTTGCCCGACACTCTCGGTGAATGGGCCTTTATTCCGTTCATTTCCTTCTTCTTTGTACGTGAACTACGTGAACACTTGTGACAAGGCAAATTGTTGTAAATAGAATCTTAAGGAGCTTGAAGCCTGAAAATCGAAGTAATTAAGATTGGAAAAAAATTCAACATGGGGTATGTTATTAATTATTTAAAAATACTTGCTCATTATTTTAATTGCAGTGAAGTTAAAAATAATTTTTTGAAAACATTCCGATGTATAGTAGTGGACAGAATGCTCCTTTTTTATTGACACGAAAAAATGAGCTTCCGGTGTCAAGCACTAATCGCGACTCGGACCTCTGTGCTTGTGAATGTGGCCTCCCGTTTGCCCAGTCAAATAGATCGTCCGGCATCGATCAATCTTTCGAAGCGTCGCAGGTCAAACACGAGGCGGTTTGCCGGCAAACAATTTCATCGGGCCTCTAGTCTCTCGTGACTTTGGCTCGCTCGGACCAGAACAGTCACTTCTCGAAGAAATCTGCAAATCGATAGATTGCAAGTACTAGGGGGGTGCGGTGACTGCTGGGCCGTTGGCTCTCGACGCGATGACGCAACTCTCGGCGATCTTTCGCCGGCGAAAAAATCCTCGTACTGGCAGAACCTCGGAAAGGATCCTCGGATCGATCGATTGGCGCTGCAGTTTTATTTTGCTGATGAGCATAAGGACGGTGCTGCCGAAGCTTAATTGGCTGTCTAAGTGACGGTTAAGCCTGAGATAAAATAAGTGCGAATGTAAAAAGGATGACCTTATTAGCAACGTTCATTTTTATTTCTGTGAATTAATAAGAGGGTTTACGGGGGTCTCTAAAGCCATTTTATATTAAGTTATGTCACTTTCAGAAACTTTGCTCGTGTAACACTTTCAGCTTCAACGGATTGATCAATTCATTGGTCATTTCTGTCTTTATGGTGTATGTGAAGAGATATATGCATTAAATTTTTTTATTAAATTATTGAAAGAGTCCAATAACTACCGAAATTTCTTCAATTTTATGAATTTTACGGATTGAATGACATTTAAAACATTAAAGAGTTTGAAAAAATCTTGGGGGTTGAATACTATGCGAAATCTTATTCCGCTACGCTAACTAACGCTACGAGAGCCGCGAAGCTATACAAATGCATCGCCTCGAAATCCGAGTGTTGAGTCGTTGTCGCTTTTTACTGTATATATATGGAATCTACCCCCTATAAGTTAACCTCAAATAGCCGTACTTCGGAAGCGATAACGGCTACCGTATGGAGACTGTATAATTAAGTATGTTCTTGTACAATTTTATACACTTTTTTTGCAATTATCCCTCTTAGTGTTATGAGATGTTTAATGGTTTGATTGAGAAAATTAATTTATTAATTTATATCCGAATCTAATTTTAGTAGATCGAATTTATTGAAATTATGTCTTACTATCAATATATACTGCATTTGAACTCATAGTCATTTGTATTGACTACTTCATCATGGAAGAAATACTCTTACAATGAATATGTATATATTCGTGAAATTAATGATTTACTGCGCATTAAAGCAATCCCATGTTACTTTACTTCCGCAGAATGAATATTACCTTACCCTCAAATTTAAATCAGTGGCCTTTACTGCACATACGCTATTTTTAGTTTTTCCTGTTCTTTTGACGGAAATAAGAGAAAAATGTATTTTTATAGTATTATTACAGCATTTATTAATTGTACTCTAGGGAAAAGAATTTTTATGACCTAGTGTAAGGGAGCAATAAAAGATTTGAACAAATTTATATTTGATCCCTTTTACCGCAAGCTTACAATTTATGTTGTTCAGCTTTCAAATAAAGTATGTTCTTATATAAAATGAAATAAAAGGGAAAAATGTAGCCAGCATTCGTATTAGCGCATCTCATATTCTTATCATAAAGCTAATAATTGCAAAATGCGTTTTCTGAAATATTTATACTCGAGTGTAAATCAATTTCTTTCGAGGTCCTTGTCTAGCTTCTGAAAGAGCGTATGCCATTCTACTATTTTCGACATCAACTATATCTTTCATCGCGGTATTTTTCTATCAATTCGATTGACGAGGCACGTAGAGCACAATGTTTTTTGTGACTGTCGATAGATAAAAACGAAGAGAAAGGAAAGTGAAATTACTCTAGGTCACCGAGTAGCTGGTCCTGGTAACGGATCTTTTTTTCATGAACTATCTATAGCTCGTCGGTACGCTTAATCGAAGTTAGCTAGTAACAGTTTTAATAGAAATTTTATGTAAATCTAGTCACAAATGAAAATAGACGACAATTTATAAAATCAGCAGAAAATAGAAAAATTTCTCCAAAATAATTGCGGTGCGCGAGTTATCATCAATTTCGCGAGATCTTAAACGACGAGTACTTCTGCCCTGTTCATAAATCGACCGGTATTACTCTCCTCGCGAAATCCCGAGATGCGCTTAGTGGGAGGCAGCTCCTTATCATCAGCTAGATAAATTTTTCCGCTGATCGCGCGTTGAATCGTCAGAGATACGCAGTTTCTTCATTTTACGCGGGATGTGGAGAAAAAAAAAGAAATAAATGATGACGGTGACAAATGATAATCCATGCCGATTGATATTCTAAAAATTATAAATAGAGGGAACGAGTTTTTTACGCGCTGGAAGTCCATTGGCCGGCTGGAAGGTGTGTGCGAGGCGTGTAGATCAGGTGATTGGCCGATTAAAATGCAGCGATGCTGATGTCGAAATTACGCGACCAAGCAACAAGTTTTTCGAGCGTGGCTCCTTAATTTTCAAGCTATTTATGACCCTTTTTTCCTCTTATACGGCATTTTTATCATTTTGCGAATCAAAAGTCAGTTTCAATTATTTGAATAAAGATGAACATTGAAATGGGAGGTTTTTTAAACTTAAATATTAAAACGGGTTTATATGCGTGAAGTTTTTTTACCGATTTTACAGATTGCCCAAGTTGATTATAAGCTCTAACAAGTTTTGTTTCTTTTAATTGCTTTGTCACATTCTGCGTATACAAAAGTTTTTATTCGGGAACGTTATTAATTGAAAACTATTTTTTCAATTAGTGCTGGTTAAACTTGTGAAACTTTTCATCTATCTTCAAATAGTTGTTCAACTTTATTAAAATTTCAATTTCAATATTAAAATAAGAATGGAAGAATGTATAAAAAATTCGTTGACCTTAATAGATAAATGTTTACCCTCCCAACGTTTTAAAAGAAAATGACATTTCTCACAGTATCGGGCTTTTAGTGTTAACTCCAGTCAGAGCTCGACGAAAAGATACATTATTCAACGAGATCAAGGAAGCGAGCGAAAATGTACTCTCGTGGGCGTATAAACGTTGCGAGAATTGATTGTACCTATATTTTGTATCCAGTGGAGCGCGCATCATTTCCAACAAGTACAAAATTCAAAGCGATAATTTTTAATCCATTAGACTCTTTTGTTTTTGCTTATTATACGAGGAGGATTTTTGAAAATAAGAAAACTTGTTTCTAATTTCAGGATGTCGAAGACGGGAAGCTTAAAGGGAAGCGCAAAGGGCAGCATAAAGGGAAGCATGAAGGATGGAGAGACGAACGGATCGTATGATCCTGTGGGAACGGGCGACGAGATAAAGTTGGAAGCCAAAATGTCCCTGTTGAATGGGTGTACAGTGATCGTGGGCTCGATCATCGGCTCCGGTATCTTCGTTAGCCCTACCGGTGTACTCACTTACACCGGCAGCGTCAATGCTAGTCTACTGGTATGGACAGCTTCTGGAATTTTCTCTATGGTAAGTTTTATTGTGATTTTGTTGCTTTGCAAAAAATGTTAGTTGCATCATGTGTGTTTCATCAGCCCCCGGAGATCAGCTATTTTATTTCTTATATCAAGACAATCATAGCAGATTAGGGTAGATTAAATCAGTTCGACTCTTATGAATTTAATTCGCGGTCCAAATTAATGTCCACTTCTGAACTGTTTCGCTTACAAGAGTAGCGGATCAAGCTTTTAATTGATATTGACGCTTTCTTATGAAATCTTACGAGTGCTTTAATAAAAATGTGAATAGTTAAAAATGAAGTGGTTGAAGTTCAACTTCCGGAATCTGGCTAATAAATGAAAGAGCTGCATAGGGCCAGAAGTGTTATTTAATGTCACGCGACGCTCTCTCTTTTTTGCAGATCGGCGCGTACTGCTACGCAGAGCTCGGTTGCATGATTCGGAAATCCGGGGCGGACTACGCCTACATCATGGAGACTTTCGGGCCATTTATGGCATTCATGAGGCTCTGGATCGAGTGCATGATAGTAAGGCCGTGCAGTCAGGCCATTGTCGCGCTTACCTTTAGCAAGTACGTCCTGAAGCCGCTCTTCCCGGACTGCACGCCGCCTGACGACGCCGCCAGGCTCCTCGCCGTCTGCTGCATATGTGAGTAAAACAGTTTATTTTCATTTACGCTGCCAAAAAAATCAGTTCAAGTACGAGCCTTCATTTTCATTGGTTAACGCGCCTAGTGAGTAATGACAAAATTTAAGATCTAGAGTATCTTTACAATTAGCTTCAATATTTTAGTTGAAAGCTTCGCATACGGCGTGATTTGTGAAAATGGGTTAATGGCTTCTTGCTTCTTTTTCATTTATGCCCGTACTGTATATAATAAAAGAATTTCTTCTGCAATTTATGAAGGAGGCATTTTTATTCACTTTTCAAAAGATTAATTCCACATATTTTTCAAGTAATAGCTCCATAAAATCTTGCCGATTCGAATGTTTATTAAACGCTTTGCATTCCGTCGTGGCCATGCAAATCAAGAGACCAATTACCCATCGATCCTGAACTAGTTCGTACAAGTAAGCGTTATTCTTACCACCAGCGGGAACTTGTAAGGTAATCAATAAAGCGTCAACTATAAATTCTTCATAAATCTCCTTAAGGGTCATCCACATGTGTACAAATGAAATTTTTTCTTCAAAAAAGCAGCTTTCATTCTAAAAGCTTGAAGATTACATAAATTAACGCTTGAGATTTTATCGACTACGAGCTGCGCCTATTCATTCAGCTGATTATGCGCAAGCTAGGAAATCCAGAGACTTTCCGTTGATTAATCGCGAGCTTTTCAGCAGCGAACAGCTTGCCTTCAATTTTTTTATATTTTTCTATAGGGGATCTTTGCTTAAATGACTATTATTCTCAGATAGTCTGTTCGACATAAAAAAGAAATTTTATGTAAATTATTAGCTAACGAAGTAATAAAAGATAGTAATTAGATTTGACGGACATTGTGTATTAGAATAGAATGGAATAGTGTATTATTCAATGCGTAAAACATCTAATTGGCCAATCAAGTTAGGGTAGGATAAGCGATGATACTTTCTTGGTTCTATTCTTATTCGACCTTTAGATTTTTTAATTTTTTCTGTTATTTACTCAAACATAAGTTGTAAAGATAGCTAAATTTAACTCTTGAGAAAATTAAAAGAAAATTGCCGATAAAAGTCGCATAGTCATGCGTGTAAATCAATTGCAATATTATAGAAGCTAATATATTGTTTTCTACTACCTTGCATGACAAAAGGTCAAGGAATATTGAAAAAAAATTTCTGGCTGAAATGATTTACTGAAGGAGTACTTTCTTTTTCCAAGCAGGCCCTCGATGTAAATTTTTCGCTCGTTAAACTAATTAAGCAAATGCATATGGACATATCTGATGATGACACAGTAAAGAAAGAAAAGTAAGGACATTGTAGCTCAATTAGACGGCGTCAACAGCCTGCTATAAAAAAATAAGATAAAAATTCGGTCGCTCATACGTACAGTATGCTATTCGTGTTACTGCTCGGCCTTGCAAGGCGTTTTCGCTGGCTCGAGGAGTGCGCGCGAGCACGAACAATGGCGCAGAAAAAAAGTGGAGTATCAGGCCTCGTCCGACTGATGCAATGCGCCGGCGAAATTTCGTGCGTGAGACGTGTGGCGCGGCCTCGCGCTAGACTCCACGCTCCTTGCACCCCCAGATTCGCGAGCCAGTGCATTGCAAACGCCTCGGAGCTTCATTCGATTAATACGGATTTATTTGGCGTTGCCTCTGCGTACTGCTTCAGCGGACCTTTTTTACATCGAGTTACTCGCACTGCCAGATTATCTATTTTATTTTAATATTTAACTCGTTCATTAGAAATTTCAATAAAAGAAGATGTGAAAAAAGTACTGTTATCCCCTTCTATTTGTTGTAAAAGCCGATTAAATGTTTGTGATACTCGATAGTGAAGGTACATACGTTGCCCAGAAAAACAATCTATGGGAATCATCCATCTTCTTTATTTTCCTTAGGGGGCAAAGGTGCACGACTACGGAATCGGATAGCATGCAATCCCGTTGCATTATACCTATATCTCAGATCTAGCATTTCATTTAAAATAAGAGAAAAAAGTTTGCTGCTCAAATTGCAACAATTTCATTCCACGAGGAAATATTTATAGATTTTGTAGAATATGTAACATTTTTCTCCCTCGGGGAAATTCCGGAACTTGTTTTGGCGTACTCCCCCCCCTTCTTGAGCTGTTAACTGAAGGGTGAATTTCACTTATTGCGTCATTGACATCTTTACAAATTCTCATCTTGTCCGACAATATTGAAGCAAACGTTTCATTAAAACTTTTGCAAAGAAAAAACCTTTTCACTTTTTATTGGCATTAATCTACTTGATTTTGTCAAGGTGAATTAGAAAGACGCAAATGGCGCAATTTCCGGAGGAAGATAATAAAGAGAAAAGAGTTTCTCAAAGCTCTCGCGCGATCGATTATTCAAGGCATTCAAGGCTGCAATACTTTAGTATTTTTATACTCGATGCAATAATTATGCAAGTGTAAGCTGTTGTGTTATTATGTGAAAGGGTGAGTGAAAACTGAATAAAAAGTATAAATACGGATGAGTTTACTGTATCATTTCTTTTCAACTACCTCCATTCTTTCTCGCCTTTGATTTGCGCTTATACGAAGCTCGAAGGAAACGAGAAGAAAACATTTTATGGAAGGAAATATTTACTTAATACTTTATCCGCTTTTCTATTTAAGAGGCAATTATACTTGCTTTAAATAATCGGACAAATTGATTGTACTAAATAAAAATGATTGTTTGAAAAAGAAGCTAAAAGGATCCATCAAGGTTTCCAATCTCTCGAATAATGCGACTTTCGCAAGGATCTGATGGGGGTTCCAGAGAACGGCTTTGAAAAAAGGTTGGCTCCATTATACAGTCTTAGAAGTTGTGCTCGCGCGCTTCGCTTAATTACATTCAATTCGTCACAAAAGTCAAGGACACGTCAATTGCTAGACCGTTTATGCCCCATTGTTGCTACAGTGCGGGGGACGGATTTATTCGCCGAATTTTTTCCTCTGCTTAATGCTGTTCCGCTTAGTCGGTAAATTGCTCGGTCCGGTTTGTTAATCATCTTTTCAGTTTGACCGAGGCGCGTTTGGTAATTGCCTGCCATTGGTTCGAAGAGGGAGTATTATTATCGAAATCTGAGCTGCAATTTCGATCGACTAACTAGTAGGTTTACTACTATCAACATTTTGGCCGCTGCATGAGGTTTAGATTAAAATGAGGCTGATCCCTACTGAAATTAAAATTCTTCTTTTCTTCAATGAGTTTTTTTATACGCTCGCTTGAAATTTCATACTATTGCTAATAATATCCTTATAAGACTTTTTATTCTGCAAAAAGTGACATAAACTTGGACGTTTACGATGAAATATAAAAATTGAAGTATTTTATGCCTTCAGGAAATCATTAAAAGTAATAAAATCTTGTAACTACGATCGTAATTATTATTGCTAAATACTTTTAACGTTTCCATTATTACAGAATTCACACAACATATTATATATATTATATATGTTTAATTAACATTTAAAATGAATTTTTTCGTAAAGCATAGATAAAAAGAAATTATGTAAATATGTTAATTTAACTAAGTCAACAGATCGTTACTCTAACAAAGTTCTTGCGGAATGCATATATTTATCTTTCGTTGAGAAAGAATTAAATGGCGTACTCAAAGTAACAGTTATACTTACGGAAGCGTTTTGTTAGTGTTAAGAATATGTTATTACACAATTAAATAAAAAATGTTTTTCTCTTCGCTGCGCAGGTATCCTCGCATTCGTGAACTGCTGGGACGTGAAATGGGCCACGAGGGTCCAGGACGTATTCACGTATGCGAAGCTTCTGGCCCTCTTCATTATAATAGGCGCCGGTGGCTACCAACTCGCCAACAGTAAGTCTGTTTGTTCATATTTAAATAGCAAAACAGCTACAAAATGAAAAAGCATTTTTTAATTGGAAAAGTTGAAAAAGAGTGAAGGAGAATTATGAAAGAAAGTGTATGCAGGAAGTTGCGGAGGCTTTTAAAGCTCGAGGTTTCTTGAGATGGGCTTACGGCCGGACGAGACAATTTGTCCAATCAGAAAGGTGGTTAAACACGTTATACACGTTGAATGTGCGCTAGCGTGCGAACCAGACACAATGCCGTTTGCCCGCGTAAAGAACTCGCTCAATTGATTCATTCGGCTTACTCGGCTTTGCTTCCGCGTACAATGTATCATTTTTTCTAATGCACCTTTCATTCATCACAAGTTACATCAAATAAAACAATTCAGAAATGCATTTACTTAAACTTTATTTATAATTATTCTTTACATAATCTAACCGATTAGGGGAGAAGAATAATAATTTTTCTTGCTTTTCATTTTTAGACCAAACTCAGCACTTCACATTTGAAAATACGAAAATGGAAGTCACGCAGATAGCACTGAGTTTCTATTCGGGACTATTCGCGTACAACGGCTGGAACTACCTGAACTTCATAATAGAAGAACTGAAGGATCCAGTGAGGTAATGATCTCAAAAGAAAGAAAAAACTGAAACAGAAGGGATCCCTCTTTCGTCACGAGACCCGTTCTTACTTTTTACAACCGTCGCTCGAACTGACTTTTAAGACTCCTTTATTTCTGTTTAGTTTCAGACTGAAATATTCCATAGATTCCTTTTCTAAACGCTTTCATTTTTAAACATCCAATGGAACAATTACATTTTTACCTTATATATTACGATAAAACGATTAATATTCATAAATTTTTCATCAGAAACCTGCCTCGAGCTATTGGAATCTCTTGCGCACTCGTCACGATTGTCTACGTCTTGACGAATGCCGCTTTCTACACTACGCTTAGCCCACAGGAAGTTTTGGGTAGCGAAGCTGTCGCAGTCGTAAGTTATTCTCTATTCTCAATTTTTTTTCATTAATATTGATATGCATTGTATCTGTATTTTGATGGGACAGCTTGCGTGGAAAATTATAGAGCTGAAACGCCCCATTCGCACACCCAGGCTATCATTGTTCTTTTCTAGATTATTAATTAATGATGTAATTATTGTCTTTACATTTTTAACCTTTTAAAGCTTTCTCATTAAAATATAAGGTATTCCAAGTCGTAAAATAGTTTATGAAACTTCTTTCTCCAAAAAAGATTAATGGTCCAGGGGCTAATGAAGAGTGTTGATGTGTTCTCTTTTTTTTTTTTTTTTTTTTTTGCAGACCTTTGCCAATCGGCTGTTTGGCCCGATGGCTTGGACGATACCGGTGTTCGTTGCCCTGTCGACTTTCGGAGCGGTCAATGGCATCCTCCTTACGTCATCGCGGCTCTTCTATGCCGGTGCCTGTGAAGGGCAGATGCCGGAGATCTTGACGATGATACAGACTTCGAGAATGACACCCACTCCCGCTGTGATTTGCATGGTAATACATGACTTTGGTAACTGATTTCCTGCTCGCTCTTGACAGTGGCACACACGTGTCTGGAATATAAGCATTCGCATATTTATAAAAAAAAAAAACTGGTTATAGCCTTTGATCATAAGGATTTATCACTCACCGTATCTATAGTAGCTCAATTACAGTGCTTTTTCTAGCCACCTTTTATTGTACCTACTGATATCTATTTCTTTTGTTATATCTAAATGATCATATCGTCGCTCCTAACAAAGAAAAGCACATTTCACACTTCCCCGCGAAGAAAAACATAATTCACAAAATTCTAGTAAAAAAAAGTACATTATAAATGAAATGATAAATTAAAATTGTTTTTCAGGCACTTCTGTCCATGCTCTACTTGTGTTCTTCTGACATTGTAGCTCTTATAAACTACGTAGGATTTGCCACGTGGGTAAGTAAAATTCTAATTGAGATAAATGAAAATATAGAAGGAATTGAAAAGAAATGATTGTGATTGATATAGTTAAGTATCGGAGTATCCGTGCTGTGCGTGCCATGGTTGCGATGGGCTCAACCCAATCTACCAAGGCCCATCAAGGTCAATTTGGCTTTCCCTATCGTCTACATTCTCTGCACTCTTTTCGTAACCATTGTACCTATGTACGCTAGTCCAGTCGAGACTGGTGAGTTTTCAATCAATTATCATTTGAAAGAATATTTATAAAATTTAAAATTTGAATTTTTTAGCAAAAAAATTATTTTTATAGGCTATGGATGTCTCATGATCCTCTCATCTGTACCTGTCTACTTTGCCTTCGTCGCCTGGAAAAATAAACCCAAGTGCTTCCAGAAATCAGTTGGTAAGTTTATTACGACAAACTTTTGACTTATAACAGTGACAGGCAACTTGACAAACGACGTCAGGGATACGATCAAGAAATGAAGCTATTTCTTCCAAGTCTTTAATTTCTTTATTCCTGCAGGCGCCGTTACCCAAACTTTGCAGAAGATGATGGTGGTTGTCGGACCAAATAAGTCACAGGTTCAGAATAAGCACACTACAAATATTATACTCTACTCATAACAAGCATGCATCTTTTATTTATCTCACTCAATAATTAAATAATTTTTCACCTTCATTAATATCACTTTATGAAACATATAGGCATGCTCCTATTGTCGTAATTTCACCGAATCTTTTAATCCTCTCATCATTCTTAATTCATTATACATTTTTCGACTTTGATTTTTGCATGCTGCATCTACAATTGCACCAGTACACTAACGACACTAGACACGTTTATCGAATCAATTCATCTTATAAATATTAATGAGTTCTTTTAAAAATGTTAAATTTGCTAGGAAAAAGGTTTCCTGGGAAACATTACAAAAGTAATTTATTGATGCTACTAATCAAGCACTGCACATTTTTAAAATCCTTGTACATAATATGTGGAAGATTGTGAGAAGAGAATGAAAAAGATTCGCGGATCAACAGAACTAGAAAAAGTTTAAAGCTTCAAAACTATTCTATCCCTTCCTTTGAATAACATTAATAGTTTTTGTAACAATAAGAAATGCGAATAAAAGCTCTGATGCTTGATGCTAACTTACATTATTTTATTTGCAGTAAGTATGACGAAGTTTCTGCAGAAGATAATCCTGGTTGTGGGCAAGCCGAAGCCCGCGAAGGTTTAAAGCGGCCTAAGAAAGCAAAAAAAGGAAAGCGAGAGATGCCTACACATGGGCGAGTCTCGCCAATATTCTTATACACTATACGCGGTAAATAAAAAAGAAAAAAGAAAAGGATGCGCAACTGGACGTCCGATATCAAGCGGCAGCCATTGATTGAAGAAGGACGACTTGGCTCCTTAGAAGCAAACGAATCTAACAAAGCATAGTGAAGTATTTTTTAAAAATCACCTTTGACAGCTATCTTGTGAATATGAAAGAAGCGCATACATTAATAATGAAGAGAATTCCTACGTCGATCCGGTCTCGGCGCAACATTTTATCAGCTTATAAACGACTTGAGAGATCCTTCTTCTTTTCCTTTTCATTTAAATGCGCCTTTCTAATGCAGATGCAATAAAGTATTTTTTTAATCAAATGTCACCTGACAATGATAAAATGTTACATCGAGACCCGATTCGAACCATCTTGTATTTATCTATAAGAGAAAAAAACGAGCTCTGATACGGCGACGGTCTCCTCCGTTGAATGTGGACTAGTTGTTGGTATTTAACAGTGATTAATTTTTTCAAATTGTTAATGCTTGAATAGTCTAAAGTTAGGCGCGCTTTCGACAGCGGCGTTCCGTCGCATTTCGGAGCTCCACGATTTTTCGCCGTTCCGATCAAACGTTTCATGATATTCTTGTTCTTCTTGTGGTTGTGCGTTTCTGGTCCGATCAAACCATTTTATATATACTAGGACTAGCATAATGTACGAAGCAGTAAGAAATCGTGCTATTATGAACATTTTTTTAACTTTATATTTTTTACATTAGCTATTTAGTTTTACATACTTTGTTATCGACTTTATTGAAAAAAAAAGAATTTTATCTGAGGATGAAATTTTCAGTGTCAGGATCACTCGACAAAATTCAATTTAACTATATACCTACCTTTAGTTCAACAAAAAAAAAGAAAAAAAAACATATCAAATATATCATTTAACATTTAATTTATGAAAATTTTACAAGTGGTCGGGTTTATTAAAACTCTAAAAAAATCATTACGAAATATGTTTGAGTTAATGATTATTAAAATTAAGAGAACTAGTGATCGATTAATGATGCATTCATAATTCGGTGCATTTACGCTTTTTATTACGGAAAAAAAAAGAAGTGAAGCTATAATTATACCGAAAAACTATTATTCAGTAAATTTTCGGTAAATATTACATGCTTAATCGAACAAAAAATCCAAATACTGCCATATTTTCGAATTGTACAATAAGCATTCAGTTACTTCCGGAAATAAAGAGAGAAGGTAAAAATAATGCTTTGGTCCTAAAAGTACTATAATATACTTTAACGCTTGATTTAAGCGCAAGAAAGTTGCTTTATTTATTACGAGTTAATTGTTATTATTGTATGTTAAGCATAGATGGTTCTCCAGACATTCCGAAATAGTAAAGCATTTGTATATACAGATATTAGGGGAGAGTTGCCCAGCGCCGCTCACCATGGATTTCTCGCTTTCTGAGATACATGGCGGTTTAATTGACGTGAATTTTCATCAATCTACTCGAATATTCCTTCATATTCCTAGACCGGCAAAGAAAACTAAGTTTTGACATTTCAGGAGCTAAAAATCTCATTTTTTAAGCCATGTTCGAAAAAAAAACGTAGTCATTTAGTACAAGTCTTAAGCTTTAAAACGCGATCCCGAAGTAACACGACATTATAGTGTAAAATTGTTTAGTTGCCCACAACGGTGCACTAAAGTATTGCCCAGCACCGCCCGCATATTTGTGGCGGTGCTGGGCAACTCTCCCCTATATTGGAGATTTTGAAGATAAAGCGCAAATAACTATCCTGAAAAAATAGCTTTATCATCGTGGGCACGATGTATGCCATTTTTCAGGATTAAATGTAGCATAGAAAATTGAACGTTGAAGACTATTTTTCTTCCAATTTCTTCAGTATCGTTATAAAAATTAGTCCTTTAGGATCAGGATAATCACGGATGAGGTGTTTGCAGCACTTGACTGTTTCTCGATCTCAACACCTCATTCTCGCAAGAAGTGACTAATTTTCTCCCCATATTGGACAATTTACTATTTACAGATTTAAGATTATTTTAAAAATTGCACTCAAAATCAGGTGACAACATTATCATTTTTTTATTATTTTTTTATGTTTACTCTGCAATTGTATACCCGGATTTAAATTACAGTTTTATAGAAATCATTTTAATCCTATAATTGTATTTAAAATGTTGTAAATTTTGGTGCGTGTTTTGCATTTTTATCATTCCCAATTTTCAATTTTAGAAACTAGTTGAATTGAAAGCGTTTTTAAAGGAAAATAAAATGTGCTCATCTTTTTCAATTTTTTTTTGTACAAAAAATATTTGCATTAACAAAACCCGTCTTTAATTCACTGCGACGCAATCAGAAAGTATATCGGAGTAGAAGAAGAAATTATATACCTAATGCGAAAGCTATCCTTTTTTTGGGTACAAACATATCCAGAATAATAATCTATTGGACCAAGACACAAATGTCTTACATTAGGAAATCAAAAAGATTTCGCTTTTATTTCGAAAACACTGATTGTTTAAAAAAAAGAAAATTTGTTTGTTACAAAAATAATTGTTTAACAAAGTAAAATAATAGACTGAATGATGGTATTTATTTGCAAATAGAACAATGATTAGAATGTCAATAAATGGCGATAAATTTTACAAAGAATAATTTTCCTTTAGGATATTGTTCACTTTGATGAAATTTGAATCGTTTGAAAAGCGATGAAAACGGTAAATTTTATTTCCAATGTGTATTGTACGAATCAAGCCATCACTTCTGAAACTCAAAGACAATAAGGCTTTGACTGATTATTAGAGTCATTACGATTGTACGAAATAATTGATAATTTTCAATCGAATTATTAGAATGGTATCTGGAATGAATGGGAGATGCAAGTTTTTAGTCGAATCACATTTTATCTAGCTTGCATATTTTCTTTCTAAAATAAAACTATTTTGTAAAGACATCAGTACATACATTAGCAAACCTCTTTTGCTACAGTTTTCAAAATATTGCGTTACCATTTTGTATATGCAGTAGCAGCATATTTTTTATAATAATTATAGTTTGTTTTTTTTAAATTAATTGATGTTTACATCAAACACAATCACATGTTGATAATGTTATAGCTTAAAAAATGCGACTCGATTAAAATTGAAAAGCGAAGGATAAAATATACATGTAAAAATAAAATGTCTGTAATGATTTTTCTATGTGCTCTGAAGGAATCTTGAATTGACGGTTTGTACATTTACGGTGTATAAATTTGTGAACATTCTGTATATTAACTGTGCATGAAAGCAGTTTAAGCTGATCACGAAATTGTCGTGCAAATTACAATTTTAATGTTCAAGTGCACGAAAAAGCTTTTTGAGATTAAGCTTACAAGACTATATACAGTAGCTTAGGATCTGAATAAATTTTGAGAATAAATGAACTGTGACAATATGTATATACGTGTAAACACATTTATCAAACGGAGTAATTACTTTTTTCCCTAAAGATGTCTACAGCAAGGCCTGTTGAGTCCATTTGACTCTTCTAGGACGAAACGTCAACCATTGAATGCACGGATTCTATAACCGCGTTAGCGCACGAAGACGCGAAAAAGTATTGTCCATGGAGCGAATTTTGAAAGTAGCTCGGACCTCAATTTTTATCATCAATATTTGTAGAGAATTTAATTGCGCATAATTTTTGTATTGGAAGAAAATTTTTATGTTTTGTCGTTTTTTAGATATTTAAGAAAAATATAAATTTTTCCATAAAAAAAATTTATAACTTTTTCGTGTTCAACTCGCTAGATTATTACTGGGAATTATTATTTTGTTTTGAAATTCACACACGATGTTCTTCATCGCATTCTCCGACTGTTAGAACGTTAAAACTGTTTAAAAAATTTATCGGGGCCATATTTAATATTTTAATTTATTTCATGTTTAAGAGAAACACATTTGATGCTTTTTTTTGGTACAAAAATCATCCGATACAAATATTTCGATAATACTAAATTGACTACTTGTCGGAATATTTTAAATTGATAATGATGCAAACAGGGTATGAAAAATCAAGAAGACTTCATGCAGGTTTGAATCATCAATAAATGGGGAATCAAGTTTAATGTTACATGTGTATTTGTTTACATTTTCATGTATAAATATATAAGGTATAAAGCTGTTATGTAGTATATATTTATAACTTATACACTATATATACATATAGTTTCATACACTATATATATATATATATATATAGTTTCATTTATTTAATATCTATGTAGATTTTTTCTTCCACAGCAGTCGTACTTCGCATACGTAATCGATGGTAGAAGAAAAAAATCATGAAAAAATCATTTGGCTTCGGTGGCGTAAGGAACACAGACGTCTCTACGAACCTCCTGTTCTCTAACAAGAGGTTCGTAAAGTTGGAAGACTGCGGGAAAAAACTTGTGCAACCTTTTAAATGCTCTTAGTCACTATTTTTTAGCACAGCCCTTAAATAGATTTTCACTTAAAGACCGCATTAAAAATATATTAGAATGTGCTTTCAATTTTTCTTGTTAATATTTTTTTCTTTGAGTCCTTGAGAGCATAAGTAAAAACTAAAATTTAGTTCAAACATATGTAATAGTTTTTTCAAAGAAAATTTAATGTAGGTAATTTTATTAAAAGCTGTACAAGTATTAAAATTTTGTTTAATCACTGACAATTAGCATCTGTTAACATTTAGAAATTGTGGAGGAAATTATTCAATAATATGACTGATATACAAAGAAATCGTAGATTGAAAAATTATATAATTGATTATATATCGCAGATGAAATCGACAAAAGATCATTTTTCATTTCCTACAATACTCTATGTATATACAAAATTCCTTTCGGTATGAGTTTTTAAAATTTAATTTCATTTTATTACGAACGTAAAACGATTTGTTACATTTTGAGTGGTGGTATGGAATCGGTTGACATTTCTATCATCAAATGCTAAACGTTCGCAGAGTATTCATCTCCCTTAATCTGAATCGGGGATATTAGCTAAAGATTTAATTTTTATCAATTCATATTGTTTAATTCATAAGCAATTTTATTCTTGACTTTTATTAAAATTGTCCGTTACAATTGATAATACTATTCGCCCCACACACTCTGTTCTCTCACTTATTTTCTTTCTCTAGTTTTTTTTCGAGTTAATTGTATCTTGAAAAAAAAAATTAAATTCCGTAGGTTCGCACATGCATTCGTTAAATGTCAAATTGACATTTAGCATATGAACAAAGACCAAAATGGAATGGTATTGAGTTCTCAATTATTAAACGACAAGTTTAAGTTTTCAAAATTAAAAATTAACTTTTATTTTATCCAAAATCAAGTATAAAAAAAATATATTTTTGCATTTAAAATTGAATGAAATGAATGAAGGAATGTTTCTTTTAAAGTACTTACACTTGCCGTTTATTTAAATTACATATATTTTTCGAAGACAATTCTTGCGCTTTTTTTAAAGATTGCGCAGTTCCAATTGTAACAAAATCTTTGATAATCGAAGTTTAAAGTAAAATATCTACCATAGCATTGCTATACATCTAGTCGTTAAATATCCATTTAAACATACAAAGTATCATGAAAACAATATCAACAAATTGTTTGATCATGTAAACATTTTCTCGATAATACCAAATTTATATATTGATAAAAGCTTATACAGTTGAGCTTCCTCAAAATCTTTGAAAGAGTACAAGATAAACAAGTCGCTTTTAAAAAGAGTACAGTAAACACTGAGCGCACTTTGTTTTTGTGCAACGGATTTCACAAACATCGCACTTGCCAGTCAGACTTTTACTTGTAAATAAAAAGTAAAATAACAAGAGAAACGGTATGGGTCTCTAGACGAGCGTAAAATAACAAAGAAAAGACGTTTACGATTTGTCTTAATTGCTAATAGCGCACCTGCCGATTTAACGCTAACAAGTGGAGGAAAAAAATCACGGCTTCTCTTTTACGCAAATTCTTTTTTTATGAGATTCGAATAAATCGTACCGAAATCGAGGTACTTCCGATTCGTGTATTCTCTATTCCACACATTCCCAGATACATTCACTCACTCGGTTGCGTTGCGCTTTATTTTCTTGGAAGAACAGGCTTTGTGTACAAAGATCAGTATTTATCTTAGCATTTTTCTCTCTTTTTCGTTCTATCACTCAGAATCTCCGAATCCTTGTGGTTACGTGATAATTTACAGTAGGTATCGCATAACTTCGTTACAAAGAGTACTGGTAATGACAGCTTTACGGGATTGTCGCTTCTCCATTATTCGCCGATGAGGTTGTGAAAAATTAAAGGAACCATATCGTAGCTTTTTTCTTTATGTTGCACTGAACATCGATATAAATAGAATTGCTCCATTATAAATTAAACTAACACTTCATTTCACAATTTCAACATCTATTATAGTAAAACATCAAATTTTTTTGAATGAATAGAGATTTTTATGAATTTTAAAAGGCAGTGTCTTACTTTAATGATAAAATAATTTTGACAACTAATAATTGAATAATTTTAAGTTATACAAATTAATTTACGCGCAGTATTTAAAAAAATTAATTCAAAAATATATATATATATATCGTATGGAAGATACATTTATTTGAGTTCATTAGAAGGTATGTTCCTTTAATTTTTGTTCAAAATACCATTAAAAAATAGGATGTGTATTTAAAAAAAATTCTTAAAAATGTTTGAGTAAATAAATATACTTTATGTACGCTATTTTTCATTGACTTCAATAGTTACTGTCACTTCATAAATAAATATTTTAATTCATAATTTTCAATAACGATCAAATTTTGATACGATAAAATAAAATTAATACCAAATTTTTGTGTTTTGCGTACCCTCTCCCCGCGATGTAGTAAAATCAAGAAAATCAGTATTATTGTACGTATAAATAGAGTGAACACACATTGTATCGTGTACAAGGCGCACGAATCTATAAGACATATGAATGTATAAAATAAGACGAGAACGAGAAGATATTTTTCAATACCGCTCTCATTTTTCTTTCAATCTTGCCTTTCTTTTTTTTCTTACCTTAGTAATTTTTTTGTTCATTAAATTACTATAAATTTATAGTCACTTACACATATACATTGTAATTTAATTCAACTTGTGCCTGTCGCCGAAACAAGAAAATTTTTTCCGTCTACGTCTTTTTTTTCTTTTCTGGCGTCTATCTAAAATTACATGTATCGCGAAAATCGCATTTTTTTTGTTTCTTTGAACGGACGGGTGCGGCTTTGACAATATTTTCAACTATTACTTTACTTGTAAATACATATGGGACATACACTTAGAAAAAGTTTTGACTCGCTTGAGTATAAAGAGCGGAAGATTCCGTTTTGTGCTTGTTACACATTTGCGCGAAAAAGAAGGACTTATTCTTTGCTCTACCAACATACTCAGATAGCCAAATTTTTTTGCTTAATACATAACCGTTTTAGCTAAATACATAGCTAGTTCGAAATTAATGTGAATTTCCCGAGAAAATCAGTGACACATTTAATCCGATTTAAGACTGGCCTGTAATACAGTCTACTGTCTGTATGGAGATAAAACTAACTTCAGTTTGAGGAGAGTTGGAGCACACATTTTAGCTCTCGTCGTCCATGTTCTTCAGTTATTTATTTGTTTCTATATATATAAGAGTAAATTTTAAAAACATTTACGTTTTGCCGGTAGTACGACGTCGTTGAATAGCAGTAAAATAGCGATAAAAATACGCTTGTAAAATAATCTCATTATTTTTGTTCTTAGCTTAAAGTGTAAACAGTTATTAGTATTGCACTGAAGAATTTTACAAAATTATCCGTGCATGTTTTTTACATCGCAAATATGTATAAAATGGAAAAATCTGAACGATATACAATTAAAAAAGAACAACGACGACAGCAATGTTTTTTACTCTAAAAGACTTTCTAAAGACCTTGACAATAGCCCTTAATGCTTTGTCAATTAGCATCTTCTTTCTCGAAGATCCTTTACATTATTTTTGCAACAAGAAAGTAGAAAGTTGCTTGTTAAAAATTTTTGACTAAAGCTAATTCTCTTAACTCATATTTGTTCGTAATTTATGTATTCCAAATATTCTTAATAATCTCGCGAGATCACACGTGGAATTTTTTTTAAATTTCATGTACTACTAATGTAACATTGAAAAGAAGTATTTGCCATTTTGCAGGTCAAAAAAGAAAAAAAAAAATTTGCGCGTCATTACAATCATGAATTATCCACGATTTGAACGAGTAAATCCTAGTTGAGTCGTACAACTCATCGATTCGCAAATTCCTATCTAAGCGTATTCGAATAATGATACTAGGTACACGTTGTCGGTACTGTTTTAGCATCCACGAATATTTCCTCCGCGATTCTAGCATGACTATTTTGTGCTTCAGACCTTTAATTCTTCGTTCGAAATATACCGCGATAATAAAAATGAAGACTTTACGTAAAAAAATGAGGGAGGCGAGACGGGGTAAACGAAAGTTGAAAAAGAGCACAACGCTTCATCGAAAGAATGATGCTCTCCAGTGTTGACATCGGTGCGAGATTCGATTTGACCGCTTCAGGATCTACGCGATGTGCGTCCACTCAAATCTTTTTACGGTGGAAGAAGCTTCGAGCGCGCCGAGAGTCTTCCATTAGATCTAGCGTTCAAGCGACGCAATGAGCGCCGTTGCACTCTTCGTCCGCTAGCTTGCCGGGCTTATCCGAGCTCTTGCTCCAGGTGAAGCGACGCAGACAGCTGCAGCAGCGGTCCGGGGGCTCCGCGGCCGGCGTCGACTCGATCGTAATTGCGTTGCCATTCGCCGAATTAATCCTGGATCAGCTGGCCGGCATCTCCGAGCTTTGGCTTTGTGACAGTTCTAACAAATGGCACTCTGATAATGGAATTTCTCTGGTTCGGGCACTCTGCTTTTTCTGCAAGCAAATATTTGTTATTATAGCAAATTCTTTTTAATTTATATTCAAAACATATTAGACTAAATTATAGCTTATTTTGCTGTTTCATTTTTGAGATTAGAAACTATATCAGTATTTAATGTGCAAATTTAGAGTACAATTAGAAACTTTAAAAATTTTATATTTAATTCATTACTCAATAAAAAAAGAAGAAAAAACAAAATTAAGCTAAAATATCGTTTTTTTAAGAGAGGATAATTAAACCGAACCGTTTAAACCGAAAATCATTTTTTCATGAAATGAAATAAAATTATTTATTGAATAAGAAACTTAAAATTTAAGACGATATAAAACGCAGTTATCTGATCTCAACGGATTTTGGTTATCGGCATAACTAATTACTCTAGTAGACTGTGAGGCATTGATAAGGATCACCTATGACTGTTAATTTAATTCGATCTACGCATCAAGTTATATTCCAGGCATCTAAATCATTAGATTCTTTCTTTTCAATTGAAAATGAACTTGGAGTTATCCGTGATGCCACCGTACATGTTAGTTAAAAATCATTAGATTCAAACATTCTTGTGCCTTGATTCTATAGTGTCTGAAAATGTCGCACTGCACTCATAAGATTGATAGAGGAGTGTTTATAGTTGCAAGGGATTCGTCAATATTAATATGTCTAAAAAATGTGAAAGAGCGGGCGAGCGAAATTAACGAATTGAAACGATAAAAGAAACAGGAATTTTTCATCTATTATGGCAAGTCGAAGTAATTTTACCTTTCTGCGGAAAGGGAAGCAGCCTCTGTTTTCATTGTTGGGCGGCGGATGGTTTATCAGCAGGTCCGCGGTGGGTGTATTGTTGGGCCCGAGTACATTAAGCTCCTTGAAGCATTCCGTCTCTATCATCTGAAAAGAAGAAGAGCCAAAATCATATAAATCTCAATTTGTCAGGTTGCGTTGACCGGTAGGTATATACTCACTTCGTTCTGCCAAGGAATGGACACGCTTCCCGTATTGAATTTGCTGTAGAACGTGTCGTCCGTCGCGTCCAAATTGACGCCCTTCACCGTGGAAAATTGCTCGATGTCCAGGACGTCCTTGGCGTACACTGCGTGCGGCTGCGTAAATTAAAAGCGGAGATCAACCATAACTCAATAGTTTTATCATTTCGCATCGATGAACTTTTTTCATTTCATTAGTCTACATAGACTCAAGTATGAAAAGACATTTTTTACGTCCGCCCACGAAAGGCCAAATGAATGAAATCGGGCTTCTAACCGAAACAGTCGGGGAAAATGAAGTGATGTTTTATAAGGAGGCTTTAAATATCGAATAAAATAAATGAATAAATGAATGAAGAGGACAAGAGGTATTTAGACAAATAACAGTTTGCGCACTAGAAGTATTTTAAAAGTTAACAGACTATATACTATGAAAGAAATAAAAGAAAAATGATACATACATCAGGTATGAAGGGCGGCTCCCACATACCCGCCTCTACCCTCTTCCAGTTGAGGCATTGGAAGAAGGAATGTAACTTGATCTCTTTGGCGCCGTGGCGTCCGCACTTGCAGCCCAGTCGATTTTTCGGGCTCTTCTTGAGCAGCTGCTGGCACAGGCTCTTGGCCTCCTCGGTGAACTTGTGCGAGTACTTCTCCTGGTCCTCTTTGACCCTACGGTCGACCTCGTCGCGCTTGACTTTCTCCTTGCGCGCGCGGAACGGCGCCTGGCCCTCGATCATCTCGTACAGGAGACAACCGAAGCTGAACCAGTCCGGCGAGAAAGTGTACTTTTCGTTGTCTATCACCTCGGGTGCCATGTAGCCCACTGTGCCAACGCGGCCACGCACCATGTCGCCCTCCGTTATCTCCACCGCCAGTCCTAGGTCCGAAATGCGCACGTGCCCGTGGTCGTCCAGCAGGATGTTCTCCGGCTTGCAGTCACGGTACACAATGCCCTGCTGGTGCAGGTGCTCCAGCCCGCAGACCACCTCCGCTGCATAAAACCTGTACCATACCATATTCAATTATTCAATCATTCAATTATTTTGCTGGAAAAATAGATTAGGCTTTATTTCATTTAACAGTCAGTCAATCTCAAGAGTAAAATAACGAAGCAATAGTTAGTTGCACGAAAATATACAGAATATCGAGTCATAAATCGAACGCGAAATTGAATATATGGTGTATACGGCGTTTCTATTAATACTCGCTGAATCACATCATCGCGTTATTGCATTTGGTAAAGTTATAATCAAATGTTTGGCAGTTAGTAAGCTACGTAATTCTGCCTTATCAGATGTTCTCTATGAGTTATATTGTGAGTCACCTTACTTGAAACGGCAAGCTGAATAAAAAATCTCGTTGTTATATATTTATAAATATATATCTGAATAGTGCCATTTTGATAGAAAAAATCCGGCAACTTTTATTGCAAAATATTCTGTTTCGCGAATAAGAGCTTATATTACAATAGTCGACTGCGGCTCTAACTCCTATCTTGCCTGAACGTCATATACTGTGAACATCTGATTTTTGAAAAAATGCATGTAGAATATATTAAATGGAAATATGTCCATAAATGAATATCGATAAAATTGTATTCAATTTGCTATTTTTAGTAGCCCTGGTAGTGAATGTATTTTTACACTATCATGTGAAAAGTTTTGATAATTTGAAAATGAAAAATAAAATGAAGAAAATGTGAAATATCCAACCTGGCTCTGTTAATGTCGAAGCCGGGTTCTCCGCCCATATTGTAAATGTGAAATTTGAGGTCGCCGCCGTTCATGATGGTGAGTACGAGGCATAGCGCGTCCTTGGTTTCGTAAGCGTAGGCGAGCGAAACGACAAACTTGGAATTGATCTTCTGGAGGATGTTCTTTTCGATGAGGACCATGGCCTCACCTTTACGCTTCTTGATCCGCTTTTTTTCCAACTTCTTGCAAGCGTACATTTTGCCGGTGGCGCGAACTTGACAAGCGCACACCTCTCCGAAACCGCCTTTACCAAGTACTCGGTACATGCGGAAGGTCTTGTACGTCACCGGCTGTGCCTCCAGCCATTTCCATTGAAGATACCTATCGTAACGTTTCATTTATTCCACTTATTTCATTTTTTTTCTTCAAATTAATTATAGGGGAGAGCGGCGCATAGCGGGCCGTGGGGCAATGTGAACCTTCGGGCATAGTGGGCCACCCCATTAAATATGTTTCATTTGCTGTGAAACATATTTCTTAACAAGTCTCACTGAAAATAA
>JAXIUT010000001.1:22950209-22964804 GCA_035586675.1 Eurytoma californica | reverse complement strand
CTTCGGGCATAGTGGGCCACCCCATTAAATATGTTTCATTTGCTGTGAAACATATATTTCTTAACAAGTCAAGTTGCCCCACGGCCCGCTATGCCCCGCTCTCCCCTACTAATGCGTGAATTAAAGAGTAACTTATTTCAGTTTACTAGATTGAATTTTTACGATTGATGCTTTTTTAATTATAATAAGCATCTTCTATGAGTACACGTAAAACATTCAATTATGACGATTAAAAGAATTTTTATTTTAATTGTCATAATTGCTGACACGAACATTGTCGAGTACATTAGCAGAAACACGTGAAAGGTAACCTTTCAGAATATTGACAATGCCTTCTTTTCTGATGTAATATAATCATTTGAGTAATGAATGACTTTTCTATCACCATTGTATTCGATTTTATTGTTACACGATAATCCACTTTAGGTAATTTTTCTAAATTTGAAAAGCATGTTGATGTACGTAAATGGTTTTAAATTACTCAAGTTCATTTAAAGTATTTTAGCAATATTAGCTATTTCTAAAAATAGCGATTCATTTATAATTGTCACCGCGACTGCTTACATGCATAAGTAAAAGGTTTTTTCTTCCAGAGAATCAGCTCGCGGCTCCTGCTATTTTCGATACGCGTAAATGTTTTGAGACGTAAAAGTCTCCTGTCTCTCTTCAAAGAAAATCATCGTAATACGAAATACAAAATTATTTAAAGTTACTTTTATTACTTTTCAGACTGTCACAACCCGGAGAAAAAGCGCAGTAAATTTTGCAGTCGTAAACTCGTTTCTTCATCGCCTGATTATTTTTAGACATTTAGCCTGTATTGTTAAATTGAATGAAAAAAATGGCAGTCGGAGAGGGAGAGAGTACCAACCTGTAGAAGTAGAAAGAGGTGAGAAAAGAGGAAAAAGGCTCGCCAGCGAGGAAGTTCTTGACGGTCTGCGCGACGTCGACGAAGATCTCCTTTCCAGCAGAGCCGAGTCGCTCCTCGCATTGGGCGATCAGCTGATCGTTCAGAATGTCGACGACCTCCGAGGCCTCGTGCTTCAGGTAATGTTCGAACAGGACCTTCGCCAGCTCCGTCCGATTCTCGTCCATTTCCACCTCGTATTTCTCGATCGCGTCCAGGAAAAGGTTGTAGCGGTGATAGGACGGTTTCTTGTCCTGGCAGTACTGCCGGAACAGCAGCCGGCCGATCGGCTGCTGGTCGACCACATAGCCGTATCGAATATCTGCAACACACATACCAACGTTCGAGCATTACTTTTATTTTCCTCATCCATCTGATCCGTCATTTTTGCAGGCTTTTAGTTACGTATAACTACGGGCTACGGGAGTATGTATTACTATTTTACTTCGTACACTGCCCAATCTAATTATAAATTATCTTATTTTTATTCCAAGTGTTGAGATTCAAACGTATGATATTTCGAAAAATAAAATTCTTAATTACTAAGTTTAATGAAATTTAAATTGCTTCATAATTTAGTGGGTATGCCCGCAAAGATGGTAAGTAAACGGTCCTGGCAAGCTCTGCGTTGAGCTTGAATTCGAGGCGGTAGATATAGCTTTCGATATAGACAGCTTCGGCTCGCTCCTAGGTGAGCGTGCGAGGGCCGTTAAAGGCCTTTTACTACATATTAAATGACTATTTACTACAATAAATGTTAAAAACAAAAATGTCCATTATTTTATTGGAAATATTTGGAGGCAGCCAATTTTGGTTTCAGCGGGAAAGACTGAAACGATAAAATCCGTGCCAAACTAGATCAGCGGCGCTGTCCGTCAGCTATGCGATTCTGTCTTGAAAAAAGCGCCCACCATGCGCGTACGAGCGAGCGTACAAGAGGCGAGAGTCGAGCATTCCCGGGCATTCCGCAGAGTTGGGCGCATCGGCAGCTGCTATTCTGGGTCGGCGCGGGAGACCGATTGGCCGATATCGAGCAGGTCGATTGCTCGCGCCTTTTTCTCAACTCGTTCCCACCTCGCGGCGTATTTACCCTGCGCGCCAACATCGCCAACTGGGACATCGCGAGCGTCGAGCGCTACTAACGCAACTTCTATAAATTTCGCGTTATCGCTGACAGGAGTCAGACCGCGCGAGCGGCGGATTGAAAGCTGTGCGTTTTTCTCGGCGTTTTTCTCGCTGTTTTTCTCGTCCTTGGCGCAGTCGCGTCGCTGATAACGCCGAACGAGTCCGCGCATATAACCCGTGTAATTGCTTCGCCGGGATGCATTGTCTCCGAGGGGCTGATGCTTTCGCCTCGTCAACTTCGCGCTCTACTAGTAGTAGTACTTTTTTAGCTATCAATTCAACAGGGAAACATTGGAAAAAAGAGATTTTACAGGTGCCTGCCTTTTGAATAACTTATCCGCTTGCGTCATTTTTAATTGTCCTTTAAGTTTTTCTTTTTCAAAATATAGCGCACAGTTCATTTCTAATTGATGACGGTAAATACGAATTCGGTATTTTATTTCACATTTATTGCGAAATAAATAAGAAGGACGTTAGATTTTATTTGATATTGATATTAACGGTAATAATATATTTATGAACTTAATCAATAAAATGTGCTTTTTACGACATACGTGAATTATGGCAGTTTCCTCTTTGCTCTTTCCCTTCCAATTGTCAAAATAGGATATCGTAATCACAAGAAATTTGACCTATTTAGAGGAATTTTTAGCGATTGCTGTGTATTTCTAGCGAGAATAAAGGAGGGCTTGAAACAAAATTTTGAAAAAATAGGAAACGTTATTCTGTGAACCGCCTGGGGCGGTAACCTAAAAAACAAAAGAGGCTTGCGCACGCGCTCGTACTACTGCTACAAAAGAAAGCGTTCGTTGTCGACTTTGAGAAAAGAGAGGCACGCGCGTAGAGGCGACGTCAAAAGGGGAGAGTCCGACGGGTCGATCGCGAGAAATATACGGGGGATATGGGGATAAATAAATTGGGGTCCCTTTGTACCGCACGACCCCACCGACGTTTTCCTTCGAGCTGAAAAATTATAAGTGATGCAAAGCCGCTGGATAATCGATAATGAAAAAACCTGCATCACTATAGCGCTCTATCTATAACTTTCCCGGTGCCACTTCTGATGGCGAGGATTATCCAGGTTATTTCGTTTCATCCTTCCCTTTTGCCACTCACCCGCGTAATTAGAAAAGCATGAATTATTAAACGTACCGGAAAGATACTTCATCCTGCTTGTTGACAAATTTCAAATTAGTTTTTAACTTTTGTACGAGCAAAGGCAGTGATTATAATGAAACATCAAAATGTTATTTAACACTTTAAATTAAAAGATTTTCATAATAGGATAGTTAATTAAATTACTACATTATTGCATTATTACAGTGAAGAGAAAAATTGGATTCACTCACGAAAGTGACAACATAATAAAGCATCGATCGGTGACTTTTCATTTAAGAGCAATATATCGTTCATTTGACGCTGTCGACACTAGCCGAAGTAAAACAATGAAAATTCATAAAGCCGAATGAAAATATTTGCCGCCGTAGAAAGTTTCTTTCCCACTGTACAGTAAGACCAGAAAGAAAAGAGTCGCCATCATCGATTTCCCCCGTGCATACAAAAAGACGCGTGCACACGAGCGCGCGCTTAATACGTAACCGGGTGCGCAAACACGACAGCGCGTGAAACTCGTTATCTTAGTGGGTTAAACAATAATGGCATCAGCGGGCCGACTCGTGCGCTCCGCGCGCTTCTCATTTCCGCCATAAGAAAAGCCTCGAGTCGGCGCAAGGCGAAAAAATTCGTATACGCCAGCGGATTTTGGACGAGGAACAAACCGAAAGTCGCTTAACCGAAATTGAAACGCTTCTCCTTCCCATTCAAGGGAGAGACTAACTTTTCTCGTGAGACGCCCTCCCCTCGCCACGACGTCTCATTATACTTTATTCATTTTATCTTCGCTCGAGAATTGCCTTCGATCCACTTCATCTCTCAAAGGTTTTTCTTTTCTTCATTTATCGAGCGACATAGTATAAAAAGAAGTTGTGCAAGACTTTTTAAAAGAAGCGAATAAATTGTTTTTAGAATAAAACATTTTTCCTACAAATTACATGCTTGTAAATAAGTTTACGATTGAATTCTACCTTTACAAGTTAGCGAGGGCAAATTTTCTTCGTGGGGGCGCAGGGAAAAAGACACCTTCTGCTCCGATGGAATGGGGCTAGGGAGTTACAGCGTTATAATCTTGGATTTAGCACGAAGATAGTCAAATTTATTTATTGGATTAAAAGAGTAGCTTAAGGGATTTCGTTTATTCCAGCCGAGCAATTTTCTTTATTAAAATTCACAGAGCGTCGTTTACCTTTCATTCTAATGAGGATACATCAGAAGGTCCATCTCGAGAATCATTCTCAAGAAATGGAGGAAAATTAATTTCCGCGAGTGAGTTCATCGGTGTTTGATGAAGCGACGACAAGAAAGACGGAACGGTATATAACGGTCCGATCTATCAGTGAATAATGAAGCATTATTAGTTGAGTATCTCGAAATATATCTAAATAACAAAATAAGCCATAGCTTTATCCTCATGGAATACGGAATGTACAAACGAATCCGGCTTTATTTGAACGCAAGGCGGAAAAGGCCTTATCTCTTTAACGAGGCAATTCGTAAAGATTATATGGAGCGCGTGAATCGACTTCTTCTTTCTTAAGCCAACGTGTAACGCGTAACTCTTGCACGCACCGCGGAAGTCCGAGCGGAGGCGCTAGTGAGGGTCGCTGCTGAGGGTCGACTGCGAGTAGAAACAGCAGGTGTAATGGCATTATTTTATTGCCTCTACAAAAATATATTATTAGAGTTACACCTATTTTATTTTAATTCCATCCGACTATTTGGACAATATTCTTCACAGTAGACTCTTTTCGTACTAAGTAATTGTTTAAAAATATTTATCCTTGAATTCACTTTAATTCCATTATCATTAAAATTAGATATCGATTAATTTTATGTATAGCCCCTAAGCTAAAAGAGAATAACAATAAAAATCAACTGATAGCAATTTAGTTACTTACTAAGAAGAAAATAACAAGGGAAGAAAATGCTGATTCTACTTAAGATAGAAAATATGCTATTCATCATTAAAATGAGACTGCGTTGCGAGTAAACAAACTCTCTGATAAACATGCAAGTAGAATAAGTAATACACATATCTCATTGAAAAAAAATAAGTGAAATAAAAGGCTTAGAAAATTTATTGATGTCCTGCAGACGGGCGGAAAAACAAAGTTTGATCATCCGATTCGAGAGCTTGCTCTAAATTTGAATGAAAATAAGCTGATCGAGAGAGTATAGGGCCAGCGAAATTTCGTATTGCCGAGTACGTACTAGCCCCACAAATGTTTTACAAGTTTCCACTGTATTGAATAGAAGTCGATGGGTTGGGCTATTTCGTCGTGGCGGTGGCACGCCATGCTCCATTCATAATCGATCGCTTTAAGTGCAGAGCATATTCGCCTGTTCGTGATACCAGGAGTGTGTGTGTGTGTGTGTGTGTGCGCGCGCGCGTGTTTGTGTAATCTGGGCTTTTCCGGTGCAGCAGTTCGTGCAAGTGCATATGGCAGCGTCCGCGTACGCTCCCGAGATTTAATAATCCGAGAGGAGGGTCAGGCTGTTAGGGCCAGAAGCATTGATTAATCCGAAAGGGAGGCGAATGGGAAGAGGGACGCGAGTTGCTAATTCACCTGGTCTTTTGCTCGAGAGCCTCCAAACCTCTGACTTAAGGTGGCCTTTTACTAATTTTATTTAACCCTAATTACGAAAGTTATTTATTCGAATAATAGCATTTCGTTGTGAAAAATTTGACTAGGGGTATTTGATTGATGAATTGAAGTTGGCGAAGAAAAATTCTTCAAAACTGTACAAAAGTAAATAATATAGACCAGATAAAAAGAAGAATATAAGTTAATTTACGACAAAATGTTCTTAAATGTCTTGAAAAGTATAGTACTTGAAAAGACATGTTTCGAGGCGCTACTACGCCTCTTGATTAATGCTGTGATAACTAACCATAAGTTATAGTAAGTTTTAAGAAACTATTATCTTCTTTAATTTGCGAATTTTAGTTTTTCAATAAAAAGGATTTCCAGAAATTTACTCATGAAGTTTATGATAAAAAGTTTACTCAAATAAAATATTCAGTAACTCGTGTTTGATTTATCCGTAGGAATTCTGGGAATCAAATAATTAAATAATCGTTATCGAGGTTATTATACTTACATTCTGATAATTTCAGATAATAATCTCTCATTGCAAATAAAAACAGAATTAAGAGGTGAATAAGAAAGACAAATAAAACAGAAATTTTTTTCCAGAATCTAACCTTGCAACCTTACTACTCTTAGCGAGAAAAAAGTGCACAGAGAAGAGTGGCACGCGGGCGACAGCCTTCATAACTAAGGGTAAGCAAACAAATTACGATGTAAATGCGGAGTACTCGGAAGGAGAGTTTGCTCTGCGTCCGAGGCAATTCCTACTTTTTATAATTGTCCGCCAATTGGCAAAAGCTCTCTCTCCCCTGTTACTCTATCTTGGAGATTTAAGCGAGTTAATGAAGATGCGCTTTTTTCGTCCCTCACCCGCGTGAAGCACGATCTTTGTTTTCATTACGCTCTCCCTTCAACCAGAACAGGCAAAATTCAGGCAAGATGAGTTTCATTTTCTTCGGCTTTGTTTAGTGTAATCAAGGAAATCAAATGGAGTTTCCTTCGATGTTACTTAGGTGCGGAAATTTCAAATTCAAGATTTTCAAATATTCAATTCATAAAATAGACATTTTGCCAAAGGTCCAAAGGTACGATTAGTGACAGGCAAGCTTCTTAGTTGGAATAAAAAAATTCATGAGAAATTGTTACTAATAAATTTTTTGTTCAACAAAAGAATCCAATATAGTATTTTATTTATCACTAAACAAAGTTAATGTCTTTATATCTTGATCTATAGTGGGTATATAATAAAGAATAGGATTAAAAATTATTTGGATGTGTAAACATATCTCGCCAATGGCAGGTTTTAATGAAAGGCAGGAAATTGGAAGAGGCCGGATAAATTTGGAAAAAGCCGCGTTAAAGCGGGAACCGCGACAACAACATGAGGGTGATAGCAATGTGGGCTGCTGGAATCCACGTAGGAATCGCAGAAACGTCGGAAACACGCGAGGTTGGATTGATGCAACGGTGCGGTGGCGGCGGGCGCGGCCGTCGCGGCAGGCCGGCAGCGGCTCCGGCATCAATCAGACAGGGGCGCGAGAGAGGGGAGAGGGGGGGATGAATGTGCGTCGTTTCATTGACGTTACGTGCGCGAGCACATTGCTCAAACAATGCGCCGACTAGTTTAGTGTCCGTCGTGCAACTCCATCATTTCGGCTTACTTTTCGCGGGAATCACCAGGCAGTACCTACTAAGCTTTTTTTCATTCGTTCTGCCAATTCTTTTCGAATTTGGATCTAACATTTTTCTTATAAATAAAATGGAATGTAAGCAGACAAGTAACTTTTACTTACTTAGCTTCTTTCTCTTTCTGATAAGAAAATCATGTCTTTTAATATTTCAGATTTATATTTAAATGCAGAATTAATAAATCTAGCTTGATACTCGAGCTAATAATATAAACTAAATATAAGTGTATTTCTGATACTTTATCAAAATCCCCAATCAACAGATAATACGAACATTTGTGTTCAACACAGAGTCGATATTGGCACTAACAGCTGTTCGAGGCCCCCAGATAAAAAATGGATCATGAATCTGCTCTTTTTCTAAGCTCTCTAGGAAAAAGCATACATTTAATAATGTTTGACAAATTCTTAAAAATTTACCAGCCGAGTCAGTCTCTCCATGGATTGGAGGGATTGCATCGGCACACTAAACGTCATTAACAAAAACGTAAAGCCTATATAGCAAAGCTACGTTACAAATCCCGATCGGGTTTACTTACCGAGTTTATCTTTGAGACCGATGCACTGCGATATGTGCGGAAACTGAAGTATCTTGCGCCATTTTTTACTCTTCCCTTTGTTGCTGTCACCACCGCCTGAAACCATAAAGAAAAGGAGGGCTGCAGTCGATTATTCAAAGATGTCGCGATTATGTACGGAAAAAGAAGTATAGCCGGAAGGGAGGAAGCATTGAAAAAAGGAAAAAAAGGAGACGAACTCTTCAACTCCTATTGCTTATTCCCCGGCCCTTTTATGCTTCGGCGAGCGAACCGCCAGGACGAATACTAATGTTCACGCAGCTCACGCAACTCGCCGAGTTCGCACAAGCGTCGAAGATGATATTACATCTATTGCTCGAAAACGTCTGGCGTGGTTCGAATACGAAATAGTCACGCGGCCCGTCGCGAGGAATTCCGCGAATAATTTCGCCGGATGCAGTTACTATGGAAATAATTGCGATTTGCCCGATGCATTTTGGGGGATGTGTCGCGGACTTGGATTATCTGCTGTGCTCTGCCTCTTTGCCAATGACTCACTCACTCGAGTATGAAGTTTCTAAACAGAGCCGTAGGTACGATTTCCCTTTCAATGGAATTCTGGCTTTCAAGTGCAATTAATGTTCGTACGTGAAAGATAGCAATAAAAGCAACATAATTCACACTTTATTGATTTGAATTTTTTTTCCGTTGAGAAGAGGTCGTTCCGTACATAGTTCGACGGCTATTAATTATGTCATATTTTTTCTATTTAGATGGGGCTAAAAGTAGCTGACCGGTAGTGTAAATATTTCCAAATAATGGAATATTTTTTTTCAAAAGATTACATAAGTTTTGATCAGCATCAGACTTTTCAAAAGCTTTCATGACGAAATGTGCTAACATTCAATCACGATAACAATAATAAATGAGTACGTGCATGAAAACCTATTGGTTTTTCGTTACGACGAAGAAGTGAAAAGTTTCTGTGCACATTTTGCCGAGGGAAGTTTTAAATTTAATATTCATGAACCGTACGTGCGTCAAATTTGAATTACTTTGAAAAGAAATAGAAAAATGTGAGCTATCATGCTAAAGTTTCGGCTGCCGTTCAAAGTCAATAAAAAGAGTTAATGATCACTCGCACAATTAATTATATTCGTGCAGTTTTTGAAAAAATGCTTCCGCCTAAAAACTTAATCCGCATGACTTGTCATTAATCAACGTCGAGTTGGCCAATCCATAATTTTTGCTTATTCTACCGAAGGATGGATAAAAAATAATGTGACGCACAAAATAGTACTCTGAGGAATTGTTTGGCCCATCTGCGAGCTTGTATAGATATATGCTACGCAAGAGTAAAGACGCGGGTGCACTTATCCGCGTAGAGAGCACAGTAAATCTTATCTGGAGGTGCACCATTACGTCAACAAAAAGAAGCCTAATGGCTTAATTAACGTAATGAAATAAATGAAAGATAAGGTGTGCGCAAGGAATGCATCGCAGGTGCAACGGAGGCAAAATTTTGCGGCCCCCACTCTCCTCGTATTCTTAGTCGTCGACGTCAAAGCAATTCGCGCGACAATGCCTGATAAGCCTTGCGTTGTCATAAATCGTGCCGTTTGCGCTCACGCTCCTTTCTCCTACCCTACACGTTAAATTGATGAGTCGGGTCGCCGTACGTCCGCGGACAGGTATGCCGGCGCCTCAGTTCACCAAGAAAAAGTTAATTGCTTCGGGAAAGTTTCATTGGAATTTAGTTTGGTAAGGTTCAATGAATTTAGCCTCGACTCTTCCTACTCTTCTGAAATTTACGGTGGAGATAGATTTTTTACTGATGAACTTGCTACTTTACCTTTCCATTATTTAGGACTCGATTTCTTATTTGCTCAAAGTTTAAGTATAAAGTTAACTTTATTTTCAAGTAACCAATGAAGTTTAACAACATTTTCATTAAGGAGGTTCGGGGGTTTCTCAATAAAAATAAAAAATTATATGTTATTCCATAGTAAAAACAAGATTACAAGAATTTTTTCAGAGAAAAATATTTTTGAAAATTATTTGGAAGAGAATCTTATAGAAGAGGGAGGTTAGGAAGCCTCCGTACGTAAAAATTCGTGATAAAAAGCATAGAGATGTAGTTAAAACAATTGTAGTTTTATGAAAAAACAATCAAGGAATCAAAATGCTGCCCGGCTGTAAATCGCTTATTGGTCTAGACAATTAAAAAGAAACAAGCGAGAACGTAAACATCCTTAATTAGTTTCATATTGATTGCAACAAATTAATTGTTGCATTATTGTATTTTAAAGGCCATTTATATGTAGGTTGCTTACTAGATTAGTGATACAGGTACGACGATTTAAATTTATGTTGCCAGTGAAAAATTCCAGTAAAAAGCATGTTTCGCCTTGGACGTATTGACGTCATTGCAGCGACGAGGAATTGAATTGCTTTATAAAAGTATTAAAATTGAGTTCAATTATAATATTAATGAGTTATAATACGTATATATTTTTTAGACTACGTTTAAATAAAATTAAAGAAAAAACTCACTAATTTTTTGTAACGTAAGAGTAAGAATAACGGTACTGTCAATTTTTTATTGTTTTTTTTTTGACTTGTTTTGGATTCAAAACCAGATAAGACACTAGAAGAAATCGACCCTCCGATGTACGATCTTCATTTAAGAAAAGTAAAATTGCAATTTGTGTTTAATACGAATCTTTTAGGCCAAATACTTTTTTCATGGACTGTGTTCAGAAATTGATTGATCGCAATACCTGAGCGATTTCAACTGATCAACGATTTGCGCGCCTCTCATTTGTGTCTACGGCACACTTATCAACAAAATCAGCACGCGCTCTCGCGCAAGGCATATAATACGATTGGGTCGCTCTTCGCGTTTTATTTGCTCACGTCATCTGCGTAATACATCAGTATGCGGGACGGACTTTTGCTCGAATAGAAGCCAAGGAAATATCGATCATTAGGATGCTGGATTCAAAAGTAAACCAATGTAGTTGTATATTAATTGAGCACTTTCAATTTATTCTTTTTAATAGTATATTACGATACAAGTGCGATAAAAGTGATTTTTGGACTCGCGTGAGGTTAGCGCCCGAGCGAAGCGAGGTTACGCCTGTTTATCGCACGCAAGCGTAAAATAAATCGGCGTTTTCGCTCGTTGTACTATAAAATATCGTACGATACATGTGCGATAAGTGATTTTGGGACTCGTGTGAATTATCTCCCTCGCTTCGTAGTGCAAAAATCACTTTTATTGCACTAGTATCGTAATATACTATTATCGCACTTGTATCGTACAATATTTTATAGTATATTTTATAGTACAACGTGCGAAAACTCCGATTTATTTTACGCTTGCGTGCGATAAATTTCTTTTCGATATACCGTGCGCGGGAATTTTCCATTTTTTTTCAATTCTCGCAAAATGTACCTTTTTTGTAGGCCTAACAGCAGTACGTTGGCCGAGTTTCGAAAAATGATTCTGCTTTTTAAATAATAAATAAAATGCTTATGGCGATAATGCAGATTCCTATGGGAGGGTTTGACATCCCGTTAATGTACTTTATACTAATTTATCGGCAAACAGAGTTTTTGAACGAGATGGGTTAAATACTGCGTTAAATGTATCGTGATTTTTAAAATATGGTCACTAATTTAACGGTTGAAAAATTTTCATTGCGTAATATTCGACACCCTGGCTTATTGACAAATTTTGGTGCAACCAGTTAAAGTCATTGAATAAATTTGCCGGGTAAATCATCATTAATGAGATGTGAAAGCCTCCCATTGTAGGAAATAAACTAAAAAAGCAGATTGCACACGGCCTCGGGCGATGGCTTCTCATTCTGGAAAGCTTTCAGCGATTTTCCGGAGATTCACTTTCCGCAGATACAGTAGTTCCGACATCGTGAAAAGCAAAAAAAGTTCACGCTGGCAGATTCAATTTATCAGAGTAGCCAGTGTGCAGTGGGCTTTGCGCTGATCTTGAACTCGTGATCCGCCGGGTCGGCTTTCCAGGTCATTAATTCGTCATTAATTCACTTTCGTCGAGTCAGAGTTGACCCGAGGTGAAAGCTTCGCCAAAAGAACCGTAAGACCATTATCGCCCCCTTTTCCGCAGTGCCAAGCTCCCGTGTGGAGCAACATCTACCTACTACTCGGTAAGCGCTCGTCGTTCGGGAAATCAATATCGGGAGTCTCGCTCACTTGTGTGCATACCACACCTATAACTATACCGTTTGCGATGCACTTCGCGATACAAACGCTCGCATTCTTTGTCTGTGCTCTCTGCTTGCGCTGACGCTATGAGATGTGCCTTCGACCAATTCTTTTATCGAAAAGTTTGATCGACTTATTCATGATCATAGCATTGAATTTCGCATTGTATATTAGGTTACTTATTATCGTAGATAATGTATAGTCAATTTTCATTTTATAGAGAGAAGAGCAAAATGATACGATTGTGAAAATAAATTATTTTTCAAAGAATTTAATTTTAACGAACATTACATCAAAAAGCAAATTTTGTTGATTTGATTATATTTAAAATTTTTAATATTACGTTGTAAATACGTAAATATAAAATTTAAATAAAACAATTTTTTTATTCGTAATAATTAAAAGTATTCTTCTAGGGATTATAAATTTTTTCTTTTCCCGTTTTATCAAATTAGTTTTTCATCAATTTATATCCTTTTCAGTTTTTAGTCGTACAAGAGATTCAGTAAGATTCGATAAATAGGTAAAAATTCATGATGCTTTTATATTTACCCTTGATAGAAGGACATGATTAAATATTCTGTCCAGTGTTCGAGTACATTATTTGATTTGATAAGTTGATTTCCGGAGACTTAATTAAAGAATGCAATTCGGGAATGGCCTATGCAGATATTCAAATAAGTTAGAAAATGGTAGAAAGATTGAAAGCCCATACATCTGACTTGACTAGTTTTCTGATTAAGGGATGCGTTTCGTTTGACTTTCTTCGGGATTTCATTAATCATTCGCCACATCTCCCCGAATTTTTAATCGAGATGCCCAGGTCCTTTCCTTTTCCTTTTTTTTCTAATTGACTAATTACCTTCATTTATTACTTTAACTTCCTTTTCCTTTTTTTTCTAATTGACTAATTACCTTCATTTATTACTTTAACTAAACTTAATAAAAGTTCTCCCTTTCTTTTTTTGTGTTTCATTGTGATTTGCTAATCAGAGTATGTATGTAAGGTATATTGAATAACGTTTGTATATATCTCAAAATTTAGGCTTTTACTGAATGGCAAATCTGCTGTGATTGCATAAAGCAAATGGTATACTTTTAGAGTATCAAACCATCAATCGTTCCCGAGTAAACAGGGGTGGCTACGATGCCGAACACACTGTTCATGTGACGCACTGATATTTTGAGTCCAAATTGAATTCCAAGGAAAATTTCGAATAGACAGTAGTTTGAAAAATAAGAATGCCGTTTTTAAAATTTTCCACTTATGGGGAAATTGAATGAAATAAAATATATAATTAATATAACGATGCATTATTTGCAAAGAAAAAGGGCATTCAGTTCATTCATCCACGCTGCCGAGTCGATGACGCAGTCAGAGAGATGCGAGAGCCGGAGACGGTGTCAAAAGACGGAAGCACAGAACCGCAAGAGAATCGGCGAGGAGGAAAGAGAGTGGGGCGTAAAAAATGAGCGAAAAAAGAAGCAAAGAAAGGGGAAAGGGAAAGCTGGGTACAAGGGGCTTACCAACCTTCTCTCGCTTTGAGGTACACAGTATTGGCTACGATGTTCTCCAACTCCATCAATTCCAGCTTGATGGGTTTCGCGCGGCCGAGTGTAGGTGGGGCCGCGGCCTCGCTTCCCTCCCGGCTTCTGCTGGTGGCGCTGCCGCTGTCGGCGTTGCTGCCTCGCCCCTGGGCCGTACACCCTCCCGGGCCAGGCCAGAGCCTCTCCCATCTGCGGCCCTAACCCCGGGACAGTCCCTTGCGCGCGTTCGACTCTCGCGGTTCGCTGCCTTTTTCCCTTGGCGAACTTCTTTCTCGTCAGAGTTCGCCCGCTTGCTTCCGCCTGGTCTGGTGTGAGCGAGTTGGCTGCTTTCCGGAGGTCGCTTCGAGCCACTGCCGCTGTCAGTGCACTGGGGCTAGATTCTGGATCGATAGATGCAGCCGATGAGCGCGGGAACACTGGACCCTCATGGGTTTGGGGCCGAACCACCAGCTCCGTCGCAACGCGCCGACGTCGCGGCCCAGTTCATCTTTGCCTGCCCGCTTCACTCCTGCAAACAGACAATTTCATTTATTAGCATGTTTCATCTTTTAAAACTTTCTGCTTTTACAACTTTGCTAAACTTCCACTGTACTTCTTCAACATTTAAACAATAGTTCGTTCCTTTTTATAAAGCTATTAAAAAATGTTTCCAATACTTTGCGTGCTTCATCCATTAAAAGATACTTTTTTATCTACTAACGCGTAACTGTATTCAAGTTTGCAGGTCGATGCAAAAACGGTTTTAGATCGTCGTTCTTTTTCTCTCCGAATAAAAAGTAAAACAACCCTGGTAGAAAATTAACCAGAAAGAGATCATAAAGTGGCAAAATTTATGATCTGTGACCACTAAATATCCC
>JAXIUT010000001.1:22916079-22950109 GCA_035586675.1 Eurytoma californica | reverse complement strand
ACTTTCAAAATTCGCTCCGTGGACAATACTTTTCCGCGTCTTCAAGCGCTAACGCGGTTATAGAATCCGTGCCTTCAATTTAAAGTCATCATTAACTTGTTATTAAATTCACGATGAAAAAGGGTCTATGAATAGCAAATGTAATTAAAAATATTGCTGAGGAAGTCGATAAAAGGAGTGTAAACAAAATTCATTAGCTCTTTTATAATGTTGAAGAGTTTTTCTCGTATTTTAAACCTTTTCGCGCAGTTCTTCATTCATCAAGAAGACATTCTGTAAATAAACGCGAAGACTAAATATCCTTTGAAGCCCATTTGTAGTATAAAGCGGTGCTAATGGCATTCTTCTGTGAAACTAACATTCGGCTAGTACGCGTTGCGTTTGCAAAGTTCAGCAGACACTTACGAATTTACAATCCTCTAAAATTGAATAGGTGAAATTTTACTTAAATAAGTGAATATTTTCTTATTATAAATCAATAAGTTTTTACAAAAAAAATATGGTAATGAAAGTAGTTATAGAAAAATTAGGATCGATTAATGAACACGGAGAGAAATAGTCTTGCAATATTTGAAATAATAGATAGTAAAATTTGCTAGTTCCATAGGAAAAGGAGGAAAGACTCGTTTTATGAGGATCTTTGTTATACTTATATCAAATAGTGCTTTGGAACGTAGTAATTTTTGCAACACTGCTTGTAAAAAGTACTAAGACTATTAATAATCACTATATTCCTTTAAAAATTACTATGTTACATAGTAAAAATTAGGCTTGGGTAAGGTTAGGTTAGTAATGTGCACGGATGCGGAGCAAAACATTGTCGTCATCGCAGTTTCCCTTCTCAATCATAGATAGCGGGTTGTTGAATCGTCAATGGCAAGTGGGGGTAGTATTGGCCTAGTGGGCTTGTCTGCCAAGCCAATGCTGCCCAAGCGGTCCCGGGTTCGATTCCCGACCTCGGCGATTTTTCTCTTAACAACTGAAAGATTGCTGGAGTCGATAAAATCGTTCCCTGAACTGCGGGTGGTAACTGGGGAGCTCTCGATGCGCCTGGAGTCCGTCTGTCGCTGACCGAGTCGCCGGGACCCACAACAGGCCAGCCCGATCGAGTTCCAAAAATAGCAGTTATCCACCATAAAAAATTACTAAAAAGTCCTACATGGCATTAATCTGGACGGTGGCATATCGGAGTCGCAGTTAGCGACCCAAGGCCAATAAAAACAAGAAGAAGAAGTCAATGGCAAGTTATGGAATCGACGAAACTCGCAAGTGCACAGTTTACATCTCGTTCACTATATAAGAACATTTGACAGAAGCATATTTATCATGCCATTACATTTGAATGCGATTTGTAAATTAGAATGCGTTCAGGTTACAGTTAAGGCATAATTAATAATATACGAGCGATGAATATATCGAGGCGTCTGTGATAAAATTAAAAATTGCGAATAAGAAAAAATATATAAAATAACCTCTCCTCGTTCATAATGATTCATTCTCTAACAATCATAACAATAAAATCCTACAAATAAAATGAACATAGAATTCAAAAATAAATTTTTTCATCGTTCATTTCTAGATTATTGTCACATAGCAAAAATTGCTATGAACATAGTAAAATTTGCTACATAATGTAATAGAAATTGCTATTTGCGATAACAAAAATTGCTATGAATAATTTTTACTACAGTTTAATATTTATTTTTTTAAGGCTTTAACCCTGTCTTGTCCCCTTAAAACAAAGCAATTAAACTTTTATTAATAATTTTTAAAGCATAGTTACATATATCGAATATAATCTCCCGGCGGTGCGTCGGCGAAAATTCTTCCAGTGTATAATTGGCTCGTAAATACGCATGGTCCGGTACATAATTAATGCATATAAATTTTATCCGCGAGGGGAGCGATAAAAAGTGAGCGCAATGAATCCTACATGTGCACGCAGACACGCACGGCCCCTACGGCTCGCTGGTGATAGTGGCGAAAGAGCGAGCTGTCGAGCCGCCGAGCCACCGAGAGAGAGAAAGATAGAGGAGAGAGTGGAGAGCAGCGGTAACTTCCCGGAAACTCGTTACGCCTTCGTCGGATACCTAATCGCCCTGGACGGTATCGACTCGTCTTTTTTCCTTCGGCTTTTTTCCGCAACACGCGCTGTTGTCGTTAAGGGCGGAAAAGCCTCCAATGCACTTTTTTCCTCTCTGAGCACAAGCGCGCGTTTTTTCTTTTTTTTTCTACCCTTGCCGATACACGAGACACTTTTGCGCACCTCGAGTCAACGAAGCCAACGCGGTTGTGCCTGAATTGTACATGATCTGATTGATGCAGCTCGACCAAAACGCCTTTCGTCGCGCTTACGGCACGCAAGTGCAGGAGAATCCTCTCTTAAAAAAGTGATGCCCATTGTTGTGAAGCCTTTAATACGTGAACGTGATTGGCGCGGTTTAGTGGCGCGAAAATTCAAAAAATTTTGTTCTTTTGAACAAACAAATTCCTTTATTATTTAAATTTAATATTTCAATTTAAATAATAAAAGAATTTGTTTGTTCAAAAGATTAAGGAAATAAAAATTAAATTTTCTAATTAATAGGAAAATTTTTTTACATAGATTTCTTTAAAAAATGAATGCCGTTCTGATTTATTTTCTAGCTTCAACAAATCGAATGCATTACAATCTCGTACTTAATACAATAGGTTTTTTTGTGAGAGAATATTATTTATATAAATTAATAAGAGAAAGTAGAAATGTGCGAAAGCTTTTGAGAGTTTTTCTGAATTTTATCACAAGAGAATAAAAATATTGAGCGTGATATCTTGCTATACTATATTGTAAATTATCTAAGCATTGAAACCTTCGAAAAATAATGATGCTTTAATGATTTACGTTTGTTATTTAAGATATAAATTTAGTCGCGCGCTTGTTTCCTAGTAATATTAAGAATTTGGTATGCTTATGTTCAGTCGCAGGTCATCGGCTACCGGACCCTAAATATATTTTTTAAGCATATTGTGTCTCAGTATGTAATATTTAATAATTTTAATTTATATTATTTGCTTTGACGATTTATGGACGAAAGTAAATGAAATAAAAGCAGCATTTCGTGCTTAAATTAATTATTAAATTCTAACAATCTTCCTTCACATTATACCTACCCTGCGAGGGTATAACTTATTTAAGACTAATCGAGTTATCTCTAAGTAAGAAACACCATGTTAGGTTTACTTTATCACATTAATACAGAAAGCTATAACAGAAATGTCAGTTCCCCGATGAAAAAAAAATATCGGATTACTATATAAAATTTGGAGTGACTATTACATTCATAAAAAATAAAAAGACAAAAAAAGATCCAATTTACATTAGTAAAGAGTTATTTGGGTTTGTGCATAGCAATAAAGCAGGAAAAAATGTTTGATGGAAAAATGTCTTGATTCGATCACGAGGAAGATCCGCGACGTGTCCCACGTGCGCTGGCGAAATTTCGGGCTATAACGGTACGTGTGCGCGGCTCGCTTTCTCATTCCGACGATCGGCCATGTGGGAGAGGAAGCGCAGTGCTTCGTGTACGTGTTCCCGACGACGCCGGTGGAACGAGGAAGTGCGCGCGCGTCACTGCGGCACCCGCAGGAGACGTACGTGTGCGCCAGAGAGGAAACGACTTCAGACGGGATACGTCCTGGCGTGGTACCCCCCAAAGCTGTTTCACTTTTTTCACAATAATACGAAGTTGTGAGTAAGAAATTGCTGTTATTTAAATAATTTACTATTAATTAATCAAATAAACTAAAAGTTAGTATAATCTCGAGAGGAAATGCCTTTCTAAGGATGAATAATGTTGAGCAGTTAAAATTTAATTCACAAAAAAGAGGAGGAAAAACAACGTAGACAGGAAATCCCAGTTCTATTTCGTTTTTGCCTAGTTTCCTCATTTGCTACTCATACGTGTAATTATCAAAACCGCGGTTATAATATATTCATATCCTTTTATATATTTTTAAATATTTTTCATCGCTATTACATAGCACACATTGTAGGACAAACAAATCATCGTTTAGAACAAATTCTATACAATAATAGGTGTTGACATGCTTATTATTTTTAAAATATTTAGTATTTTAAGTTGGGTTTTCAGAATTTCATTAAAATGTAATAAGAATAAATCCATCAGCAATGTATAAATAGTCGCATTTTCTTATTAAAATATTCATTTAGTTTCAAAAAAAGGTATATAAAGTCTGATTGAATCTGAACTCTAGAAGCTTTTCTATACATAAGTAACGCCTTTAAAATTTCCTGCGATACTTTATTATATCGTTTTTATGCAACTATATTTATGAATATTTTTTTCATGATATAAATGTACAATATAAAGATAAGGCATGGGATCTGCTATCGTATACTTATAGACTATTTAAAGGATTGCGACACAGATATTAAGTAGCAATACGGTTACTAATGTTTAGCTTGTTAAAAAGTAGTCAGTCGAGCCTGAAACTGGCGAACAGTTGCACATTGACATTTGTCCGTTTAATGTGAAATTATACAATAATGTGTTTGCCCGAAAAATTAGGCTGCAAACCAACCAGAGTATTTTTCCTGTGGCTTGAAGTACCCGAGAAAAGCGAGTAGCTCGTAAATCTCGCGGCAAAATAAATCAAACGACCACCCTATCTTTATAGTTTATTCTGCTCGTTGCTCTACTTTTTTTCTAAACCTCTCTTACTCGAGAGAACTAGCTGTTCAAAATCCATCCGCACGCATTCCGTTAGCTAACATTTCACAGACCGTTGTGGCCCATTGTAATATAAATCGTAAGACCGAATTACACACGGTCGTGCGTGCGTAATCGGTAACTTAACGGTGAAACATTTTCGTATATTGTCGACTGGTCACGTGTACCTATTTGTTTACGTGCATGGGCGAGCTCAAAAAGCGTAAAAATTTCTTTAAATATTATTACCGTTGTATTTATTATTGGATTATGATTTATCGATGAAAATGAAAAGTCATTGAGCATCATCGCTTTCGGTAAAATTATTCTGCTTTTTGGCTTCAGTTTTATTATAAAACATATGTTGCTGCTTTGCAATTAATAAACCTATTCCATTTCGACCGCTATTGAATATTAGTTTATAGCTTTATAAAATAAATCCATCTCGCTTGTCGGTGCGTGAAAATGTCTATAATAGATTGTGCGTACGATGTATTTCCCTTTGAAAGGCCCGAGCGCGCAGTGTTTTCAATAATTGTATCGAGGGTACAAAGGCTCCAGAAAAAAAAAACAGATGCATACAAAGCCCCTATCTCTGTTCCACGTCTGCAACGACGACGGTTTTTTTACTCTCTAGAATGAGTTAAAGTAACCAACGTCAACAGAAAAATGACAAATTTTTTCCTCGAATTGTAGCATCCCTGTCCTTTCTCTTCGGTGTGTAAAACGCCCAGGCATATTCTTTCATTCATTTTACTATTTAATTTAAAAACAAAATTTAGCTTTAATTTATTGTGTCAAGCAAATATTCCGTATCACAGTTTCAACAATTACACAATAAAAACATGACAAAATGTGTTTTCATTTTAAAAATTTCAAGCCTGCGTTATATATTCAAATTAAAAGTTAATTATATTTTATCAAGAATTTTAATTAGTCCCTCATCAGTCATTGTTTGATAAGGATGCGAGGAGCTTTGGTTCTGTCACTCATTTATACGTGAAAAAATTAGGTATACATAAATTATACTAAAAAATAAATTTGGGCCTGCACCTACGTAAATGTAGAATCTACATTAGGATTCTTCAACAACATTTACTTTTCGGAATGAAAGTGAAGCAAATAAATGTTCCGCGGTTAAAAGACGAAACGTCGAAAGGGAGCAAGAAACAACTCTGGTTTAAAAGCGCGTTATCTGTTCGAATGAAAGCATCGGCTGGTTCAGGCGGAGAGAAGAAAGAGCCTCTCATCTCAGAGCTGGATGTTCGGAGAAAGAGAAGTGAGAACCAGCGGGAGAGAGAGGGAACGAGCCGAGTGCACGCGGCCGTCTATTCACTCTTTCTTTTGGCCGAAGATACCCGCGAAGGTGAAGATGTTGAGCAAACTCGGCGTTCCACCTGTGCATTTGGAGCGCACGGCACGCTCGCGGAGTAGCGGCGAAAGACAAACACGCGGGCCTTCGCGCGAAAGGGCGCGCGCTGGGATATGGGCGTAAACTGGCGACACACGGCACGACGCCGGCTCTCCCGCATCGGCCGCATCCATCTCTCTTGCTCTCCCCTGATCGCGCGTCGCCGACCGCCGTAGCTATCTACGTGCCCAGGACTAAGCGGAAGGGAAGGGAGGGACTAAATGGTTTGCCGTGCAGCCACAATGGCGACGACGGAGACGACGCGACTCCGTTTCGACTGAACGTACCTGCTCCAAGTAACCTTACGGACGTCGCACTGCCACAGCCGTGGCTAGCCTCCTCAGCCGCCGATGCCGCCGTTGCCGCCACTCGTACACACTCACTCGCGGATCATGAACTCGCGCACACGCTCACGAGGGTAGACAGCAGCCGCCACCGATCGTGCCGAGGTCCGAAACTCCTCCGGTTTTTCAATCTTGCGACACCGAGTGCCGGAGGACGAGCTGTCGAAGCCAAGAGTCCGAAAACAAGAGCGAATGAGTCGCAGGCGATGCGGAGGAGCGACCAGTGGAGCGACCCGAGCGACGCGGGGAACGGAACGGAGCTGCTTGCTCGAGCTCGGCGTGCGGCATACTAGGTGCCGCTTGCCACTACGGTGCTGCTGCTCGCGGCAACTAATCGCCTGTAAGCCGAGCCAACGAGCCGAGTCAGCCGAGTCAGCCGAGGAGAGAGGACATGCACGCATTCCGTATATAAACGGTTACCTGCTTATTATTAGATCTTTATCTGTAAAAATAAAATTCGCAATTAAATGATTATTTTTTTAGTTCAAAAGTCAATTTTCAAAGTGGAGAAAGTTTCTGCCAGCAATTGTTAAAGTGGGGATCATGCCGGCAAATGGTGCTCAGTCGGTAAAGTAGTGAGTAATCTGATCCCAAGGATTTTTCATGCCATCTGTGAATTATGATCAGGAAACTACATACATCTGGTGGAGAAGGAAGGTACTCATGAAAATGCTTCTTTTAGGCGCTACCTTTTAAATGTAGATCAGTAGATTGTATACTGATTTAGTGGGTAAAAGTACATTCTATTTAATTAAATATAATTACAATTATAAATAGGATTTAAAAAAATTTTTTAGTATCCAATATCCAAATATCCAATTTACATTTCACATTTGTAATTCATTAACACTATTTATATAGAAACTTTTACAGAATGATTAATTCTTGATTTACGAAATTATTATTGAGATTTTTGCGTTTGAAAAGTTTCATAATTTTCATTTTGATATAATTGTGAATGAGGTAGCCAACAGCATCTCTGCGCAGGCAAATCTGATTTCACGAAAATGTATCGGAAAGGTTGAATTGAAAAATGACCCGTCGTTCGAACGTAAACTAGTGCGATATCTCTTTGGTGCTTAACTCCCGTCGAGCGTTGCCGAATAGAAAGTTGAAGTTTAGCTCTTCGCGAATGCCTCCGAACGATCGACCAAGTTGTTTGGAGGAGCTCCGCTCGGCAAGGACATGGCGCACGACACCGGGGTGCTGACGCACTCTACTGATGAGATAAACTTTTCTGGGACGGGTTCCTGGACCTACGACACTCGATGTTTTTTTTCATCGATGACGACTTGACGAGTCGACGCCATCCCGGAGATTGTCCGCTTAGCTTGCACGATCTGGATCAAGTGCATGCCTTTGTGGCACAACGGCGGATAGTAGGACTATTAGAAAAATAATTGGGAGTGAAACCAACATAAATTGCGTGCTTTTCGTTATATGCTTCATTTTACTATTGAGAATCAGAGATTCACGTGATGCAGATTTAAAAATAAACGAAAAGTAGTCCAAATGAAGAAAAATTGCGTTTTTTATTACTCGTTTAATTTTACGATGTTTATTCATGCTCCTCGTATAGTGACAATGTTAAGTTCAATCATAACTCCATTCACATTATGTAGATCTAGCGAACTCGCAGTTTAGAATGTACAGCTGTAACTGAAATGAAAAAAGATCTTAGAATAGAACTCACATCAAATGCGTTCTTGAAGTCTATATTTACATATTCAGTATATAAATGCAATAGTGCAAAAAACATAAGATATTTAAATAAATACGCGAGTGAAATCGATTATATCAGCAACGATCGCAGACAATCGTGGGCAATCGATTAATGAGAAGTGAAACAATTAAGAAGACGTCAAAAGTAATCTCAAGATTCATCAGATATGCGTCTATCGGACTTGCACTTGAGAATGAGTCGTACGAATCATTTCCACTTTATCTGATCTAGTGCATGAGGCATTGACGTCGCTGAACTAGAACTACTCGGATAATTAGATTGTATAACAGCTGCAAATCATTTGCGGGATTACAAAGGAATCTTATTTGTATTTTTACATTATAAGATTTTTAGCTTTTTTCTCATCGTGTCTTTATTTTTCTTCACTCTCGTAAAACAAATCAATTCTTATCACGAACTAAAAAACTATACACTTCTATAAATACATTATAAACGTAATCATCTCATTTATAAATCGAGCGTGTTTCAAAATATTTATCATTTTCAAAGAATCAACATCTCAGTATTCGAGGCTCGATTTGAGGAGTTTAATCAGAAAAGAAATTTTTGGATTTACATATTTTGCAGCAATGACACAGCAATTAAGCGAAAATTCGCACGAGCGGAATGGTAGAAGATACGACATTAAGGTTGTGATTTTTTTTTAACAACGTGAATATCGTTTATCGAGGGAGCGATGCGTACCGCAAATCTTGACGCACTTTCTCGTTCAACACAAGTGATCTCGTGTGCTTTTTCGCACGTTTCTTTGTCGACGGTTATACACGATCGTCTATCCGAGCGTCGACCGCTTCAAAATGCTCCTTTGATATCGACACTGCGTTCTAGTTTCGCACCGCAATGTTATAAAAAAATATTTCCGAAGTTACATTTCGCCGGGCGATGCACTTTCAGATTCAGACTAAAATATCGTTAGTATAATGTGTTCGTGAATTTTCTCCTTTTAAGTTCGCTGATAGTGCTTTTTTCTTTTTGCCCATTATATTAACACGTAAAGTATCATCCCGTGTTGATTTTATTTGGCATCAAGTAAAAAGTAGTTTCAGGTAACGTTTAATTCAGCGAAAGCACATTTTCACAAAAGTGATTAGAATCCTGTTAAGTACATGTGAAATGTAATGTGAAGCTACTTAAAAATTTGGTTGTGCAATGCTTTGGCACACTTAAACAAGCAGTCGTTTAATTCGCTAAAAATGATTTAAATATCTCTAAAAACGCATCTCGCCGTCCCGTTAGTCCACCCTCGTGCACAGCAATAGAAGCGAGCGAACGTCCGGGGATTTGCATATCCGGCGCGACGGGCGCATCCTCGCTTCCTGCATAAAGCACTCGAGCGGAGTGGAAAGCTCCAGCAGCTGGTGCAACGAGAAAAAAGGAAGCGAGAAGCCAGATTCTATTGACTCGTCTGGGTGTTCTTGCCGCAAAAGTCCTCGAGAGGCTCAGCTTCTCCTCCCGCGATCGTGCGATCGCGCCGATTGCCCGAGCGCTCGGCCGCTGAGAAAGAGAGGCGACGACGTGGATGACGGATCGACAACGCGTGCGGCGGATTATTAAGACGCGGAGACGCGAACCGCCGAGACTCAGTAAGCAGTCCGAGCGCGACCGCGAAATGCCGCTTCTTTCGTAATGTTAGCCAAGCCAGTCGTCTACATTCACTGATCTGACCGATTTTTCGGTAGACTTGCCCGAGTCCCGCGGTTTTTCTCGCTCTCCGCTTTTCGGAGCTAGGATTAATAACTAATTCGTACATTTTTCAATTTTTTTCAGAAATTTTATTTTGAATAACAAATTTGCGCGTAAAGATTGACGGAAAGATGATCAGCACCAAGTACAACATACTAGTGTATTTGCTGGTGTGGTTGCTGCTCGGTCCAACGGTGAACGAGACGAGCGTTACAGCGCAGTCCAAGCCGAGAAAGTGGCGTGCGCTTTTTCACGCCAAACACCTCAAGAAGGATTACCGTCGGCTAAAGAAGCAGGAGGGAGCGATAAAGCTCGTCGGTGGTGAGAGAGGCCCCTTCGAAGGTACGTTTTCCTCAATTGGTTGCACTCATTTTTTCGAACGTACTATCGCCTAAGCTGATCTCAAAACCCATCTCGTAAATGAAATTCAAAAAAGAGAATGTTATTTAGAGTGATTTTTGCTAGTTTATTTTTTTTCATATGGAAAGTATTATCATTGGATTTATGCTTTGATATTTCAAAGAAAAATGTATAGATCAACAATTTATCTTCCTAAGATGCGGCTATTGTAAGGGCTGTCATTAACACTTACGATACGTGATGATTATGACGATTATGTGATAAAGTAAAGCAATAACGGAGGAAAACTAGGTGTCTAAGTTCTGAAATATTCCAGCAGTGCGTGCTTGTTCATCGAGGTAATTATTCTGCTAGAATATAAACTAGATTTAAGGCACGTTTCGAATCGCTTTACGTAACTCAACAAAGTACAAATGTCTTAAATTTGAATGAGTGAATTTTATTGAAGTAAGACCAAATTGGCAAATTTAACTTGCGCTAATAATTAGTGAGTCACTGTCATTCTATAAGCTATAGAAGTAATGCAGGGAAAGTCAGAGGGTGGAAATGAAAGAAATTCGTTAAAGATTAATTCTCGGCGAAAATCTGGCAGTGCTGAAAAAGAATGTTTCGGGCAAGTCGTTGCGGTTGTGAAGTTTGACTGCGGCTATCAATCAATCGATGACAGCAGAGCGAAAAAAGGGGCGGTCGCGTTTGACGAGCGACGAAGGACGGGTAGCGAAGCGCGTGCTCCTGGCGACGTCTGTCCGTGGAAGTGGGCGAAAGCCGGGAGTTTTTGAACTGCGAGTCTTGGGAGGCGCGGGAAGTCCGCTCGCCGCGCCTCTTACGTAAGCCCCGGCCAGGCCGATCGATCCGACCCGGCGGGTTGCTCGTGTGCCGTCTCCGCCTCCCCCCCTCGGGCTCTTATCGGGGCGAATTTCTTGTAACGGACGCCGCCACGCCGGGACAACGTCCGCCGCTTCTTGCCTCCTCGCCCCCTCGCCTCCTCGCCCCCTCTCGATGGCTAAACAAATTCGCGCGCTGTTTGTCCGGAGTGGCTGCACATACGCGCTGCGAGAGCCCGGGGGAACATCGGCGGGGGAGAAAAGTGGATGGAGGAGAGGCTTTTTCTTGCCTGCTCTTCTTCCCTCCCCATCCTCCCGCAACCCCTCCTTTCTTTATTGATGCGGCGCAGATCGGAAAGTGGCCTTTTCGGCTACTCGGCTGGAACGGGATTTCCAGCAGAAAATGCGCATGCCTTGATAATTAGTTTTTCTTTTTTCCATTACTAGTGGATGGAAACGTTCAAATACGCGTTTAGCTGCACAAATCGTATGTAAATGGATCGTGCTTAACGGTCTGGTTGAAAAGGTAAGAAAAGAGTGCGAAGTGAGCGGGAGTAAATAGAGAGGCGCCTGTAGCGCGCGGTGCGGAGAATAGGTCGGCACGGTGGTGAGCTCGGCGGTGGGCGCGCGTCCTGCGAGGCCGGACGAGCTCGCGACCGGGCTTTTATTGTGTAACGCCGATTAAAAAGAGGTCAGCTCTCGCACGCGATCATCCACTTGGCTAATCGGCCCGGGCTCATTCATAAATCGCCTGCTCGCGCGAGCACGCGGCCTTTCATTTTTAATCCGCCGCCTAAGTGGCCATCGATTGCCTTTCGGCTGGAAGCTAGTCCGCTTTGTTTTTCCGCGGGATCGATTTGATTGCGGATTGACTGGCCGCGAGGAGAAACCGCTCGCCAGATTGTATACTTTGTTTTCCTTCCTTATTCGGAAAATTACAGTGGCAACATTTGCTTCGACTTTGCATTTCGGAATTTTCTAATCGATACTGTCAATCAGCTTAATTGCAATACTTTATCGTAAGGCTAGGGAAATTGTTCATGATTACAGAGATGTATGCATAAAGCAAGTTTGATAAAAGCACGCTAATATAATTGAAAGCTGCTCTCAGTAGACGCAACTTTCTGTTCTAGTCTAGGAAATTTTCCCCTCGACCTGGGATCATAAAGACTCGAGAATTGAAAGAGAAATTCGATATGGGCTGCCTGGAAAAGATATTTCGAGGTGGTCGGCCGCACGACGCTGAGCGAGCACGCGATCAGTTTTGTCAAAATATGTACGTTTCACTTACCACAGGTAACGTGGAGATCTTACACAAGGGCAGGTGGGGCAACATTTGCGATGACGAGTGGGACGAGCAGGAGGCCCTGCTCGTATGCAAGCAGCTCGGCTACGGGTCCAGGGGCGCCCGAGCCACCGGCAACGCTCGATTCGGCCAGGCAAGAAGTAAAGTTAATATTTATTGCTTTTATATATATACTGTTCGGCCGCTCTTTTTAGCCTTTTTCAATCTTTGTCTGACTTGGTGCTGATCTTTGTGCACAATCTTGATATTTTACGAATGCTCTTGAATAGCGACGGCGGCACTTTCGATCGATTATTGACTGCAGCCGTCTACTCAAGTTAAAGGTATTAAGGTTAACGGAAGTAACAAGTTTCACTTTAAAAAGCATCGAAATTGTCAATAAAAAGTGCAAAAGTCGCGTCAATTGCTCGTGCTATGTAAAAAAACCCGAGCTGTGTGTTATCAGGGCGCTTCTGGATGGACGGCGTGCTGTGCGAGGGATCGGAGTCATCGTTGCCGGAATGCCGCTTCGACGGCTGGGGCAAGACGGACTGCAAAGGAAACGAGGCCGCTGGAGTTATTTGCCAGCACCAGGGCGCGACGAGCAACTTGAGCAGATCTGCGCTCCCCGGCTCAACCTTGAACTTAGTCGAGAGGCAGAGCAAGATCAGGGGCGCTCATCGACGCGGGATTGCCCTTCGCTTGGCCGGCCCTCAACAGGGACGCCTCGAGATCAAGCTCGGTAGCTCCGGTAAGACCCCCTATTCAGGTATCCGTCAGCGCGACTCGGTTCTTAAGCTCCCTTTTCGCGGATCGACGATTTTAAGAGCTTCGGAGGCCTCAGATCGTGCAGATCCACCTCGAAGGCTGCGCGACAAGGTACGAGCTGGTAAAGGCTTACCTTTTTTCACGCTAACCTTCTCCCGAGCCTTCTCCCGAGCCTTCTCCCGATGGCTTATTTTTGATTTAGAATTTTCACCCGGCTCTTTTATTGCTCTTCCCTTCTTTCTTCCAAGCTTTTTCAGATCGTCTATTTTTAACACTTTAATTTTGCCTCTCCTTCATGAACGAGATCTTTAATTAACAACCTCTATTAATATTCAAAAGCAATAAATTACTGATTTACTTCTGCAATTCAAAGTGCTTTTTTCCATTTTCATCACAGCATTAAAGTGATGAGTTAGGTAAAAAATGTTTACTATGTATTTGAAAAATTCGTTTGACCTTCAAAATGCCTTATGATATTAAACATGGAGTTAAAAATTAAGACTTTATGCCAGATTGTTGCCTGTTGTTTATAATTCGTATGCCTGTTTGTTTATAATTCGTTTAAATTTTTTCAGGATAATCCAATATGTCCCGTCGAAAAAAATCTCCCTTATCCCTCTTATTCACACTTGGGGGCTTTTGGGTCGATTCGATACAAAAAATTTCAATTTTAAATGTCATCCCCTGGAAAAAAATCCTTCACGATAAATCCGAATCTTATTACGTATAGCGTTTTCGATACTAACGTGGTGTGCCTTCAGATTGGGGCGTCGTTTGTGGCGACGGATGGTCCCTGCTGGAGGCGGCGGTGATCTGCCGACAGCTCGGTCTCGGCTACGCCGTCCAAGCCTACCAGACAAATTTCTTTGCCGGCGACAGGCTACGGATGGTCATCAGTGGAATCAAATGTCGTGGCAACGAGACCAACCTTGCCGAATGCCTCCACGATACTGAACTTGACTGTCCCGGTAAGAAGTCTTCTTATTATTTTACTAATTCATTAAATTCCTTTTTTTAATTATGACAATTTTTTTGATACGATGATGTGTGCTCATGCAGTTATTGAAAAAACTGTGATAATTAAATTTAACTTAATAAAAAATCTAGTTTGGGCAGTATAATATATTTTAGATTACATAATATGAAGATAGTCACTTTTGTGTACATTACAGATTAAAATAAATCTGTGTTACATTATGGCTTTCCAATAAGCCAAGAATAATTATTTATTGGTTTAATTAGTTTAAATAAAAATAGAAAACTAAATTGGATACATGAAAGAAAGTAAGCGACTAGAGGGCACTTGGTTTTGAAGATTTTATTAAAAAAGAGGAAAACTAGAAGGGGACAAATCAGTAGCATTTGCAGTTACTTTATCAGAGGATATCTCGGTAATCCGTATTTCGTTGTATATAAGGGGTGGATATCTAATACGCGCAGCACGTTCCCCCGAGCGCTCCCCTTCCTTTCCTCAGAGTTTTTTCTTAAAAAAATGTCAGCCGTCAAAGTGGGTCAGCCCTGCTTGCGTCATACTTTTGTTTTCGCTCGAATTTATTAATTTCCATTAATGGAATCGGGTCATTTCGGTCAATTGGGGGATAGATCAGAAGATATTCCGGCGTTGGTTTGGGGGCCTCGCCCTACGAGTCTGTTGCACCCTTTTCACAACACAGGCTCGTTGAAGGCAGTGAAAATTCATGCTTTACGCGGGATTTTACGAATGTTTATGAAGAAAGGCAAATAAAGTGAAGTAAGTAATGCATGGCGAAGGTGTCGGTTGCAGGTGTCGGTGAGAACGTGGCGGGGGTGCGGTGCTCGGCCCGTCTCGCCGACCTCGTGTTCGACCACATGGAGCTGGAGCGCACGGCACACTTGGAGGACCGGCAGCTCTACTGGCTGCAGTGCGCCATGGAGGAGAACTGCGTCGCGTCGCAGGCGTACCAGGTGCAGCGGGAGCGCGAGCAGTGGCAGTGGGAGAGCCGAAGGCTGCTGCGATTCACCGCCCGCATCCTCAACGCCGGCACTGCGGACTTTCGCCCGGCCGTGCCCAAGCACCTCTGGGAGTGGCACATGTGTCACATGTTCGTTCGATACCCTCCTTTTAATGAGACGCGCTTTAATTCTTTTAAAGCTTTTTAACGGAAAGTGCATGCGTGGCTTCTGCAGAGTGCAGCGCTCGACAGTTTTATGGACGATACGCTGAAACGCGGCAAATGCGGCAAATGTACCTTGGCCTGCGCTTACCTTGGACGACTTTATTTTTTATTCCTATTTTTTTACCTATACACTCAAAATACATTCCAGTTTTAAGCTAGAGTCTGAAACAAACAATTTATGATAGTAGAGAATATCAATAATTATTTTGGCACTTTCGAAAGGAAAAATTTATCGCACGTGTAAATATGTATTCGCGTGTTATGGATATCTGAAACTTTTTTATTACTTTTTTTATTGCCGGTGATTCGAATGCGAATCAAACACGTTTTCTTCAAACTGGACTTTACTGATGTTAACATTTACTGCATCGCTCTCAAAGGAAAACTTGAGATCCTGTTTTTTTCAATTATTTTATTATTTAAAAAACAAAAGCACTTGTTTAACAATATTTTTTAAGGAGAAATTAGAAACCACAAATTCTCATTATATAAATAATATTAATGCACAATTTTTTAGGCATTATCACTCCATGGAAGTATTCGCTACTTTTGACATCATAGATTCTAAGGGCAAACGCGTTGCCGAGGGTCACAAGGCTTCTTTCTGCTTGGAGGATAACCAGTGCTTACCAGGCATTCGACCCAGGTGAAGAACCAGCAATAATCTAGTTGTCTGCAATAAAAAAAATATGTTGGATTTTGAAAAAAAAAATGTTAAGTAACAAATTTAAAAATTCAAACGTAAGAAAAACATCGCGCGTTCACCTGAATATTGTGACTTATGCGTAAGATGATGAGAGTATTTCATGTCGCGTAATACATGGAATAATAAATACATAAACAATGTTTAACGCCGCAGGTACAAGTGCGCGAATTACGGTGATCAGGGTATATCGGTGAACTGCAGCGATATTTACAAGTACAACATCGACTGCCAGTGGGTCGACATCACGGAGCTCGCCCCGGGATCCTATACGTTCAAGGTAATACTTGGTGTCGGCATAATTTCCAGTGGCGCGAACACCGGCATTAACGCTTTCTCTCGCGCGCTCGCAAACATCGATTTAGCTCCCCTACCAGCGGCATTGAAACGGCGCGACCGCTAGAAATTCGACAGCCGCGGCTGCAATTTCTTTGACGGTCATTCGTACCAAGCCAAATGCAAAGATTCTTTTTTCTCAAGAAATATTCATTGTTTATCATTCATGTTTTATGCAGCGTTTTATGGCATTTTAGAAGAAAAACAAAATGGAAATTCTAAATAGATTGCTGTTAGATACAAATCCAAATTTTCGAGCGTACCCGTATAATCTCATGCATATAAATACACGTACGGTACGGTACTCGCGCCTGCTTCGAAAGGACGAAAATAAAAGAGAAAAGCGTAATGACGATGCTTCGTACATTTTTCCAAAGCTCCGAATTGCCTTTCCCCGATTCCGTCCACTTTAGATTTTCTTCCGTCCTGCTTTTTTGGGGCAACGTAGGGTCAATTTGCTTTGATTAGATTCGAGGTGCAGGCTAATTCTCCGAGAGCCATTTTTCTTCTTCCAAATCTGATGCTGTCTATAACATAAACGAGTCGCGAGCTCCACACTTTTCATTAGTTTATAAGAGGTACAGAAATACAATTCAGCTTTATTACGTGTGTAAGGAATTAATATATTTTAATCAAAAAGCACAGCGAACGCTTTTAGTTATTTGTTATCATTGTGTGAAAATTGCATTTTTAAGTAAGCTTTTTAAGAAGGAGAAGAATCGCGGCTCAGTGACAGACGCTTACATGCAGAGTAATTAAGGGGGAATTTGGCGATGCCCGCAGGTCGCAGTGAATCCGGAGATGAAGGTGGGAGAGATGTCGTTCGATAACAACGCCGCCACGTGCAAGCTACTTTACACCGAGGCATACGCCAAAGTCCACGGCTGTGTCATGGGCCGTCCCTAATGGATACACTAGCGGAACTTGGCTATAGGCGCTCCCCAAGTGCGCACGCCCGGGATTCGATTGGGAATGCCATTAAAGCGACCAAGGCCTTTGTTGGTCCGTGCAAACTGACTAGTTCGCGCCAGTCGCCGGAATTTTCCCGGTCCCCGGTCCGTCATTCCCGAAATCATTACTGCTGCTGAAAAGATTTATTCTTTGCTTCAAAATTCAATATCTATGTAGACGATCAACATTTTTAATCGTTCAATTAATAGTTTTATAATCTTAATAAGAGATATTTATTATACCGACCGATATATAAATAGATATGTAGGGGAGAGCGGGGCATAGCGGGCCATGGGGCAATGTGAACTTTCGGGGCATAGTGGGCCACCCCATTAAATATGTTGCATACTATATACAAAAAAATTATATATAGTAATAATATATAATTAAATATATATATAGTCTCCAGTGTAATAATGACACTCTTTTAAAATGCTTTAATTTGAATGAAACTTCTTAATCAATGTTTTTCACACCAAATGCAACATATTTAATCGGGTAGCCCACTATGCCCCTAAGATTCACATTATCCCATGGCCCGCTATGCCCCACTTTCCCCTATAACGTACTTAACTAATGTATTGTATATTTTACTAAAACAGACTGTCAAATATGATTTTTTTTAAATAAATTGTATAAACGTAGAACAGCGTATTGACGTTTTAAATTTATTTCTACTAAAACTGTGAAATACGCGATAAATTATTTAATAAAAATGAATTTAAAAATAGTTATAAAAAATGACAGTAATTTCAAACCGAGAAGTAGACTATAGCTATATATGAGTCTTATGTTAACTCACAGTGCGCTGAGGCCGAAATTCGCAGAGCAAAGATGGAGAGAGAGAGAGAGAGAAAGGAAGAGAGCGATGTGGAGATCGGAATTGACGCAAAACCGCGAACCTCGCTTTGAGCCGAGGGGTTACGGCCAATGGGACCATGCGGGAGAGCCGCATAAAAAGCCGCCATGTATTATTATTGTCGCGCTCTCGCTGCAAATGCACGGCTGCACGCACATGTATAGGCACATGCACGGTCGCGCTATTGTACGCTGCAACTAATGCCGTCCGAGGCTATTTTCCATGCGGCGTGCCTATAGAGCATAACTGTTTTACTCCGGGCTTTGGATATTAATATCGGCCAGTGATATGTATGCACGCGTAATTCGTAAAGGTAATGGCAGCTGCGGGATGCTTGCATACATTTGCGACACGTTATAGTGAGGTGGAAACGTGAGAGTGTACCGACCGCTTTGATGGGCTTTTTAAGGAAAGTCGAATAAAAACTTACAGTTGCATTTGATACAGTTGTAAGAATATTTGTATACCTTGCAACAAAACTTTATTGTTTTATTTTCGAAACTAAAATTACTGTTTTGTAAAAAAGTGGCAAAAAAGTTAGGGATGACGGACAACGGTTGACGGTTGCAGATATATTTGTTCTAGCGGTTGCGCAACTTTTAACGGGGTTCATAAGAAAAAGTCGAAACAATTTCTGCAATTGAAACAAATCATTTTGACTTATTTAATCGCATAAGAGTCTATTGCGGAACTATAATTACAACTTCACCTCGATATCGCTGAAAAATGAGAAGCTCGGTCGTCTTCCAGATTCTTCGCGGATGTGAAAAGGGGGAGCTGCAGCTGTCAATTAAACGGGCCGCTGCGCGCCTTCAAACGGCTGAGGCACAATTCAACGTGACTAAGGGCCGTATACGGAGTAATTCGCTTAGGCCGTATACCGTCAGCCTCGCAAAATATGGCTTCTGAACGGCCGCAGCTAATGCAGTAGGCCGTCACCTGGCCGTCGCGTCGCAGCTTCTTTCTTCGTCCCAGTTAAACTGGGATGTGGCGGGTGCTCGGGAACCGCTTCAGCATGTCTTCGTGCTCTGTGCTTTTCGTGCTTTCTGCCTTCTGCGAGGCGTCGAGCGACGGATGATTAGTACGCGCGAGCAATGCTCCACTCAGTGCTTCCTAAAGAAAATCTCCATTTTGGCCTTTTTTGCGCTTTTGGGCGCTCGTGTCTCTTTGCTTACAACGGCGCAGCTCTTTTTGCATTTTAAGAGAGCAAATGATAAATCAGCATTAGTCTATTCAAGTTATTTGGTAAGTAACGGAGGCGGAATGAGGAAGTGCAGTTTGCGGGGCAGGTCGAGGCAGCGCAAAGGTGCCGTGCGGGCAATGCTCGAGGGGCGGTGGAACGGCTTGGTGCGTCTCCTGGATATCGACTAAACACGCGCCGTCAGGACTGCAGCCGTCCGACTTTGAAGGAGGCTCGAGAACGCCCGGAATAGAACGCCGCGGAGGGAAGATGAAGATCGCTGTTGTCCTCGTCCTTCACGCCATCTGCGGCGTCTTCGCCGCCGAGGACCTAGTTTGCCTCAAGAATCACACGTTCATGGAGGTATCCGGCGACGCTGTACTATCTGGTAATTCTCTCTTAGACTTTGTCGTCGATCAAAAGCGCTCGAGAAAAAGCAATTTTTTTTTAATTATTCTCAACGGCAAATGTTGCTCAGTGTTTATAGATACAGATTACGGAGCAGAATGTAACGTGTCATCGCCAAAAAGCATTCAAGAAGTGGCAACAGCATTGTTCGTCGTGCAGAATTTAAATAGGCAGGAGTACGTGCCCGGCGTGACATTAGGTAAAGCTCTAGCAACAAGTTAGTTAGAAAACATAAATAATGTAATTGTAAAACAATATAAGCAGCTCGCGCCATTTAACCCGACAGGTTTGCGGCTTTACGATACGTGCAACGACCGCATCTCCGTGTACAAGCAAGCTTTGCTGTCGGCGATCGAGATGGACTGCTCGGCGCATTACGACCTGGGAATCCTGGCGCCTCAGCGCTACGTCGAGGTCCTCGAGCCCCTGCGAAGCCTCGACGTCCTGCCGGTCAACACCTACGCCCCGCCCAACCTGACGCTGCCGCTCATCGACGTACTCGTCGACTTCCTCAGCACGCGGTACGCGAGCGTCGACCTGCTGCTCAGCGCCTCGCGACCGGTGCTCGATCGCTTTCTCAACGTCAGCAAGGAGGCTGGCCTCTGCGTGAGGAGCGACAAGGACCTCGAGCCTGATGGAAACCGCACCGACGTCGTCGTCGTCGCTCTTGGGGATTACGAGGATCTCGCATCGTGGCTGGACAATCAGCAGGATTTCGGCGACGAGGATGACAAAAGGATCTGGCTGGTCCTGCCATTGGACAGCTCTCACGTCGATGGTACGGCATTTTCATCTCGGTATCGATCTTGCCTAGCTCTTCATCACCCTAGCTTTTTTCATTTCCAGATCTACTCCCGGAAGGCTCGTTCGTGATAAAACCGGAGCAGTCCGAGGTGGATCTGGGCCCGGATTTCGAAATGGCAGACTTCTCGCAAGTTTCGAGCAACACCGTGCTGCAGTCACCTCATTTGCTCAGTATAGGCAAGGCCATCCTGGAGATTGCCACGCTGCTCCAGGATCTGCAGAGTAAGAGCTGCCCGGTTGCCGGCACCGGCTGCGTCTTGCCCCGCTTCGAATCCCAGGAGCGCAAATTGATGAGCAACGTCGAACTGTACGAGGCTCTTCGCGTTCCTGCCAAGTCCCACTCGACCAGGTAGCGACTCAATTATTTCGCATGTTATTGGCGATCGGCGATCATTTAATTTCATAACAGTAGCAGAAACGAAAAGTAAAGTAACTGAAGTACAGAATTGATGATTTATTTTCAATTATTTGTTTGTCCATTTTTCAATAACAGGTACGTAGTGTCTAGAAAAGTGGAGGACACATTGACCGAGGTAACGGCCTACAAAATCGACGCAACGAGTGCACGATTTCGTGTGATCGCGGAGAAGGAGCTCCCCAAGTTACCGCGACTCTGCGTTAAGAAGCTCGCGAAGAACTGTAACAAGTGCGCAAACTTCATAGTGGAGGAGCAAACGGACAGGGAGGAGTACGAGGAGCCCGTGGGCAACTTGAAGCCGTTCGTCTGGGTGGCGATCTTTTTGACTATTGCCTCGTGTGGCACTCTGGCCTGTCTGGTCGTCCTGGCCTTTATCGTCTACCGCTACTTCGTGGAGGACATCCTTGACGGCAACCCCAGTCTGACGATCCTTCTGATCTTGGCGACAGTGCTGATGCTACAGTGTATCGTTCCTTTCTGCCTCGAGGACAAGAGCTTCGGCCCAGAGCATCTAAATGCCCGCAAGATCTTTGTGTCCAGCTTGGCGTTCGGCCTGGCTTTCTCTGTCATGCTGACGCGCGCGCTCTTTCTTGCCTTCTCGACCGGGGGCCTATTCACGTCTCAGCATATCAATGGTTATCTGCAGGGACTGATGGTGTTCTTCATGGCCGGCGTACAAATTGCCATCTCCACCATGTACTTTACGCTTAGTAACGATGACTCGGCCAGGGTCATGCGGAGCCCTACGTACATTGCTCTTCTTAGTAAGTCCAAGTCAATGTCTTTAATACGATCGTAAAACCGTTTACTTTTTTACACCTCTTTCACGCTCTAAAATGATAAAGCTTATCCGAAGCTTATTGGCTAAAAGTGCGAGTAAAAGTTGCTGCTCCTTCTGCGTAACAGGTTACGACATCTTCCTTCTGGCTCTACTGTTCGTGGTGTGCTGCTTCATCGGTCACGTGCAGCGTAACTACCGCGAGGGCATGTGTTTCTTCGGGACAGCGATCGGACTACTGATGTGCTGGGCGGTCTGGCTTACTTGCTTCTTTCTCATGTCGGCCAATAAGCGCGACCTTATTGTCTGCTACGGAATCCTCGGCACGGCCTGCCTCATCATCGTCGGAGTCCTTGTGCCGAGGACGTACTTTATGTGCTCCCACTTCACGAGGGAGAAGGGTTTCATGGGTAGGTTCGAGGCCACGGATCTCGGGCCCGACCCAAGAATCAATAATACGGCAAGACAGGTGAGAATTATAATTATTTTTTTCCTTATATTTACATTGCTATGCAAATCGCCAATTCTCGCTCTTATATTAACTTATTTCAATTATTTTTTCAACGTTTCATAACTTTATTAAGTTTTCTACTTATAGAAGTAAATAAAAATGTAAATACAATGCGGAAATAAACGGTAAAAGTTCTTTCATGTTGAAACATCAAAGAAAAGAAATATCCTTGCTCATTTAATTAAAATTATTATCAAGTTTTAAAAATTTCATTTAAAAAAGTACCACGTCTTTTCGCGTAATATTCGCGTAATATGAAAAAAAATCGACTTTAAATATATTGGTTATTAAAGCGTGTTTATATTTTCTAGCGGTTAGAGTTTCCATGTATATTTTAACGAGACGGCGCTTAAAGACAAGACGTAAAAATTAATTTGGTATACTCACCTATTCTTTGAGAGTGTATCTGTGTCGATGCCTAAATTATGAATTATAATTAACAATTGGGTGAAAGCCTCACTCTTGGGTCAAAATTAACTTGATTAAAATTTCATAAATTCCCCGTGCATCGCGTTACATTCACTGAGCTAGCTGGGCGTTATTTGCAATTAGATGGCGAAGAGCCGGCCGTATTGAATGGCCTCCGAACACGCGAGCTTCGTCTCTCCGAAAATTACGCCCTTTCCCTCTCCTTCTCTCTTTTTTCTCACTCCTCTTTGAGTCTCGGTTATAATGAGCAATTTGTAAACACGAAATATTTATTCAGTTGACGATAAGCGTTGACGGAGCCGTGACTGTTTTGCATATCAGTCCGCGCGAAATCGGGATGATGTACGTACTTTGAGGAAAAATTCACAAGCGCTTTCGTGCAACCGACGACACTGAGAATTATCGGCATGATTTATGCTGCGCTTGCGCGTTCGCCTTTGCTACCGATTAACTAAATTACCAAAGCGATTGGCTAAACGCTCATTCACGCACCGATGCCAATAATACCTCACCACAGTGCAATTATTTATAATTTATTCAATTCAAAACTCACTCGTTGAAAATGTCAAAAATTTAACAAAATCCAAATTTGTCTTGTTAAAAAAAAGACACTAAAAATAACCTTTTATAAAAGTTGCTAGGTTAATCTCAGATTTATTATTATATTTCGTTCTCCGAAGCAATTTCGTTGAGCAATGTAAAACAATGTATAACGCTGAGATAAATCATATTTCCTATAATACTTGAGTTAAATGAAGGTAGGAAGAAATGATGTTAGAATAAATGAAAATGGCTATAAATTGGTACCTAAACGAGAAGAGGTCCCGTTCCGATAAAAGGCGGTACAGCAGCGAGTCTACGCGATAACTGAAGCGACGCGTCTATTGTTGAGAAGGCGTTGGATTTACAGTCGCGACAGCCGTTCTACGAGTACGTGAGCGCCGGAGGCATCCCGCCGCCGCCGCCGCAGCAGCAGCAGCAGGAGCAGGCGCCGCTGGCCAATTACTACGGAAGCGCGAGTCCAGGCGGCGGCTTCAGCAGATACGCGCTGCGCCACCGCAGCCCCGAGCCCAGGCGCACGCCCGGCTACAACAATTACGGATTTCGCCCGGAAATGAGGGAGCTCGAGGCCGCTTACGTCATCCCGCGGCTCCACGTCGACGACTCGGACGTGAGTATGCGTGGCGATGCGCAGCAACGCGCCCATAGCTCCACCCCCACCCCCGTAGCTCCAGTCACCTAACGGTGTATCGACGAGCCGTGGCGCGCGTTTAGCCACACATTCACCTGTGCACTACCAAGTTACTTGCTACGATTAATCTTCGGCAATTAACGACTTTTGTAATTAAATCAAAACATTAGTATTAAACTCATTAAAATTGCCAAAAGTCCAAAATGGAAAGCCTTATTACGAATTGATAGATTCAAATACTTACTTTATAACGTTGTATACTTTCGGTCTAATGATCGCGTATACCGTTGGGTAAGTCACCTCTCCCGTGAAAGCCTCTTTTCTATTATCCCGCTATACTTTGCACAACTGATTCTATGATAAACTTTATGAGATAAATCGATAATTCTAGAGCACAAATTGAAGCGCTAATTAAAATTTATTTATCTTCAAAATTATAAAAATGTGGAGCTTAGTCCCTCCGTGGTAATGAATTGTCGAGGGTGAAACCTGTGAACTTGTAATATTTTTCAGTTTTCAATCTCACCAAAATGGAGTTTTGAAAAATACCTAAAAGCCAGTATACTGGAAATAAGGAAAATTCGATATATGCCTCTATATCATAGTCCTTGAATCTTCCCCTCAGGCTTTCTAAGAAACTAAAAAAAATAGCTTATATTGTGCAGAGATTATTTTTCAAGTTGCTGGGAAAGCTTTAAAAGTCCTATTATGCTGGAAAAGAAAGGATAGTCCAAGCATTGACCTATGATGACTTGTCCAAGGTTAGCGGAATCCAGGAGTCGTCGGTAGTAAAAAGCAGGGCTATGGATACGGGGACGACGGAAGCTCGATATACACTACCGAGGTCACTATTGAGGAAGGGCCGCAACGAAAGAGCGGCACGCTCGGCGGCAGAGGAGCAACGCCGAAGGGACGAACTTTCTTGCGTCCAGACCGAGGTCTACGTCCAGGACCGGCTGTCACCCAATCGCCGCGAGCCTAACGAGCACTATCCCCAGCGCAGCAGCACTGCCAAGCTGTCACCCACCCACGCCACCATTCGCGAGGAGGATGAGATTATCGAGCGCCCCATCAGAATAACACGCTTTTGAACATCACTGGAACTTAATAATTATCCTTTTTTTCTTAGCCTTTCTTCAAAATCGTTCCACAGATCGCGATTCTCATATTGATTCAATTCTCAACATCATTAACTGTCAATTTCTTTAAAATATCCATTTCATTTTGGAAGAGTGAACCTTACCGTACCATCAAATTATCCGTAGTTTATAAAAATTACTAAAAAACTTAAAACAATAACGCCTTCTGTATTCACTACCGTTAATAAGTACTGAATATTTTAATCAAAACTGTTCGATTCTATTTATTCGCGTAACGCAACTATTCTTACTAAATACAACTAAGTAAATGTAACTAAGCAATTGTATGATCATCCAAACAGAATCGTTGCTTTTGAATTTACCATCTTTTAACTCATAATTAGTTCAATATTACTGTATTGAAATTTCTGGTTTCCCAGCATATAATTTAAATCCATTGATTTGCTAATGATCAAACTTCATACCATACTAATTATAGGAGGTATCAAACTACAATTAATTTCGAAATAGTTTATCTGGTTCTCTGCAGTGATAGGAAATCATTCAGTTTTTAGCGAAAACGCGGAATTATATTGATATTTGATATAAAAATATAAATAAAAATAATGTGTCAAATTTTTGTTTTTAAATAAATTTATTTAGAAGTTCACGCAAATAATAAATGTATTTCGTTGAATAGTAAATATATGTGAATTAATTTAATTTTATTCTAGTCACAGTTACCAAAAAGTATTTCTGATTTATTTATTTCTAGTACATATGACAGTGCAGTAATGCCCATAGGCGTAATCATCAATATATATTGCAGTTTATCACAAGTTATAAAAATGAATCAGAATGAAAGTTAAAAAAAATGGTTGTTATAAATAAAAATTAATAATATTGTCAATAAAAAATTGATTTTTAAAGATTGTCCAAAGATTGTCCCTTTTATTTATGCTTCCTAACAGATAAATGCAGTAAGTTGCATATTCCAGTGGTTGGAAAGGGCATGTATTGCAGCGACGACGCAACTAATAATCGAGGTTGATTATCAGGAAATCAAATGCATTGATTATCGATGAGCCACGAGCTGCCGCGGCAACTCTCGGGCGTATCATTGGCAGCGAGCGGAGAGAGCGAAAGAGAGGCGCGTCGGAAACTCCATCAGGCTGGCGCAGGTGTATAATCTGCGAGTCGGTTAGAGAGCCGTAATGGATTCTTTCAGGCTGCAGCCCCGCTCCCCAGCCAAGGATCTTTAAAGGTCCGAGTACGTCCTCTCTTAATTCATCCTTATCGGCCGACGCACCGGCAAAGTGGAAAACGAACCGCGCCCGAAGGGAGGGAGAGAGAGTGCCAGAGAGCAGAGCTTGTATATTGCGCTACAGACGGTTATTATTTCCGGTCCATGAGGCGGCCGAGCGCGTCTGTCGCGACCAGATAAGCCGCGCGCGATCGCGCGCGAAGAAATCGAAAGGTGCAGGGACTCGTGAAATGAGCGATCGAGCGCGTGCGCGCATGCGCGCCGAGTCTCACCCCTATATAAAGTAAGAGTGACAAACCGATCAGTTTTCAGTGCGGCACGCAACTTGTACCCCGCTTCCCTTGCTTCTCCGCGATGAGTCGACCATTCGACGATTCGACGATTCGGAAGCGAAACTCTCGGCGAAACTCAATGCCGCGCTGTGCGATGTAACAGTTTGAATTCGCGGTAACGAGTTGAGACAAAGCTGGCGGCTATTTAGCGGTATTCCGCTAACGCAATGCAACTGCAACTTCGATCAATAACTCCTCGAACAAGATAAACTTTATTAGTGCAATTTTACAACTAATTTCTCAAGTAATCTTAAAATCTTCCTGAAAAAGAACTCTTTTCTCCTTTCAACATGTATGCAGAACAGGCGAAAAATTCAAGATTCCTGCTGGTGACGACGGTATACTTAAGCCTGTTGCTCGATAACATCCTACTTACAGTTGTGGGTAAGTCTGCATTTTCGGATCTTTTTCACTGCAAAGCAAGAGTTTCTTTTCTCAAATCTTTTTTCTTTTCAGTCTGTTAAAGTAACGCGAATGTTACGTATACCGTAAAACGAGAAAATATTTCTTATTTTAACAGCTTCCTATTCGGCAATTAAATTTTTTTAAACTGAAAGCATTATGATGGGAGATTATTGGATTCACGTTTACAACGATCCATAGCGCGTGTGCACACAATATTATTTTATTGCCCTTTTTATTTATTATTTACGATTATAAGTGTCAGCTTTGATATAAGATTAATTAGAAGTTTAAAATCCAGCATGCACGTATCGAATTGGCCTCAGTGCTTTAAAAGTTATTTAAAAAAATGTAATTTTTGCTTTATTGCTAGCTAAGAAGTAAATGGAAGCGGGTTCTTGAATTTCTTGCCCAGGCACGTCCGCGTGTTCAGCCTTTTTTTACATTTTTTACACTTTAGAGTGGAGTACGTTTGACGCGTAGTTGGCCCGTTGGCCGGAAAAGCGGAAAAGGGAAAGGGACAGCTGAGAGAAGAAGTTGAAGGTGTTGTAAAAAGACCTAAAGAGTATTCTGCTTCAGTGCCGATCATACCGGACTATCTCTACACTCTCGAGGGCAACTCGAGTCTGAGCAGTGATGGCAGCGCGGCCGCAGAGGACGACGAGAACGGCCGGGTGGGACTGCTGCTCAGCTCCAAGGCGTTCGTGCAGTTAATTTTGAACCCCGCGGTAGGAAGTCTGACCGGCAGCTACGGATACGCCAAGCCTCTCCTGCTTGGCAATCTGAGCCTCTTATTGGCCGCTTTATGTAAGCACTTATTTTCCTTCTAACCTACTCACCACACTCGTTTTTTCCTTACCCGACAAAGTGGCTTTGTCCATTGGCCATGCACCGTGCTTCGGTGTCGTCGGCTTTTCAATTGTACGATATTTCAACCAATGTGCTTCCATTTCCCGAATGTATATCATTTTTTTAATTCTTTACCGTCGCATGCTGTTATTTTTTAAGAATAATTTTTTAATGTACATTTCAAATGATTCATTTATTTTTTATACATCGAATAATAATTATTTCTCTTTGCGCAAAAGCAATGAATGAAATTTCTGAAATGCCAAACCAAAGTCAAATTAAAATTAACACAACATAAGATAAAATGACTTTAGGGACCTTAGTTTGGGTTGATTTTATTAAAAATTTAATATATTTCTTATGAAATGTTATTAATACTTATAAATGAATTTGTTTAGGTATATGACCCCCTTAAAGTAGTTATCATGACGAATGACGTATTCGCGAATGGTTCATTAATTATCTGACATTGTCGACAAAGATAAAGGAGTGCACAGCAGCGGTGCAAGAATGAAATGATAATATGAAACTAAATAATCTAAGCATGAAATTCAGTGAGCAAGAAGCCCGCATGTTTGGTGAATTTCGCGCATTTCGCATCTCTCGGCAAATCGCCAGGGAATTTGCGGAAATTTGTCGGATTTCGAGGTCGCGAGGTGCGGAGGGTATTAATCTCGGGGCTCTCGCTCTCTCTGGTCCCTCTTTTGTGCAGTGTTCGCCATCGGAACGACGTACGAGGTGCTCTTCCTGGCGCGCAGTATTCAAGGCGTTTCCTCGGCGTGCATCGGCGTCTCGGGCATGTCCCTAGTGGCCTACCAGTATCCGAAGGAGGAAGAGCGCTCCAAGGTCATGGGCTTCGTCCTGGGGAGCATCGCCGTAGGCGTCCTTGCCGGCTATCCCATGGGCTCGGTGCTCTACGACCTCGAGGGCAAGATGGCGCCCTTCCTGCTCGTCGCTGGCTTACTCGTTCTGCTTATAGGTTCCTTTCATTCTCTCGTTTATCATTTCCGATTGACTGACGGGGCAAACAGTCCTTTTCCTTACGCGATATTAATATAGCTGCTTTTTACTCTTTTTATACAGATCTGTTGTGCTTGTCAATCGATTAGTAAAGCTAATTTATAATTTTTCTTTATTATTAAATAAGGATGATAAGTAAAGCAGCATTTTAAATCTGCTGAATTACAATTAATTATTGCGAGAGGTTTTTATTCACACAACTGATCAGTACAAGAGTGCTTAGAAATAAAAGCTTCTTTTTTAATAAAATAATAAAGAAACGGCAAAATGAATAAAAGGCGTATCTCATTATCTATTCAACTATTCCGGCGTACATCTCGAGAACAATTTATATAAGATCTCCACAACACAATATACATTTCTCTTCTCTCGTAGGTCTTCAATTATTCGTGCTGGACTTTGAGCCTGTGACGCAGGTAAGGACACGTCTCGTTAAAGTATTTACTTTCAGAGTAAATCTTACGCGGTGATGTCGCCTACGCTCTCCTCTGAAATTCAATCTCGTTTGTTCGGACCTCGGCTATAGAAGGGCGAGGGCGAGTCGGTTCGATGGACACACTTGCTACTGGACAGCCGCATCCTTATAATTGCCGGGGCTATTTGGTTCTCGACGACGCCCATGGCCATTCTCGAGCCCTGCCTGCCTATCTGGCTGAGGATGCACATTAAGCCGAAGGTAGGTGTCCGGGTTGCACCACTTTGTCATTAACGCCCTTTTTGCGCTGTGAATTATTCTACTAACTACTTGCTATTTTTACAGAAGTGGCAGTTGGGTACAGTTTTCATCCCGGACAGTGTGGGTTACCTGTTGGGCACAAATTTTTTTGGAATGATAGCGTACCGCTACGGGCGCTGTAAAACAGCGGTACTGGCTATGTTAATGGTAGGACTGAGCGCTATGACGATACCCGCAGCCGACAACATGTCTCAGCTGATCATTCCACATCTAGGACTGGGCTTGGGAATTGGCGTTGCGGACGCCGCTCTTGTCCCGCTTCTTGCCTCACTCGTCGATCAGTCCGGTGGCTATGGGCCAGTTTATTCCATTCAGCAGATAGCAGTCAGCCTTGCTTATTCCTTAGGTAATTACCACATGCGTTCACTTAAACTAATGTAAAAAGAATCCTCCTGAACAATCCTGAATATTTTATTTTATTTCAAATGAAATATAAATCTTAATCTCGTTGCAGAGAAAAAGTAAAAAACGGCATAGAGCATATTTCATTTTAATCTTCTGTGGCAAATTCTTTTTAAAAGGAAACCATTTAAACTCCTTTTTCCTCTCTTGAAAGATAAATATTGAAGTTGCCTTGTCTGGTAGCGTAAATATTTGAGGTTTATCGCAAGTGCTTTCAACCGATTAACTCAACTTTCTAAGCGGATATGTTCTTTTCTGCAAGATTTACAAGCCCGCGTATCTTCTCATTTCATCAGAAGGCGGTAAAAGAAATTTTGGACATTTTTGACATTTTTGACATTTTTCAAAGAGGGAGTATCAAAAGCGTAAAAATGAATAAGCCTACAAGTTGGAGCGGAATTGTGTTTGAACGGTGGTTTTGCAGGTCCGATAGCGAGCGGCGAGCTGGTGCGCAGCGTAGGTTTCCCGTGGGTGATGCGAGTCGCCGGCCTGGCAAACGTCGCCTACTGTCCACTGCTGATCTACTTAGCGCTCGGACGGAGGCGGGATCCCCTGGCACAGCACGACACCAAGGAGTACAGCTCCTTCGAGAAGTCGAGCCAGTACGAGAGGTTTTACGACTCGGACGACGGACTTTAAGCGCCACTCGAGATAGTCTCAATGAAACGCAAAATTTAGACCCGCTGGGGAGTGTGAAGCTCCTCAGCTCCGCCAAACTTTTTTCTTGGAAATTTTATTACCTCGCTTCTTGGTTCATTTCATTAAACCAACTGTAAAATGTATCTCCATTTTTAAGTGAATTCATTCATGGAATTATTGCATTTAAAAAAAGACGATAATAACAAACAAATTGTTCGGTTCAAGTGGGCTGGTTTTGCAGAAACTCGCTGGTACGCATATTTTGTGATAATGATCTCTTATACCTACATATATTCTGAACTGCCTCGAAAATTAGACAACATGTATCTGAAGAATGAGCAGGACTGAACATTTTTTTATGAGCGAAAGGCGATTTCAGCAGTGCTAACTAAGGTATACACTGTTGGCTTCACTGAATAACTGCATCAATTTATCTTGAGGCGCGGTGGTAAAAATTTTATCTCTTTATGTGTTTGAAAAATAACCTTCTTTTAAAGTTGTGGTGCGCAGGACGGAAACGTATGGGCAGATAGAAGCATTCCTTTAATTTTGTAAAATTATCGCGATTTGTAAGTGTTTTATAATGTTTTAGGTGTTTACTAAGATGTATTGAATTTGCGACTCCGATTTTTCCTATTTCTTAATTATAAAATATTAAATGTTACGCATTGCGTGAATATATATAATATGTGCTTATTTTACTCTGCAACAAAGAGCTGAATGAGTCTTTCCTAAAAAGAGCGATGTTTCTTATAACAAAATAACTTAAACTTGTACTATTTTTATCTAGTATCTTTGTTTTGTGTATTTTATAAATATTATATATTATGTATACCTCAAGTTTAAAGTTAAAAAAGTAGAAGTAACATAAGATATAGGCAAAATATTTTATAGGAAAATATTGCCTTGCACCTGCAACTGCAATCTTCTGACATATAGATATATAAATTATCATTGAAGGAACTTTCTTTGAGAAAGCGATATTGCTGCAATATTTTTATTACAGTATTGGAGAAGGACTGAATTGGGAGTTTTCAATTCCGATTCTGTGGAGAATGTTTCGCAATTCCGTTTAAAAAGAACGCGAAGATTGGAAAAGTAAAAACAGAAGGCTTAATTCGGCAGCACGAACTTTTAGGTAATCTAAAGCAAAAAAGGCACTCGATATGTTTGTAAATGTTTCGAATAAATAAATATTTTACCTCTCGAAAGAGCATTTGCATTTGATTTTAAAAGCAATTTCCAAAAGAAGAAGCCTAAATCGGCAGCAGCGCTCGTACTCGTCGAACCTCTGAATCATGCGAGCGAAATATTTTTCCACGGCGGTGACTCCACTCGAAGGCACTCCGCCGGGCCAATACTTACCGCTGATCACTGCCCATTGTACTCGGACAAAAGTGGAGGTGAACGGGGCCGACGCGCAAGTAAAAGTGAAGCGGCCGTTTCAGACGGTGTAACCGAGCCCCTTTCTCGCGAGTAGGCCGTTGCCCAATGAACGGAAACTGGCAAGTGCATCGGACGCCCGTCTTTCCCGGGGGAATTCCTAGAGCGATAACAACGCTTTATACTTAAATCACACCAGAGATGCTAGATCGATTAGTGATTTATGGACAAGAGAAACGTATCTTTTTTTCAAATCTATTCTTATAAAAAGCTGCTTTTTATTTTCTTCTGTATTCTGAATGAAAAGCATGAATAATTATAGACAACAAGTGTAAAGATAAATTTTAAACTTTCAGCTTTGAATTAAAAATACTAAAAAATTGTCCGAATAATTTTATACTAGTGTTTTTTCCTTTGAAAAACTGTAAGTAGCTTAATCTATTGTTCGAATGTTTGTTGGCGTAGACGAATTGTGCCTTAGAGACGGAATCTGGTTTGTAGCTGAAAAAGCGCGACTGTGCAAGGGTAATTGCGGTGCCGCGACTCTGAGGACAGGCTGAGAGGACAGGTCGTTGGCGTTCCTGTGCTTTAATCTCGTTAGAACGAGCGTGGCCGCGGGACAGAGCCGCTTCTCGACTTTTATCTTGGCGCATGCTTTTTCCCTCGCCCTCGCGTGCAGCACCTCCAGCTACGGCTAAATCCCCGCATAACTGCTTAGCGAACGATAGCTTCCCGGTTTATTTCCTTAGAGTTGGCGATGCTGCGATAAAGACCGAATGAAAAGCTGATATATTTTGCGTTTTATGCCTGAAAGTTAATTTTAACTTTTGCTCGAGGGGCAATTATTTTTATTTATAGTGGGAATTTAAGTTTTTTTCATCCTACTTTTTATCAAGACACGTGGACGGGATTTTTTTGAAGATTAGCTTTTCAATTAATGGATTTGCATTAATATTCTATATAAATTTCTTTGCCATTGGAAGTAAGAAAATTTTAATCTTGTCATATTTACAACAAGAAGATACATTGTACTCTTGGCGTAGTACAATAAACAATTTATTTTTAGTTGTCCTTGAAAATTTCTATAACACTCTTAAACTATGATGGATGCTGAGGGAAAGGTAATACAACTCTAGTCAGATGCGGCGGACAGGTACAAATATAGCGCTAGATCCTTAAAAACCTTTGAAGCAGCTCCATTTCAAAGATCAATATTACCCTCTGAAAAGTATCTTTGCAATATTCTGCTGCGGTGTTCCTGCAGTTCCGCGAGTGGGGCAGCAGAATCGAGGGACATAAAATGCCGACGCTCCTCCCGAGCCCCCGAGCGCGTTCTGGAGATAGCAGGGAGTTGGCACGCCCCCTTGCCTCTTTGTTTTCGCGCTGCTTGCCCGTGCGTCTGTGTTCCCGTGTGCCTGTGTGCACGTACACGCGAACAGCAACGTAGCCCCCAGAAAAGGAAAAGAGTTTCCGAGCGATTTTCCTACGCGAATGAGCAAGATGGTGGCTGTTTACTTGCGCGACGATTAAACAGTTTCACCGACAGCCAAAGAGAAATTCTTAACGCGTTTCTCAAGCATGTAAGAGCACCTTGTGCAGATTGAGATTTTATGGCTCTCGGTTATTTATATTGCGTCTGCGCTGCTTGCTCTTTCGTTATTTGCGATGAATATTTTTTATTAGTTGATGAATAAACTTTTTATTACGTTACAGAGTGAGCTCATTTACCATTGTTCAAAATATATAAAGCTTTCAGTAATTTTCCTTATTTATATCGCGGATAAATTGTAAATATAATAAGGAAAAGAAAATTTTATTTACAATGACAGCATTACATTTGAAACAGTTTACTGAGTCACAGATAAAAATTTATGAATGTAAATGAAGTTATCTTTATATTGCAAAATGTCGACAAGGAAAACTGGATGCTTATCTTCACAGCATAAACACGTACATTCATTGTATGCACGTATAGCGACTTATAAAAGTGAGTTCTACCTTCAGTACTGTTAGTTTTCCGCATTAGTGCCGCCAAGATGTTTAAATTTTTTTCTTTGTTCACGTTGCTGTT
>JAXIUT010000001.1:22867870-22915979 GCA_035586675.1 Eurytoma californica | reverse complement strand
ATTTTAAAAACTACTAATTTTTTAATAAGAAATACTGATTTTTTAAATTATTTTTTTTTAATTAATTTTTTTAATACAAGACCAAGACGATATTTTTTACCCAAGACTTTAACAAGACCAAGACGATCTTGTTTTCTCGTTATTTTACCAAGCCCAAGACCAAGATCTCGGAAAATCTCGTATTGGTCTCGTTTTGGGAAGCCCTATTTGAAAAGGAAAATGAAGGGACGCACGTTACACGTATCGTTTCTGTGTCTCGGTTTGGGTGCTAGAGGGACTTACTGTTGTTTGGGAACTAAGTGATATTTCGCAGTCACCGATCGTTACGTGACGTGCAGTACATCTGTTAATCTGTATAGCGTGAGACCGTCACGTAACGGTTAGTGATTGAGAACTATCGATATATGGTTTAGTTCAATCGAGCCCCAGGTCAAGGAAAGTTTCTCTTGATCGGCGGGAGTTTGTTTACCGGCAGGACAGGCGGAAAAAGTGAATTTTCAGAACTCGGAAAAAAGGAAGCGGGAAAGATTGAATTTGAAAAGGACCGATCGTATCAGGACGTCACAAGCGACATCAGTTTCTAAAACAAGTTGAATTGTATCATCGTTTAATTGCTCCAAAAATATCAATCGAAATGCCGCAGATTCCTTGAGGCGAATCCCGTGCTGGCGGAGTCGTGGATCCGGGAAAACGCGAGTCCGGAACTAAAGCTGCGGCTTCAGACGTGCTGCCTGACCCCCAACAAATCCTCAACGAGTAGCCTCCAGCACGACGACGGGGCACTCAACCGCAGCAAGCGCAACAGCATCACCTCGGACCTCTTTCAGTCCTGGCTCGCCTCGAACTCACCCATCAAGCGCAGCCGAAGTCCAAGCAGGTGATCAGAAAATCTATTTATTTACGTCACTATCTTTCAGTCTCTCCCTTCTCATTACCACCCACTTAATTATATCAATCTGCACAAAGCCACCTCCCCCCCCCTTTCAACAGATTTAAGCTAACCCTCTGTTGTATTTCTCCTTCAAGTTTTTCCCCGCTAGCGAGATAAAAAAAGCCGCTTTGGATATCGGAAGAAATAGCGCCTTGCTACAGTGGATAGTTTTATTATCAAATCTTGGAATCCATAAATTTTGCACGAAACACCAAAACATTCCAATGGAACGTTGAGATTCAAAGAAGTGATAATAAATCTTTTTGCCGAAAGATAGTTTTGACAGTTTGATATATGGCATTTTTTTATCGCCGAAAGATCAACGGTAAAATTTCAATTTACCAATTTATATCTCACTATGAAAGTTTGCAAAAAATGTAATAAAATATATACAATGGAGACTAACGCAGATTTCTTTCCGTTCGTACGCGGTGCGCAAGCGATACATAAAATGAAATTATTTACGCGTATAAATTTTTTAAAAAGACAAAAGCGTCAAAGAGCAATTTGTTCATAATCGAATCAGAGTCAATATTTCACTTATTGGAAATTCTAAACTTCGGAAAATTGATAGCTGTAGGTGAGCGAGTTTTAAAGTTAAATTTACCATTTTGCAATTTCCCTTTAGTAGGAAGAGAATTTCAGGGGAAAAAATGATCTCGTCTCTTTCCCTCCGTAGATTATTTTATCGACTAAAAGCTCACGCGTACAGGCAAAATCAATTCAAAACAAAAACACCCAGACGAAAACACGACAAAGAGTATCCAAACATCGTTTGAAAAATATTTGCACTTTATTAAACGAATGAAAAATCCAATGAAAAATAAATGTGAGTGGTCCTGAAAAAATCGATACATCTACCGAAAAGAGATAACAAAGGAACAATTACTGTAGCGTCGGAAGTACGGCGCAGTTCACATTACGTAGGTTCACATACCCCATCGACGGTAGCGTCGTCGAAATTTGCTCTGAAAATCTCTTATTCGCGCAAAAAGCAAAAAGAAAACAACTTCTTTGTTTTTTTTTGTCAATAAATTCAAGGGTCCGATTGTATCACTCGAAAATAATACATGTTCGATATCTCGCGCGGCCGAGCGAGGAGGGGAGCTTGCGCGCGATTCAGTTCGGGCTCCCTCTCAATTTTCCCTGCACGCGCGTTTTCCCCCTCCGCCTTTCCCTCGACCTTATAGCTCTCTATCGGCGGAAAAAGTGTTTTTCCAACCGGCTTCTCTTGAACCCCGCTTGATTCGATGATATTCCACTTATATGAGCCTTAATATTTATTGGTAGGTGCATATCAGCAGTAGATAAAGAATATTTAATTATTAAATTTTGCATTTTCAAGACAAAGTACATGCTTTTTATTAAAAATCAATCACGGAAATGTTATTGTATTATCACATAAAGGTGGTTGAATGACATAAGCATGCAGTTCTGTTAGCAATCCCGCACGTGATCGTGAAAGACGAATGCTTTAAAAAAAAGAGAAAAGAGAAGATAGAAAGGGAAAAAAGTGGCACCGCACGAATAGTAGTTGGGTTTGTGATGTGAAGGAGGAGAAAAAAGAGAGATTAGCGTATCGTATGTGACGTATCGGTCAGATCGTCGAGCACACTGCTGGGCCGCAGGGAGGAGTTGAACAAGCTGGACGAGAGCGAACTGTTCATGGAGCTGATACGCGACGTGGCAAACGAGCTCGACATCAACGTCCTCTGCCACAAGATCCTGGTGAACGTGGGCCTGCTGACGCACGCCGACCGAGGCAGCCTGTTCCTGGCGAAGGGCCCGCAGGAGAGCCGCTACCTCGTCCCCAAGCTCTTCGACGTCACTCAGGACGCCGACTTCGAGGAGGCGATGCAACGAGCGCGCACCGAGGATCTGCGCATACCCTTCGGCGTCGGCATCGCCGGATACGTCGCCCAGAGCAAGCAGATCATCAACATCAAGGACGCTTACAAGGTACGCCCTTTTCCCTCCTCCTTTCATTTTTACTCAATTTAAACTTTACCTTTTTTATCCTGGATTTACATTCGATTAACCCAATTTACCAAATGTACGACGTACAAATAAAATCACAAGTCTACGAGTCCGTCTGTAAGTTGAACTATAAATCTCGATCTTAATCTTAAGCTCAATCTCATTCTCCCGGCGTCGCTAAAGCTCGCGTTAAACAGGCCATGGAGACGCCTTAACGAAGTTAATTCGATTAAAAAAAGGAGAAGAACAAGCAAACTAAAAGCATTGAGCGAGACAGGGATTCGAAGCTCCCAGAAACTTTGTCTGGCCTAAATTAAATTCGAATACATAAAAAGTCCCGCTTGAGAAGTTAACCGAGCGAAAATTCATTATTTTAAACGAGGCATTCACTCGGGCATTCATGTAAGTAAAAGTAAAAGATATCTGCCAAGTAGAAATATTCGCGATATGGTCAGACACAGTTAAACGGACGAGTCGTGAGAATTGCAAAAATGAAATAAATGAGTTTTCAGGACCCGCGTTTCAATAGCGATATCGACATGAAAACAGGCTACAAGACGACGCTGATTCTGTCGATGCCAATCTGTAATTACGAGGGTGAGGTCATCGGCGTCGCGCAGATCATCAACAAGACAAACGGTAGCCACGAATTTACCGATCACGACGTCGAAGTGTTCCAGCGCTACTTGACCTTTTGCGGTATCGGTATACAGAATGCTCAGCTTTTCGAGCTCTCCTACCTCGAGTACCATCGTAACCAGATTCTCCTCAAACTCGCGAGCAGCATTTTTGAGGAGCAAAATAACCTAGAGTGCCTCGTCACCAAGATCATGACTGAGGCGAAGAAGCTGCTCAAGTGCGAACGCTGTGCAGTTTACCTCTTGGACCTTGACTGTGGCGAGGCGGTGAGTTTATTTTTTTGCCCTTTTTTCGAATGATCATTATTAATAACTCACCTCTCAAAGATACTAAATTGTTCGAATTTTGATTTATTCATGAAATTAGGGACATTTAGAGAAAATTGTCGAAAGGCCGGGAAAGTCCATTCAAGAATCGAGGAAGCCCCTTTCGAGGAGAGAAGTAAGTTTTTAAAGGACTTTTTAACGAAAGAATATCTGTAAAGTTTTTATTGAAATTATTTTCATTGGCAATGCGTAGAGCAACAACATCGACATGGAGGACATTTTGCAGCAACATGTAAGTATAATGAATTTTTCCGCAGAAAAGAGAAAAGAGGTAAAAAATGTACTTAAAATCCACTTAAAATAGAGTTGATTGAAAAAAGGTCGTTCGCGTTAATAAAGCGGAGAGTAGTCTTTTATACGAACACTAAAGCTATTCGAGGGTAGTCAATGATGGAAAAGGTTTACGATCTTTTGCGAAGGCGGGAGAGGACACGAAGTTCACGATGGTCTTCGAGATGGAGAACGGGACGCAGGAGGCTAAGATTTACCGTCCGACGAGCGGCAATCTCACGAGTCCCCTGGGCCAGATAGCCCGTTACGTAGCGGCTACTGGTCAGATTCTCAACATCGGTGACGTCGCCACCTGGTCCAAGCGGCAGGTTTTCCAAGTAAGTTAGCGTTACTCTAGATCGATTTTTCGCCATGGAACCATTATAAGCAAGAAAAATTCTTGGAAAAGGTGGGCACGGAACCAACGCGAAGCATCCTGTGCATGCCAATAGTGAACGGCCAGCGGGCGGTTATCGGCGTGGCGCAGCTGATCAACAAGGACAACGCCTTCTCCTTCACGGATTCGGACGTCACGATTTTCGAGGCTTTCGCCATCTTCTGCGGCCTGGGTATCCACAATACGCAGATGTACGAATCCGCGTGCAAGTTGATGGCTAAGCAGAAAGTGGCCCTCGAGTGCTTGAGTTACCACGCGACCGCCAACAACGACGACGCCCTCAAACTCATGTCCGACGATATCCTTCCCGCCGACAAGTACAACCTTTACAGCTTCACCTTCATCGACTTTGACCTCACCGACGAGGATACCTGCAAAGCCACCATACGCATGTTCCAGACTTGCGACCTCATCAACAAATTCCACATTCCCTACGATGTGCTTTGCAGGTGGATACTCAGCGTCAAGAAGAACTACAGGTTAGTGATCCTCTGTGCAGCTGTGACTGTCGTGTGATTTTATCGCTAGATAAGAAAAAGCTTCACTTTCTGTAAGAAAAGTACCGCAAGGCGTCACGCGAGTAAATTCAAAGGAAAACATTAAGTTGAAATTGAGCGGTGCACTGATATGCATGCCTTTGTTACGCTTACGGGTTCTTACGGATAAATAAAAGGTAACAAAAACTAGGCCGGTCAAGTACCACAACTGGCGGCACGCGCTCAACGTCGCGCAGACGATGTTCGCGATGCTGAAGACGGGGAAGATGGAGCAGTTCATGACGGACATCGAGATCCTCGGCCTGCTGGTGGCGTGCCTCTGCCACGATCTAGATCACCGGGGCACCAACAATGCCTTCCAGACGAAGACCGAGTCGCCGCTGGCGATCTTGTACTCGACGAGTACGATGGAGCACCACCACTTCGACCAGTGCGTCATGATCCTCAACTCCGACAGCAACAACATTTTTCAGAATCTCTTGATGGAGGACTACAGGCGGGTGATGAGGGTCGTCGAGAACGCGATCCTCTCGACCGATCTTGCGGTCTACTTCAAAAAGAATACCAGGTTCATGGAGCTGATCGAAGAGGGCGAGTTCGACTGGCAGAGCGAGGAGAAGAAGGAACGTGAGTATACAGAGCCCGTACCTCTCTTATTGCCTTTCCATCGATTTTCAACGAGTGCCCTCCCTCCTATCGTTGCACGATACTTTTACTATACTTTTACTTTTATTAATTCATTCAACATTTTTCTAACGTCGAGTAGTTAACATTTACATATAAGGTTCATCTACCAGCGGCGAAACTGAATGAGAACCATGTCAAACTAGACTCCCGCCTTTGTTCGCGGCACTATCACAAGCAGTAGTGCAGCTAATATCGACCGTGCGTCGCTGGGACTCGCTCATTTTCTTACTTATTTATGCTGAACTCGATCGCGTTTTGTTGGACTTGACGAACGAAGCTAGAGCGCACCCTCAATTTTCATCTTTTTCAACTTGCCTCGTGGTGTTAAAGAAGAAAAAATGTAGCCTTTTTATCCCGTAGCTTTTCCTCCAAGCGGAAAAGCAATTAGAAAGAAAATCCATTTAAAACAAACGCAATAAAGTTTACGTACTAATTGATGCACTCTAACAAAGGCGCACCAACGCAACTTTTTTTATTCTATTTAAAAAGCTAAAAATGGAATTTCCTGTTTATGTAAGTTAAGGCTTCGCAATAAAAAATAGCTAAATTCAAACTTGTTTTACCAGCGCAAACAAGAGCGCAAAGCAGCGTAATCAGAGTTGCTGGCAACTTTTCTTTATTTAATTATCTCTCGAGACAAAGATGTGCCCGCTGTACTCATGGTCAGTGATTCGGATGCAGAAATAGAAATAAGAAAAAACTAGTTTTAGAGTTAGTTAAAAGGAAAATAAGTTAAAAAATGTTTGTAAATGATTATTGCAGTGCTATGCGGCATGATGATGACGGCTTGCGACGTTAGCGCGATCGCAAAGCCCTGGGAGATCCAGCACAGGGTGGCCAAGCTGGTAGCCGACGAGTTTTTCGACCAGGGTGACCTGGAGCGTCTGCAGCTGAACCAGCAGCCGGTGGCCATGATGGACCGCGAGCGCCGGGATGAGCTGCCGCAGATGCAAGTCGGCTTCATAGATGTCATCTGCCTGCCACTCTACAAGGTCATGGCCGAAACCTTCCCCTGGATCCAACCGCTGTACGACGGCACCATGGAGAACCGCCGACACTGGCAGGACCTCGCCGAGAAGGTCGAAATGGGCCTCACCTGGATAGATCGCGATACCATCGAGGAGCCTGTAGAGGAGTTCGTATCTACAGATCCCAAGGACATTGAGTTCACCGTCACTACCCTCAACTGCGCTCACACCGAACAAAAGAACGCGGTTAGTACTTTGATTTATTTTTGTGTTGTTGACAGAATGTTAAAAAAATCGGTTCTTTAATACTGATTTGACGTGCCCACAGACGGCGGAGAGCAAATCGGCCCTGGGGAGGTTCGCGTCTTTGCGGAAAGGAGGCCGCAGCCTGGGCAAGGGCGTGCGCAGCCGGCTGAGCCGATCGCTCTACTCGCGCAGCAACTCCGAGGACGCGGTGCCGGCGGCGAGCCAGTCCCCGGCCGCGGCCCCGAGTCAAGCCATAGCCGCGGGGACTGCCCCCAAGGCTCTCGTGCCTGAGCGCAAGAGCCGCAACAAGCTGTGCCTGCTCATCTGACGATTGACCTCGTCGACCCTCGAAAGCATACCCGAATGAACGGGTGCCCGTGTGAGAGGACCACGCGTCCAGGACACCGAGCATCGAGAGCGAGCATCGAGAGCGAGCATCGGGAGCGAGAATCGAGAGCGAGAATCGAGAGCGAGAATCGTGCCCTCGAGGACCGCCCCAGCGATCCAGGGTCGCGAGGACTTTTCAATTACGAGTCAATCAAAACAAAACAAGTCTGCGCGCTTTCTCTGCCTTTGAAAAGAGTTTCGTTATAACTAACCTAAAACGTCTTTTATTACATTTACTCATTCAAATGCTCAGTCGAACGATGTGATCCAAATGTAAATAAAATATTTATATTCTTAATTAAACTCTCGAATTATCACATCATTCCACTTTATTTCTCAATAGTTCCCTTTTTTACTTCACTTTTTTTCACTTTTCTATTCTTTTCAAAGGCAAAATTACCGATCAATTTGACAAATTATAGCAAGGAATTTTTGGAGAATTCGTTAATTGTCAAACAGAAAATCGTCTGAGCTTCGAGAGGAAAGAATTTTCCGAGGCCAAGTCTTATCACTATTCGTGAGGAATGATGAGCTAATGGATTTTCACTTTAAGACGTTTAAGCTTCTTCGCCGATAATGTATAAACGTTCACGAGGTGTGTCGCACGTACAAATTAATAGAGTTTCACTAGTTTTGCAATCGCACTTGTTCATTTTTCTTTTAAAAGTAAAATCACCAAGTCTTTTTTTTACAAAGCTTTGTGTAAAAAAAAATCTGAAAGCTAAATCAAAAAAGTGTAAATTTAAAGAACTTCGGTATTTCTTCCGTATTTTTTTAACTGGGCAATAACTATAAATACTGCATACTTCTGAAAAATACTAAACACTGCATACTGATGCCCCGCTTTTGTGAAAAGCGTCGTGAAAATGGCTTTTTAATGAAATTACATTTGAGGTGCGTCGCGCTGAAGAGGCAAGAGAATTAGCATCGCAAGGGCCTCCAGTTAAATTATAGTTAAATCAGTAAGAGAAAGTATGAAGAGTGCATTTTCGAGACTGGATTACACGATAACGAATTACCTGCCGACGTCCGTTCCAGATGCAAAGATAAACCAAATGCTCGTTAGAAAATCTACCATTGGACTATTGTATAAAGTGTGAGGCAAGGCCGAGTCGGCGAAGCGTCGAGTTAAGCAAAAAATTAGCTTTATGGAGTGGTTTAGCGACAACTCGTTAAATAAAGTTAAATAAAGTTAAATAAATTTAAGCTCCTTGTAAAGAGGACGCTCGTTGACATTTATTTTTTTGGGGAAAACTTTGAACGACCACGAATCAAAAGTAAATAAAAAAAATATATAATTATTCATAAAGTGTAATAAGGATGTATAAATAGATATAATAAACACAAAAGCGTCTGGATGTTGTCAGCATCCAGCCGAGTGTATGCGTGTATGCGTCTTTGCAGCGTAAGAAACTGCAGACAACTATAATAGGATAATAACAGCAAAGAAAGAAAGAAAAATAAGTAATAAATTTGGTGGCGGAGCAAAAGAAGCGGTGGTTCTTTAAACGACGAAAAATAAAACGATGGACGTAGTAGGGTTTGAATTTCGACAATCTTTTTGTATAATTTGAATAAATATCGTAGACACTATGAATAAAGTAAAGTAAAAAATAAAAATTGTATTATCGAATGGCGAAAATGAGTGTACGCTCGTAGATCGACGAAGCTTATTAGGAGGGCAAAAAAATAGAAAGCGCGGAGGGCGCTCTTTGTAAGCGCGAGGCGCGCACCGACACATGGCGACGGGCAACGGGCGGCACTCAAAGAAGAATTATATTCTGCTTGGTCAATTAAAAAAAAGCGCGAGAAACAAAGACGGGGCAGCGCCACGCGGCTCAGAGCTGAGGCTCGAGAGTCGAGCACGATCGATTGAGCCGCGCTCGTGTACTTTTAGACGGCGTCACATCAAAAGTAAAGACGGAGATGTACAGAGCTTCTCGGTCGAGGAGGATTACTTAAAGAGTAAAGTGTGAAACTAAATTTAGATGTTACCGAAAACTCCCACCTTCTTCCTCTCCCTTGGCCCTTGAGTGGTACCTACACGACTTGGTACAACCACCTGATCTCGTGTCCCACGAAGATAGTCCAGGAGCTGATCCTCTCTTTCCTCTCTTTACTCCCTCAGTCCCTCTGCAATATGCGCTACTTGTATTTTCTAATAAAAAATAGGGCTGATGGGGCGAAGACCAAATTGTACCTACGTGCGAATTTCACAACTTTGCGACGAGGTGTATCGAGCACCCACAAGCTCACCTTTCAAATTGTCAAAAGAGAAATTCAATATTTATTAAAAATATTATATAACTGTGATATTGTGTTCAAAATATATTAGTTTATAAAGCAATTCCTCATTGCTTTTTTTTACTCACACTCTGACTCGGATTTCGATTTTTCGCTTTTATTTGTACACATTCTGTTAAAAATTATTCCTTTTTATTCTAAGAATAAACAAAGCTCGTAAATAACAACTCTGCGATTAGATGACTTATGCAGGTCGATTAGACTCGCACCGATTTTATTAGTAAAACACTTAGAAATTACATTCGAACGTCGGTAATCGCTTACGATTATTTTTAACTCTCAAGTTAATTGGTCCTACTGGTTAAATGAAGTATATGTAAGATTTTTTCGATTCTTCCTATTCCTCTCTTGTCCCAACACTCACTAACGAGAAATCCATGCATCGGGCGCCTTCGCTTTTTTTACACTCTCTAACTTGCGTTAGCAAGGCAGCCACGTGTGAAATTGTACCTTCGTGACCTTTCGTACTTTACAATCTTTGAATAAGAGCCAAGAACATTATTGTTTAAAAGAAAATAAACGATGAAGAAAAAAAGAAGAAAAAAGACAAAAAATCTTATTCATATGAAGTCTTCTTGAATACACTGAATTGTCCCTTTCAACCCTCGGCAGTGACTCATTTTTATTAAGTATTTTTTTTCTCCTACTTCGTTATCATTGCAACGTAATTGTTTTTTCACTTATAATCGACAATTCGATCTTCAGCAAATAGATACCTTCATCGATTTCTCAGTGCAAGGACGAACGGGCGCTGGAAGAGGGATAAACATAAAGTTCGCTCGGTGCGAAAGATCATTCGACTGTAATGGATGTAAATGAAAAAGGCGCATTTTTGCATTTAATTATATTATCAAATTATCTATTTAATCGCAAGAGATCAGAAACCCATTTCACAATACTTTAATTTTTTCTTATTTATCTCACTTTTATATCGATTTCAGATTCTTCGTTATATGCACATTTTACTTACATTATCCAAGTGATTATGGGCAAGTCTTTTTTTCAGGATTTTTAATAGAATTTTTATTACGATCAAGTTTATAAAGTCAATTGAATCCAAGAAGAGATCATAGAAAATAATCTTCTCAACTACACGTCAGCTCGCTTGATTGATCATTGCATTAAAAAACCTTTCTATCATGTGTTTCCAATTTTACCAATTTTCAATTAAATACAAATAGATAAAGTCTATAAAAATAATTTTTTAATCCTCGTTAAAAAGGATGTATTTATAATGTATTCAGACTTTTTAATACAATATTGAAGTATTGATAACCAAGTTTATATAATATAAATTAACACATAATGATGAATATCCATTGAAAATTGATTTTCATTTGTTTTTGCAACGCGACCACTTAACAAAACAAAAGTTAATAGCTGCTAATTTGATTTCTAATGCAGCATACACAAATGTATTGAAGCTCCATATTTTACATATCATTTTTCTTTTAAATCAATAAACTGAAAGTAAAACTAAAATTTTCTGCAGATTTTTGCTCATTTATAAGTATAACATTAAGTAAGTACTGTATTAATCTATACATTAATTGTTTGAATTTAACTCAAAATTATTCTTTTATTTAAAAAGGTATTTTTAATTTCTTATAATTTTTTTCAATCAATTATTTTCAAGACTTAGGTAGCTTGGTAAAAGTACAGAAAAGTACAGTCTGCACAGAAATTTTGAGTCAAATTCAAAATAACTTACACCATGCTGTTATAAATAAATTCTTATCCAATTAATAATTTTACACATTTTCTAAACAATGAAAATCTGCTGAAAATGTAAAGATTTACTTAGGTTTACAAATCAATTGATTCAAGTCTTTTAAATATAAATGCAGAGCCCTAAAGTAAAACAATACATGTTATATTTTAATGTCGACTATGTTAACGAAATAATTTGAATTTTGATAATGTAAGTATAGTATTGGTAATATAACAATAAGTAATTATTATAATAGCAGCAATGATAATAATATAAATATATAGTTACACTTATTCTAGTACAATTTACCATTTTGACAGTTTTGTACATATGTTTCGATGACATATCAAATAAAATTATTTTTCCAAAATATTTCTCTTTATATTCGTCAAACGATCAATTTCAAAATTAGTAAATGTACTATTCGTTAAAAAAATCAATTTAAATTATATCTACTATGTTGCTTATGTATATAAGCTTATCTTGTTTCTCTTGCTCTTCATTGTTCGCTCCCCTTTATCGCAATCTGTAGATTTCTAGCCGATCCATCTTGCAACAATTTACGAAGAAAATTATATTCTTCAGAAAATTAATGAAATTTCAAATACACATCATTCATCATGTTTGACCCTCTCTTCAGTTTACCGTTATTTTAATTTTTTGTGACTTAAAACTATATCAATGTTTCTATTGTTGCAAGTATAAAAAAAAGTGAGAGCGACGGAAGATAAAATTCGGAAGAATAATACACTCAGTTTTTAACATGAAAAAAATATTACAATGCAAGCATTTTTATGACAAAAAATCGTATAAAAATAAGATAAAATGCAGTGTCATGTTTTGCATAGTGACAAGTTCTCACAAAGCTTAAAATAATTCATACTATATTATACACATGTTTTAAACTCATCTTTTATCATAAATGCACAATTGAAACAGGCATTCTTTCTTACAACTATGTCTCTGAAATATGTTAAATCCTGTACAGTGGCAGCAAAGAAACAATTTTTATTAAGGCAAGAAATGTTGAAGTATGACTTTTAAAAAATTACTTTATCATGAATAACGGAAATGGTAAATATTCTTATTGATATTGAACTTTGATTTTTCACAGTTATAAAAATTATCTAACCTAGAATAATGGAAGATTTATCAAATCAGCTAACTTAGCAATCACCAATGATAACTCACTCAGACATACATAGCTTCTTTGTCACCACCGATATACAATGTGTAAATAGGTCTCGATGTAGTTTAGGATTATCCGTCGCCTAAACATGGTGGTCATAATAATTTTAATTCAAAAGTTCCTGGTACCTTTACGAAAAACTAAATTACTTTCAAGTTTTTTTACTTAGCACCAATATAGTGTTTGTGAAAATTTTTAATCTACAGTTTTAAAGTTCATTAAAATATAATTCATTTTTTTACGCTTTGAATCTTCTTACAAAATAAATAATTAATAGTGATAATAAAATCAACTTTCTTATTTCAGTTGTATTAAAAATCTTATAAATAAAATAATCTAACAATTTATAAATTTCCTTAATTTAAAAAGAAACATAAAATTAATTGAAAATAAAACTTAAAAAATTACAACTAATGACTTAACATTTTATTAGGGTGTTTTTTTCGATGATAATGAGTAACATGCAAGTTATGACTGACTATAGCGGACGTTTCGGCAATAAGATTATTGCCCTCTTCAAGCGTAGTAGTTATAAGAATAATCTTCGAAGATACGTCATTAAATGTGTAACACTTAATAACATAACTTGCGTGTTACTCATTATCATCGAAAAAAACACCCTAATTAATACAAAAAATGAGTGATATTAACAATATGGATGACTTAACATTTTGTTTTGTTTCTTATCTATAATAGTAAAATGAATTAAACGACCATCATTAGAATTTTTTATATTATTTTAACTTTTCCAAATGAATAATGGATACTTTTGACATTAAAATATATGAACCACACCATGTTTAAAGAAAAACGAACGAAAGCGCCGTGTGCAGGACCAACTTCGTTCGACTTTCCTACATGTAATGTTGAACTTTCGACACTTCGCATAATTATCGACAATTTTGAATCACGACGTTTCGCGATGTCTCGAAAAAAAAGTGACAGACATCGCTGAATAGTTGTAGGCGAGAATGTGTGAAATTTTTTTTGTTGTTTTAAATACTTTTTTTAAAAAACGGCAGATGCGCTAAGGTCACATGAAGATCTCGGTGGATCGGCTAACATGCAGTCACGACGCGGGCCTGTCGAGCACCGAGATCTCTATTAGCCTGAGGCCGCGTGTCGTTGGATCAGTCAGTAGAAGCCCGCGTGGCCTATAAACCCTGTCATTCTGTTCACTCACAAATTTGGCAACCTTGCGAAGACACTTCTCATAATGTGTCTCCGTACAAATGTATATGAGGTAGCCAGTCAAACAGGCTAGACAGCCTTCGCAGTATGTCGAGCAGCTGGCCCGTTCAGCTTCAGCAAAGTAGTTGTTTAATTGATTGATAGTATATTCGAAAGACTGTCGGTCCAACTGCAAATAAAGTAACATATAGATAAAAATTCTTTCTATTTTTTTGTGCCAGATTATTGTCAATAACAACAGATTATTATTTAAGTATCAAGTAAATGGAAGTAAGTAAACCTTGGAAATTTAAAAGAACAATGCTCACCCTATCACCAAGTTCGGTAGGAAACCTAGTTTGAAATTTGACCATAGTGCCCTCGCTATAATCCCGATGGATAAAAACTTTTAGACAGTTTTGTGGAGGCCCTCCGCCACCTTGCCCTCGACCAGCTGACATGTCTTCCAAAGGTGTATGATTGCTCTGTAAAAATAAAAATCAAGTCAGAGGCATTCATTGGTAATTATATACAAACGAATTCACACGTTTGGGCGGAAAAAATCCAATAGCATTTACATAACAAAAGTTAAAGATCGGAAGCAATTAACGTCAGTAGGTTCTTCCGTGCTAAAAGGCAAAGGGAAAAGGCGCGACCTAACATTTTACAGTGACTGCAGCGAGTAATTTCGGAGCAATGACGCGCTCCTCAGTCCAACTGTGCGAAGACAAGAAGTGAACGTACCATGGGCATTTTGAGCTTCGTCTTGCGAGCGGGTCGGGGACAAGACGGCCTGCACAAGTCCACAGCGGAGGCTCGTGGTCGCGGTGCCTACGGCCTGCGGCGGACACGTCCTCTCCGTTGGGCTTGGGCGCGGACGTAATTAGTACGTGCAGTGCAGTGCTGTGTCGCACGCGCTCCAACACTCCCGAGTCGTAGCGGGGATACTTGCACTACTTGCACGCACGGGGCCTCGTCGTTGAGCTGCACCTATATATGCCCATTCGAGGAAATCGGGAGAGGCTCCGATTCTTCCGTTCGTCGGGCTGCTCCACGGTTGCCCACGGCTGCCCACGGCTGCCCACCGTGCCACGGGCTCAACGGAACGCGACGAAAATCCTGCACCGTGGTCCGCGAGTCGTGACCCACCGACTACCGAGGCACTGAGGCAGACAACCCATAGGCCTCCCGAGCAGTCCCGAGTCCCGAAGTGCCTCGATGAGATATGGCCGCGCGCAGCAGCAGTAGCACACTTGCCTGCTGAGTGCTGGACTGCTACAGTGCTGCCACCACCTAAACGACGTCAAACTTAAACCAGAGTACCGGTCAAGTGTCAAACCTTATTTACTCATTTACAATAGTTTATAACATTATATCTTTTTTAGTCAGCTGTGAACACTCTCTTCCGAAACAGTTCAGAATCTTCAGATTCGGTCGTTAACTTCGGTATAATTATTTCTTTTTTGGCGCTGCAAATTAGCTTGCAATTTTATACTGGTGCAGTCTTGTGAAATTGCGTGATGCACATCATATGATAAATAAACATTTCTATAAGTCACACTACACCTGTGAATAAGAAAGCTCATAGATTGCGCGACTGCATTGTGTTGCCCGAAAATTTGAGTAGGGAGAATTTGAACATGTTTCATCGTACCCTCAGATTCAAGTTTCAACTTGCAAGAAACTAAGATAATACATACGTACCAATATGCTTATAACGCGAGCAGCTGGCTGGAACCCAATATAAGCATTGTGACATAACCTGTTAAAGTTCGATTAAAATTTAAAAGTTTGTCTATACAATTTAATTGAATACTCATTATTAAAATATGTCGAGAATAAAGGACCTCGAGATTCGAGGTATTAGGAATTTTGGAGATGAGAACTCGAAAGCCAGAATTCGTTTCTCGAAGCCACTGACGTTGATCCTTGGACCTAATGGAACCGGAAAAACGACCATCATCGAGGCTCTAAAGTACATCACCTCCGGGGAGTATCCCCCAGACTCTGATCGAGGCAAATCTTTCGTGCATGAACCTAAACTTACACTCAATCATACGGTATTATGTTAAAATTTTAAATTTTCAATCCCACCTAACAACTAAATGAAATTTTTTAACTTAATTATTATTTTTTTTAATTTATTTATTACAGGTAAGAGGCCAAGTAAAAGCTAGAATATATGATAAGGCTGGGCAAGAACTTACTTTGACCAGAACTATGCAAGTATCACGTCAGAAAAATGGTGCCTTAAAGTTTCAGGCTTTGGATAATACTATAACTCGAATTGACGAAGAGACCCATAAAGTAAATATAGTTTATTTTACATAAAATTTTAATTTATTTTAAATATTTACTACTTTTTTAGCCAGTACAGATTAGTAGTAGATGTGCTGACGTAGATCGAGAAATGTTGATTGCAATGGGAGTGTCTAAACCTATTTTAAATTATGTTATATTTTGTCACCAAGAAGAATCGAATTGGCCTTTGGAAGATGGAAAGAAATTGAAAGATAGATTTGATGAAATCTTTGATACATCAAAATATAACAAAGCAATGGATATTACCACTAAGCTTATCAAAGATTTACAAACAGAATTAAATGAAATAAGAGCTTATGAAAAAGGATTAAAAGATATGGTAGATGAGGTGGAAAGTCAAGAAGAAAAACTGAAGGATAATGAAAGAAGAGAACAGGAGTCTAGAAAAAGAATTCAAGAAATAGAAGAATCTATAAAACCAATTGATGACAGAGTAAAAGAAATTATTCACGCTAAAGATAAATATTCTAAAATAGAAGGAGAACTAAGTAATTTCATGTCTTTATATTTGGCTAATGCTGTTTTCCTCACTACTAATAATAATTGGCTTTTTATTTACAGAGAAAGTTGAAAATAGCTATGACCTTACTAAAAATTATATAAATACTTTGAAAAAACATATAAAGCACATACATACAGGTACCAAAGAAGAATTAATGCAGAGAATAGATACTTATGATACAAATCTGTCTCAAAAAGTTATAAAGAAAAAAGAGGTATTTTCATTTTATTTTTATAGCTTTCATCTTATATAGTTTTCATTTACAGTAATATAATATATTGAATAAATTTTTAGAACGAAGACGAGTTAAAATCTATTGAAAATAGAGAAAGTGCTTTAACAAAAAAACTTGCTGATACCAGAATTCAGTTAGGTTCTTTGACTCAGAAAAAGTTGGCATTTGATGAAAAAGTTTCTAGGCGCAATGAGTTACTTACTAAAGTTTCAGAAATGTGGAAAATATCTCTAAATGATTCTTCACTTACCGAAGATGGTAATTTGTAATTTTTATTTATGCTACTTATAATAGTCATTCATACTTATACTTTTGAATGATTTGCCTAATCTCTGAATTACAGATGTAAAAGATTATATAAGTAAAATTAAGGATAAATTTGATGGGTTTTCATTATCTATGAAAAGTAAAATCCATGAAAATGAACAAGAAGAAAATCATGTACAAAAAGAAGTAGATACTTATCGTAATGAAAAAACGGAAATATTTTCGGAAATGTCTTTGAAAGATAAAGAAAAAAAAGACATAGAAATTGAAATTAATGAATTAAGGAAAAAAATTAAAGAAGTATAACAGAGTGAAATGTTAATGTGATAAAAATAATAAGAGTAACAGTAATAATAATATAATAATTTTCATTTTTAAGGCAGGAGAAGCTGGCGAGAGATTAAGCAGCATAGAATCTGAACTAAACAATGCTACTAAGAATTATGATTCCCTTGTAGAAAATTTTGATGAAGAAAATCTTAAACAAAAATTACAAAAAGAAATTTCAATGAAAAAAGAATTGAATATGAAAATAACAAATATTGATCAAGAAATAAATTCTTTGCATCAACAAAGCTCCCAACAAGCTGAACTAGAATTACATCAAAATTCTTTACAAGAAAAAGAACAAAACATTTCATCTTTAATATCGAAGCATAAAAGCAATTTCGAATTGTTATTTGATGGTGAAGAAATTCCACAAAAAAAATTTAAGGATAGCTTGGAAAAAATTCAAAGATCACGGGTAAATAAATCTTTTATGACATATAAAATATTAATAATTTTGTAATAACAAATCATTTTTAAATCATTTTTAGACAAATGAGAAAAATAATCTTTCAAATCAAATTGATGATCAACAAAAAAAATTAACTACTTTACAAACAACGTTGAAAATTAAACAAAGTGAATTATTAAAAGTATCGTCTGAGCTTGAAGGTAAAATATATGTACATAATGTAATAAATCTAAAATAATCTTTAATTATGAGCGTGATTTTTTTTTAAAGGATACAAAGAAAAAGTAGCAGCAGAATGTCAAGATAATGACTATGATGAAATGCTTCGGTTTCAAGAAGTAAAAGTTAAATCTTTGCAAGATCAAAGGGGTATTTTGGCTAATCAATCTTTAATGTATGAAGAATATTTAAAAAAATTGAAGAAAAAGTCTTGCTGTCCTTTGTGTGATCGAGGTTTCCAAAATTCTTCTGAGGAGAAAAAATTAGAACAAAAACTATATGCTGAGATTAAAAACAGTCCTCAAGCCTTAAAGGATTGTGAAAAAGATTTAAAAGTAGAGCAAGCACGTTACGATACTTTGCAACAGTTAAAACCAGTTACAGAACAAATTTCAGAAATTGAAACTGTTAAATTACCTAAAATGAAGTAACTTTATTTATTTATTTATTTATTTATTGTATTATACAAATAATCTATGAACGTATCTAATTTATTTTTTAGTTCTTTTATTACAAAAATCAAAGACGACCTTGAAAAATCTGAACAAAACCTGGAAAATATGAGACTTATATTGTCAGAACCAGAAGAAAAATTAAGTATATGCAAGAGCATAGTAGGAGATATTATATTATTGGACAATTATATGAATGAGAAAGATAATTTAAACCAAATAATAGAAAATAAAAAACGTCAAATGCTTAAAGCTGGAAAAATTGGTGATCGAAACATGCAAGAAGCGCAAAATGAACGTGAAGCTCTGAAAAAAAGGTTTTTGAATATAGAAAAAAATATTGAACAAATCCAATCTAATTTACAAGTTGGTCAAGAAAAAGTGCAGAAAGCAAGAGAACACAAAAATAAATTAAATGAAGAAGTCATACATATTAGACAGAGTATGCAATCTCTGAATCAACTTAGAGCAAAGCTCAATGAATTGTACGATAAAGTGAAAATACTTGAAAGTTCTTTACGTTCATTAAGGCAGAAACTTGTTGTTGCAGAGGAACAATTAGCTTCAAAAGAAGATGAATTGAATATTCTTAAGGTATGCTAATATAATTTTTATTAACAATTTAACATTCTTATAATTATTTTTCGTTTTTATATACACATTGATTATATTTTAGCACAAACATCGAGATGAACAAGAGAAAGATATCAATTTTAAATCAAAATGCACAACAGATTTGCACGAATTACAAACAGTTCAACAAGAAGTGCTTAAATTTATTAATAGCAAAATTGATGAAAATTTAAAAAGAATTGAAGCCGATGAAGAAAAAATAAAAACCGAATGTGAAAAAAAGAAAGCTGAGAAATTAGAATTAGAAGAACGTATTCGGTTCCTTGATGAGCAATGCAGGTCGCAGGAAACCGGAAAAAAGGATCTAGAGCATAATTTAGATCTTCTTACTAAAAAAGAAGAAATAACAGAATTAAAAGATCAGATGACTCAACATCAAGAATCACTAAAAAATCTACAGTTTGAGAATTTAAAAAAAGAATATCAAAATTTACAAGATCAAAAAGAAAAACTTGAAAAAGAAGTGTGATATAATTTATATTATGATACACAAAGATTATTATGTAACAAATTTTGATTTTTTAAATATATTTTTATTATTTTTAGAAAAATGAAATTAAAGGTGCTCAAGGTGAATTACAAAATTCTATCAAAGTTTTAAAGAGAAGTCTTAATCAAGAAAAGTATCGAATGGCTCGGCGTAACTATAAAGAGAAGGAACTTCAACTATATGTAATATTAAATATTTTGATTGGAAATATTTCTAAGGATTATAGTATAAAGTATTAAGTCCTAATATTAAAATAAATATTTTATTTCAGGTTCAAGAAGAAACTATAGCTAATTTGAGAGAATATGTTACTATTTTGGATAAGTCTATGATTCAATATCACGAGGAAAGAATGAATACTGTAAATAAAATAATGAAAAAGTTGTGGAATTTAGTATATAGTGGGAATGATACTTCCTCTATACAAATTCGTGTACAAACAACAGAAGGTATCGGTGATAAAAAGAGATCTTATAATTATAAACTTGTTCAAGTAAAGCGATCGACCGAAATGGATATGAAAGGAAAATGCAGCGCTGGTCAAAAGGTATTAAAAATAAAAAGAAATAGAATACTTACAAAACATGTAATATTATGAGCAAAATCATTTATAGGTGTTAGCTTCTATAATCATTCGAATGGCACTTGCTGAAACGTTCTGTAGCGATTGTGCTGTACTTGCGCTAGACGAACCAACGACAAATCTTGATGAAGAAAATGCACGTAATTTAGCTTTAACGTTGTCAAAGTAGGTAACATACATTTATTGACTAAAAGTTACTAATATCCTTTGTAACTGTTTAAATTTATTTTTAGAGTGATACAACTTCGCGCGCAGCATCATAAAAACTTTCAATTAATTGTAATAAGTCACGATGAAAAATTTATTTCTCATTTGTCGAATTTGAGCGGGAAGCAAATATTCCAAGAACTGTTTAGAAATACCGAGTTAGTATTTTAATGAAAACTTGTTTTCTAGATTTTCTCATTATGAATTGAAAAATACGGTTTAATATAAAATGCTTTTTAACTGTTTCAGTGGGTATAGCGAAGTCAGGCGTAGAGATATGTCAGAATACCTAAAAAATTCACAAAGTGTAGGTAGTAAATTTGATGAAGAATCCGATGATGAGGAAGAAGCGGAAAATGAAAGTGTTGGAACGTCGCGTAAACGACAATTAAGTGCAGATGATTCTCCTCCAAGACAAAGTACAAGCAAAAGGCGGGCGTTCTAGCAGGTGTATTAAACTAGTATTGTAAATTTTAATATCAAAATTTAAAGAATGTTTAATGTTAACCAACTCTTCGTATTTTTTCGTACGTTTAAATGAAATAAGCTGGTCATATTTCTTATGAAAATAACTTTGTTATCGATAGTATTATTTTTTTCTCTTTGATAAATTATTTCATAAGTTTGAATTACATAAATTGTAATAATTTTTTAAGTATTTGTCGCATTTCCTATAGAGTAAGCCTGTGTAATCGATAAAAATTTTCGTACTTTAGTGTTTTTACAAGAATATAATGTTCGTATCTCTGTGTTACAGGGATTTTATTCTTTAATGAATTTAATATGTTTAAATAAAATATTTATATTACATTTAAAACATTTTTTTACGTAAATTAGTCTTTAAAAAATAGATTTAACATTTTGAGTTTATTGTGTAAAAGGACTGGAAATAATGGGTTGGATGGGATTTCGTTTTATTTATTGTACAGAGTTGAAAAGAAAGGCGTCTCCAATACTTTATACTTGCTTTGCTTTAATGACCTCGTAAATCATATTTAATCTTTAAAACTTTGACAAGTACTGCTCAATAATCAATAGTACTCTCGATTGTTAAATATTGAAATCCACTTTTGTACTATTTTTAAACTCACTTTGCTTTACGTTTATTCATTTATATTTATTTATTATATAAAATATAAAATTACAGAATCAAGGTATAAAATTTAAAGAATTACATTATTTATTTATATTCTTGTTTATATTTGCAACATAGTAAGCATAGTCGAAAAATTCCAACGCCATCAATCAATTTGCCATATGCGGTGAAAGCTTAGCACGTCAATATACTCTGGTGTGTCATCAATCAATAATACCGTGTCACAATATAATTGTTATGTGTGATATCAAAAATGTAATGCTTTCATAAAAAAAGTATTTCTATTTATGCTCCTATATTTATCGAGTTTTCCAAAATTTAAGTCTTCAAACGGCACACCGTAAATTCGCAGCTCAATACTAGCAATCCACTTGACACTAGCCAAATTCTTGTCTCTGCGTAATACCGAGATTAGCGTTTTGGTTTCTTTATGGGCCTGTACAACGAGCTAAAGATCTTCAGACTTTTCAAGCTCGACTAAGTTCTCAACCTCGAGATACCATCGCCGAGACGATATTATTTTTGTCATTTACGCAATGCATATCAGTTGCACGAAATTAATCCTGTACTTAAAGGCATTTAAATAATTGCACTTGAATTGAATCCTTGCTTTCAGATTCGTAATGAATAACACCAAATCTTAAGTAAGCCTTTATCTACTTTCTAAATTTTTATTTTAACATATTTAGAAAATTTATTCATCTTTTTATTTCAATTTTAGAATAGTTGTAAAATACCTCAATTGTTAATCAAATGAAATAGTAAATGCAGAAATGAAAATTAATAATCTATTTTATTAGAATGAAGTGGAAGAAAAAAAGATACGATCTACTGTAGGTGCAAAGCTGTCTAATTAATGAAATAAACTGAAATAAAGAGCCTTAATTTATCTTACATTTAGAGAAAAAAACCTTTAATCGTGATTAAAACAAGAAAACAAGTACACTGGCTTTTTGTATTTAAAAATTGAAAGTTACATGGTTAAAACTAACAATTAAGAAATCTCATCATTAAATAAGTATTATTTTCATTAGTCCGTCTGACTAAAATGCAGTTTTAACAAAGTTGAGTACATAAGGACGCAATGAAATTTAAAATGAACGATCCTAAAGTAAATCATGTAGCTACGATAAATATTTTCGCTCCGGGCAACTTTTCTCATTAATTCCCACGTAACGGCATCAAACTCGAAAACTACTGTTTTAAATTTCCAGTGATTCTGGTATGACGAGAATAAATAATTTCTTATGGCCTGACCGTTGGAGAAGTTTTAAAATCATTTTTTAGTCCAACGCGTAAAGTAGAAACTCCCTGCGGAGAACCGCCGTGGACCCGAGTATGAATTTTAAATTTTATCGTCGAAAGCGCGGACAGGTCTCGATTGTTTATTTATTTTTTTATCTAGCGAAAACGCGAAAGAGCTACCGGACCGGCAAACAAGGCAAAATATGAGTGATAAATTCGTTGCGTGCGAACGAGGCGATATATTTTCGGCATCTCTATCGGTACTTCAACATTAAATGCGCGATTTTTTGCTTAGTTTACTTTTCGAATTGCGTACATAATATTTTGAAGTTTGACTAGGTGCGAAGAATTGATTGGAAGTGGAAATAATTAAGTACATTCAAAGTAAAAAAAATCAGTTGTCTATTAATTTAAAAAAAAAATTGAAACATCGGTTAGGTAAGCCTGTGTACATGGATAAATGGGTAAATGGGTAAATGAACAAGCATCAGTTTTGAAGAAATTTCTTTATTTCGACGTTCGAATTCCGAATCGTTCGAACCTAATAAAATCTTTCAATATATCAACGAATAAAATAACGCCTTTTCGGATTGAAAGGGAGACATCGATTTACAGACGCATGACACGCGTCGTTTCGACGGATTCGGAACGATGCGCTGTTGCCCTCCTTGCGTATAAACAGGTTCTGCTTAGTTAATCTGCTGTTATTACGAGTAGCCATAAACCGCATCGGTGGTACAGCCAAAGTTTTTACTTTATCAGCTTATTTTTTAAAATATTTTGCAAAAAACAATGCATGGCCTATAGTAATATAATTTGAATATTAATAAATATAGCCTTGTTCGATAAATGAAAATAATATTGAGATAATTATAAATTTTCTATAGCCTGAAGAAGATACTCGTCCAAAAAGAGAAGGAAAGGCAAAAAAAGTCTGACTGTGCACGCGAGCGAGCAAGCGAGCGCTCGTAATCGATTTTTGCTCATTTTATTTAATCCCTCGAAAAGAAAAAAAGAAAATAAAAAAGTGAAGGAAACTGTAGATGCCTTCCTTCTGGCATGGTTATGGCGTCCGTGAAAAAAAGGAAGAGCGTCGCGATCCGAGTCCCGTCGATGCAAGGAACGACTACAGCGTCGTCGCCAAGTCGTTACTCGCGCGTGTCATCTGTTATAATATCGCTCGCTTATTACAAATAAATGCTTAACGACGTAATAAAATTTATTGCGAAATTACAGGATCAATCGTACCGCTGAAAAACTACAGAATAGACCGAGCATCTTTATACAATAATAACGAACTGTTGATACATTCATACTTCATGCTTTGTCTCTTTTCTTGTATGACACATATATTGTATATATCATATTTATACTACTTTTTTCTTTAGCATAACCATCATATTTATAACGATCATATTGAACTACATATAATTTTATTTCTCTTCTTTAATATAGTTTTTTATTTGTTGCACAGATTGTCTCACACAGGATGCATCGTCCCATTCGCTCTCGAGTCAAGTGTTCCATATTTTTTCTTGCCTACCGCTCTTCGAATGTTACCTATCGATATTACGGCTACTTATGTTTCTTTCTTTTTGGTTTTCCTTTTCATTACACAGATAAAGAGACGCCTTTTTTAAACTTCCTCGCAAAGTGATATATACAAAGATAAGAAAGCGAAGTTGTGAAGAAATGGCGTTTACCTCGCGAAGGCTCAATACGTTTGAACCTTATAATCTTCTCATTGTTTTATCGATACATCTTTTTTCCCGTTCGCCTTGCGTCGGAGAGACACCGGTAAGACATACAATACGTCTAACTTAAAATGCACGATAGAATAAGAATGTTCATTGTTTTTTTAACTCTACACTCAATCTACTCTTTAATGCTGATATTTAGCTTTGCGTAAAAATCTTAATTATCACACGATTTACGAGCAGTTTACGTAGATACGCGACGACAATGTGGTACAGTTTCGCTATTAAAATTACTATTTACTATTCTAATGTACAAACAATCTTAAAATTATATCTAATTTTGATTTAGACGTTGAAAGGTTAAAAGAAACAGAAGCTTCGCTTCTAGAAGAATCAAGAGGCGGGGTAGGCAGGAAGGAGGCAGGAAAAATTTCATAAAATTGCCGGTCGAATTGATTAAGTAATTTTTCCACCTCAATAAAATTTCAATCGATAAGTACTGGTGTAATAGTATAGCAAAGATAAAAAAGTTCCGCTGCCGCGCTCGAGTGTACACGAGGTATAACCGAGGTGTCTTTCCTTGGCTCGAGACGCAAAGTTTGAAGTAACAAAAGAGGTGGGAGATCGTTATTATACTATCTGTAGTCGCATCAAGCGGAATTGCCCACGCCTGGATGTAACTCTATCTCTCTCGCTCGATTTCCTCCTTTTTCCGGGGCCGGGAAATCGCCGGAGTCGGCTGCGATCGATAACGAATTCAGGCGGCTGTGCGCAATTAGTCTGTCGCAGCCGACGCCGTTGTTGCTCCTCGGCCAGGAGACCCGACCATACTACACGCACCACGCGCCACTCGCAAGACAAAGAACAAGTCTAGATCTTCTCCATCACATTCTTCGCTCATAGTCAAATAAATTGAGTACAAGCTTCTCTGAGCAAGATATCAAAAGTTTTTTTAACTCGCAGAAGCAAATTATAAACTTTTCGACTGGGAAATCCATTTCCATAATTTTCAAGCTTTCGCAGCGGGAAATTAAAGGAGCGAAGAGAGCAGATGTAGCAATGTCTCTGTATATAGACTCATATAGGTGTTCGAAAATGTAGAAAGTGCTCGAGTTCGGAATTTCAAGTTCTTGGGGAGGCTTTAATTTGCCGTGGATCGCAGAAGTCGACTAAGTGCGATTCATTGGCAGGGAACACAGGAGCCCGAGGGTGATTTTCAAGAAGAAACTTTTCGAAAGTATGAAAACGTTTAAATTTCAAAGTACTCGATCCATGCACAAGAATTTTCAATTGGCACTTTTATTCTTCAAAGAGTTTTTCAAATCTTTTTATTTCTTGTTTTCCAATACCAGATTTATTTATGAGAAAATCTGCAACTGAAATTACGCAGGAAAATGGTTTTAAATTTTCTTTTTTTAAAACGAATCTTTGTGTTTTATATATTTAACGAAATGAGTTAAATTCAATTTATTTTGAAGGACTTTATTGTCCACAAAAGGATTGTTTACGAGAGTTGACAGTGAACTCATTGGAACTCGAGCACTTTCGAAGATGAAACAGTTAGTGCATGTGTCAAAGCGACAGCGACGTGGGCGCGAACAGTTCGATGGGGTCGTAAGCGTTCAAAGGAAGTGGAGTCGTCGCTCGAATCAAACGATGATTCGAACTCCAAGGTTCGTTAAAGAATTTTTTACGCTTTATGCAGTTTATGCTTTACCCCTATCCCCCGAAATAGACGTAACAACGTTTTTCTTCGACGCTTCGATTATCGCGTTACGTATGACAAAGAGTATTTCGCGTACGTATGTTTTTCCTACTACTTTTTCATATTATCTTTTTTTCAGAAAGTTTATACGTTTTTGCGCACCTAGACGTAGAAGGGCTCTCGCAAGCATCAACCAATGTTTAATCGATGTTTCCGCATCTGTGTTCCCCCGTCTTCTGCAATTTCCGCTTTATACTTTTACAATCGAAACAGCATCCACGAGAGTCGAAGAAAATTTCAAATACCCGTCGCGAAGAATAAATAATAATCTCGCAGGCTGCCTGTAAACGAATTGCGATAACATTCACTCAGATAAATCTCTAAATAAATAAATTTGACTAAGGAGAATGTATACGATAATTAAAAAAAATGATCGCAGCAATCGCAAATCACAAAGCACAAGTCACAAATCACAAATCACAAATCACACAAAGCTGAAAAATGTCACACTGGTAGAGATGCGGCATCTCCTAAAGCTATTCCTTTGGGCGCAATAAAAATGGTAAGCAGTAAAGTAAAGGGGAAGAACACAGATCGAAAGAGTCGGTTTCTTTCACAGGAAGGTGATCTCGCTGGGCGGGTTGGCCGAGGCGAGGTCGACGACGTCGATCTCGTGGGGGTCGAGGCGGGCGGCCACGTTAGCCGCGGCCGTCGCCGCGCTCGCCGCGTTCGCCGCGTCCTGCGCCGGCCTGACGACGTAGTTGTACTGGGGGTCGCCGAACTGGCTGTGGTAGAACTCCTCGCGCATCATGCGCTGCAGGTTGCCGCAGCGGAAGTACAGGATCTCCTGGAAGGGCTTGCGAAAGTCGCGGTTCAGGGTCGCGTAGATGATGGGGTTGAGGAGGCTGTTGCAGTAGCCCAGCCAGAGGAACATGCTGGAGAGGAAGGCGGGGATGACGTCGGGGTCGTTCAGGAAGATCCTGATGACGGCGAGCACGAAGAAGGGCAGCCAGCAGATGGTGAACGCGCTCATGATGATGCCGAGGGTCGTGCTCGCCTTGCGCTCCTTGGCCAGCTGCAGCCGCAGCCGCTTCTGCTTGTGCGGCGAGTTGGCCTCGCTGCTGGTGCTGTTGGCGTGCTTGCGCGCGCGCGCGCCGGCGCCGCTCGAGGGTCGCGCGTGCACGAGGGGCGGCGGGGTCGTCGCGGCCGCCGTCGCCGCCGCCGAGGCCAGCAGGATGGGCTGCTTCTCCGCGCAGGGCGCCAGCATCGGGCACTGGGACTCGTTGCTCTTGCGCGGCCCGCCCGCGAAGCACTTGACCGCGTGCACGCTGCACTGTAACCACACAAACATTTCCGATTAATACATTTCGTTATTTGTAAATGAAAATAATTAATTATCTGCTTTCTCAAGGCAAGCCTGGCAAGCGAAGGCGAGTCTCTTTTTTTTTAAATGGAACCGTTAATTGGACATAAAAGCGCGTATCCGAAGAAGGCGTGGGCGAATAATTAGCAGTCTGCGAGGGAGGAACGGGCAGTAAAAGATGAATACAATAATGCTCATTAGCCAGCGTGTTTCGCCGGTGTCATCTAAAGACAGCCAAAGACAGCCGGGAAGACAAATAAAGCGGACGGCCGGCATGTCGTTCCTCGGTCCATCGGACCTATCGATCGACTGCCCGGGCGGCGATTCCATTTGCGCGCCTCCCGCACTCCCCATCTCTCTTTTCTAGGCCCCAAGCTCCGCTGTTTACCTTCCCGTCTTCGTCCGCTCCAACCAGACGCCCTCGCTGCCTCCGTCTCGATCCCCGCGTCCTCGGGTTACGCCGCCGAGGCCTGCTACCCCCAAGCCGAATTTCCCCCGTAAATATTTCCAAATTACTGCACTCTCGAATCCACTTGACAAACACGCTGTTTTTCTGCCTGCCGAGTGTTTATTTTTTTTATTTTTATTTATTTATATTTCAAGGAAAGGCGGGAGGCCGCGCGACCATTTCACTATAGGGATTGAATGTCGGATCAAAAAGGACTGACTGCTGAGTTTGTTTCGAAAACTGAATAGGATTTTTTCACTAACGCTTCTTTCGAATAATCGAATTAACTTGGATTCGCTCACTTGTACCGCTGTTGTTATTTTTAAAACAAGTTTATTCTATTATCCAAGACCTGCACTTACAAAAGTTTGCTTTTTTAAATCTTCTACAATTGAATTACATTATATTCGCTCACTAAAATGAAAAACTGTTTATCTCTGTTTCTACTACGCCGCGGTTTTACCTTTAGGCTTATCTGTCTAGAGTCCGGACACAAGAATGGTAATCAATCAATCATGTTGTCGGTTACGCCTTTTCGTCTCTTCTTTACTCTTTGTGCTTCTCGCTCCGTATTGTCGGATCACGTCAGGTTTAATACGTGGATTTTATTTTACACTATATTCACCAAATTTTACCAAAAATTAGTGTTTATTTTTAAGACAATTTATTTAGTTTACTTAATTGATTGTCAATTATAAGAAATCAGATGAGCGACAGGTAGATCTAGACTAAAGACACTTAGACCGGCGAGGAGAAAGAAAAAGAAATGTTACTTGTCCAAGTTTGAATGAAGGGAATATGGAACGGCTATTCAGTGGTCGTAAAGCGAGAAGACCTTGGTAGTAAAGACGCTCGAGCGAATACCCGCAGTAGCGCTCGAGCCCGAGATAAATAATAAAAGGAAGCAAAGCCTAACGCAATAAAGATAACGACGGTCAACGACAATAATTAACAAGGAAATTCAATTATTCCGAGGGAATAGAGGGTCTAAATCGACTACTCGACATTTTGAGTTACGAGTGAGCATCGGCAATTTGACATGTTCTCAAAATAGTTCACGTACATTCAAGTACTGAGGATCATTTACCTCTGCCCGCGTTTTAGTAATGTAATATAAACTTTGCTGCTCAGGCATGAAAGAAAAGAGAAGTAGAGTTACGCTTTACAACGTGGATTTCCCGAGACAGTCTTATCGGCTTACTTACATGGTGGCATGTCTAATTTTCTAATTTATACAAGACAACGTCGGGCTTCATCTCGAGGAAAGATTACGTACCCCTTGATTAACCTTGATTAAATTTGAGTTGAGTAGAAATTTTAAAATTAAAATATATTGTCTACGTTATTCTGGTATCAAAGTAAAACAATGTTCTAAATAGTTAGTGCAAACACGGTATAAAATGAAATTAGTAATTAGTAATTACAGCAGTTTGCAAGAGTTTAGCTTGTAAAATTGCAATGACTAAAAGACTTTTTTCTCCCCGTCTGGAAAAGTGTAAAAAAGGCGGAAGATTTTTATCGACAAAAGAGCGTGGTATTTTTAATTTCGCGACAAAGAAGGTTGGCTCGCCTCTTTCGAACCGCTCCGACACCTTTTCTTAGGTCCGTGACTTTACGCCTCCGGTTTAAGGGCTCGGTAATACCGCTTGGCTATATCTTTTCTTTTCTCGAAAGCTTTCAACCGCTCCTCGGTTATTTGCGTTTCGAGCCGTTCTCCGGCGCGAGCGTTTCTCGTTTTGGCTAATGAATCGTGTAACTTTTATGAACTTCCCGAGGAAGATGGACGTAAAGTTTCGCGGCTAGCTGCGATAGCGCAAAACTTTACACGCGAGAGTTCGCGTATTAGAGGCACTCTGCGGCGTAACTACGTTAACACGCGCAAGGACTTTTATAAGGGAGGCCAGATTAAATCTCCAAATTTTCACCTTTAGATGAAAATAATCCACTTTTTAGACGGGCCAATTTCCGAATAGCTTTCGTTACGTGCAAACGGATTGAGTGTACAGCGAAAGACAAAGGAAGCCTTTCTATTCCGAGTGAAGCTTCTAGCTCCCAACTTTATATTGCTTTTTCTCGTTTCTCCCTTTTTAATTACGTTGCTCATGATATTCTCGAGCGAAAAAATCCACGACGCAAAAGTATCCAATAAAAAGGATTTAAAGTTTGCGAAGCATCTATTAATATCCCTAGCGTTAACACATTAAAACTCACCTTGACTTTAACCTCATCCCTCATCTGATCAATCATCATCAATCTTGGCGAGGGAAATCGCAGTGCCACGCGGTCCGAGGCGCCTATAGCCCGATACACGCGAATTGCCTCGAAACAAAGCTACACGCCGGAGGATTTATTGATATCGACTCGAGAGGTGTACAAGGCTCGCACGAGCTGATGCCTTTGTATACGGCCAAGTCGCGCTCGTGACGCGAGGCAGAATTTTCAAGGCGAGCATAAAAGAAGTGGGGGAGTAGGCAAATAAAACTGCTGGATATCGCATGCGCTCCGGTAAGTTGCTACGTGCACCGGCAAATTTTCCTCTCAAAGAGAATGCAAACCCGAACACGAAGGAGCTGCCATTATTGGCCTGTTGTCCGGACAAACCGTTTCTGCATCAAAGAAAGCGATCAAAAATCTAGATATCATACTTTCAAGCTAAAAATATACACAGATACATCTCACTTAGGCTGTGATTTTCATTAAGAATTTTCTATGCCGCTTTCCCTAGACGAGCTTACTGGAGCTTTCCCTCATTTCTGCGATTTTATCGTCCCCGTCGACGTACTTTTTTCCCTTGGCCTGCGCTACACTGGCAAAGGGACCGACAGATTTAAGGTCTTAATAAAGCCTGTCGTGCGATAACGAGCTTTGCCTTCGGCCCTCATAACTTTGCGTATACAGCAGGGACACTTGAAAATTCCCGCGAGGTGCTAATAATCGAATTTCTACGTGCCCATCAGACTTTTAAATTAGTTCGTGCTATTTTTGCGAGCAAAGGGCTCCTCACTTTTTTATTATCGTCTTCGCCTCGTGCGACCCTACTTCCAGATCGAAATTCTCGATGTAATTTACCTCGAGTGTTTTAAATATCACCGATAAGAAGTGCGTTTTTTTATTTACTCTCGAGATGTGTTTTTTTAGGACTTGAAACCCTATTTTCGGGATCAATTCGACTAATGAAAAGATTCTCATCGCGTTTTAAGTGGGCCATCAAATAATTATCACAAATGCGTGTTTAATTACTTTGCGTTTGCGTATCTAAAAATAGAAGCGATAATAGGAAAGTTTTAAAAACCAAGCCGTACATTTTCATTTTTTTAAAAGCTTCACTGTAATCAAAAATCTTTGCACAATATATACATCAAAATTTGAGCAGTTTAAAAATGTTCTTATTTTCTCACAAATTTATATTGTTCATTTCCCACGCAACTATTAAACTTATTTATGTAGTCATTTAATTAGGCATCCACGAAGTGTGCGTCGACCAAAATTACGATTCTACAGTGTGAGCTTGAGATAAAAAGCATTGGAGTACCGCGAATGCATCGTGCGAATATAAAAAAAGCTTGTCTAACGTATGACGAATATTTTAACCGAGCGTGCAATATTTTTTTCGCCCGTCTGAGCATATCGCGACTTTTCTACTTGCGACTATGCCCTGAGCGCTGTTCAGCTCCAAAGACGCAGTCATCAGCAGTTACGAGTGCATGTACGCTTAAATATTTCGGCAACGATGCGAGAGCATGGAAAGGATAATGAAGCCACTCAACCCGTTAGATATGAACATGCACATGGAAAAATAACGCGAGTTTCAGCACGTTTCCAGCACATCTGACTAAACTTCCGCAGATCCCTTTTTCCTTCTGCAAGATAACAGTACAGCATTACGCTGTACTGTAAGTTATTTTATTTAAAAAAATAGGTAGATTTAATTGAATTAAAGTTTATTCTCTTTGCAATTAATGTTTACAAATTTGTTAAATGAAATAATATTTTGTATTATATTATACGTGTAAATACAGGTATAAATTAGGTAAAAAGTAATCTCTCATTAACTTGATGCGATGTCCTATATTTTTCAACAACACGGTACAAAAAAGTCTTGTAGTTAATTTTTTATCACTGATAGAGTTGCAAAAAGTAAAAAGCTTAGCAGTCGCTTTATTAATTTCAACGCGGGTCTCGGCCTCGGTGTGCATCCTTTCCCGTGAACCTACGCCTTCGCAAACAAATGCCATATCTCGTACCTGAAGGCCCGTCCTGCAAGCTTTCATCCTTTTTACCTCCTTTTCTCGTCTTTCTCCCTTTATCGTTTCTTTCGAGAAGCTCAGCAAGTGCATTGCACGCTTTCAAACTTGCTTTTTTAGCTTTTCATATCTGCACCGCGTGCATCCCGATAACTTTTCACCTTTTCACCAAGTCCATTAAGCGCGATGGTTTCATTTTGAGCTTCCACTTTTCCGTTTTTCTCGTTTCCAAAACTCGCGCTGCTGCGCTTTGTTTCACAAATTGAATTCCAGTTCATAGTTATCGTTGCCTATGCCCAGGAGCGGTAGGAGACTGCTGCCATTTTTCAACCTCTATTTTGACCAATATCTTTTAGCTTTTAACGTTCGTCTACACTTTGGTTTCGTTCACTTTTTATTCCGCGCTGATTCATAATTACTACAATTGTCGTTGCAGCTTTTATGAAAGCATCTTGCTTCCGAAAAAATAGAAAATTATAACGTCTACGGTTCAGTACACTTTTCAGTGCATTTTTTCTTTTCAGTTTCGTGCTAATTACTTAAATATTATTCTCGCCGGAAAATATTACGGGTGTTTCGTGCGTTAAAGTTCATCCTCGGGTGTAAAAATTTACTGTCGAGATATAAAAAAGCAGTTTTCTATTTTTACGCCAAATACGTGTCAAGCCTTAAATAACTTTTTGTACCTATGTGTAAATGGAATTTCTATGCGATGCAAGGCTCACGATCCGTTGCGAAAATACTACTTTACTTGATAAACAGAAATAAATTTAGATTTAGACTACTCCTCCCAAAAGGGAATTCCTTACGTGTGCTAGATTTCAACTGAAGAAAAGTGAGGTCGCGCACTAGAACAATTTATTTTTTATTTAGGCTAAAGGGACTTGTAACCTTTTCTCAGATGCGCGCAGTCTTGTCTGGCGATGTCTAATTTCTAAATACGCAGTGCAAATGAAAATTGTGCTTTGATATTTTCTAGTATGTAAAAAACTGTTGGCACGATTTTAATTTCATTAAATTTTAAATTTAAAACTATAGACGCTATAAAAATTATTCTACATTAGATATTTTGTAATTTAATTTGTATTACTGTTAAGAGAGAGAGTATAACATTTGAGAATAAAAACAGTTTACGTATTATTTGAGATTGAGATATATTATACTTTTTCATGGATCCAATATTATTTTAGTAATAAAAAAAAAGTTAGAATGAAAAAAGTTTTTGAAAGTATTGAAGGTTTACGTGTGATTATGTAGGTATAAAAAAAAATGACTTTTTAAACTCTAATAAAAATAAGGCACTCGGCCAAGTCCCGCTGGCATAAGCACATAAAGCAACCGTCATCTCGCATAGATAACTAATAGGGTGCTTTTATAAAATTACGCTTCGCGCATTACTGTAGCAATGGTACAGTTCGTCCTAGCTACACCTTTTATTATTGTTCACGAATCTCCCGCATTCGCGGGCTAACGAGACAGACTTGCGATACTGCGGCGCCTCTGTACGTTTAACCATGTCGTCGACGCAAATTGCCTCGTTAACACGCAAGACCCGCAACTCTATCTTACTCAGCATTGCATTGCTTCAGTGCGTTTCGAGTGCGTCCGAATAGAAACCTGAAAGGCGCTATTTGTTCGAAATTCTTGGCCTTTTGCCTTCTGAGCAATGCATTTTTAATATTTTAACTAAAATTAAAAAGAAATTTTAATCTATTTTTTTATAGCTGTTAATTAAAACGAAATTATTTCATCTACGTTCAATTCGAAGGTTTAGAAAGTAAGAAAGTGCTAGTCAAATTTCGTTATCCTTAACAACAAGTATTTTAATAAAGCATGTAATTTCAGTTTGAAAACAAAATAATGCATCCGTTTGCACAGCCTATTTTTGAAATTTCTAATTGTTAAAAACATGACTATGAATATTTAAAATTTTAATGTAAAAATATTATAATGTATATAGTTTTAAGACTTTGAGAACATTTTTCGATTTCGAATGCAATACTAAATTAAATTTGCGCAAGTCATAAAATAGCTTATAATACTTTAGGAGTAATATCGAAAATTTTGTTTGTTAAGTGACGCTGTATTTTCCTGAATCCCGGCAATACGGAAGGGCGGACCCTTTTCAATATTCCATGTCTTCTTAAGACCAAGCGCCATGATTCAATATATAATCCCAATTGCGTATTCCGTATGGCAGGTATGCATATTCCGCAAAAGGACTTACATAAATAATGGCTGGGCATGCAACTTCCTCTAATGCATGCTGGAGGGAACTTAGAAAGAGCCAGATTCAAATTCGTCCTATAAAATATACTTTTAGTTATTTATCTGAATGAATATTATGCAATAATCAGCTGTATGAATCTCTGTTAAAAAATGAACGACGTAGACGTTTGTTGAACATAGAGAAGATAAATGAGAAAAATAGCTTGGATAGAGTTGTAAAAGAAGCGGGCCAACCTTGACGTTCGCTTTCGATTAGCGTTGGAGATTTCATTGAGGGCGGCCACGCGAGCCCCATCGTCCGTCCAAGCTTATCGCGGCCCTCGACATATTGTAGTCGAATTAGGGGATGGCGGCGATTGTGCGTATAGCCGCGAGGGCCGATTAGCCGAGCAATTCCGGCAAGACGCCGTGGGAACGATCATTAACCGTTAATGACCCTTTGCGATCCACCGACGGCTGAGCTGCTCGGGCTTGGAGCTCTGTTTTAATTTTCTGTGGATAGCTCGCTCTGTTTACTCGCCGGTTTACGCGACACAGCGACGCTGTTTGCACGAAAAGCTATACGGAAAATGTCTACCACTAACGAAATTAACCACCCATTTCGACATTTCAAATGTATGCGCCTTCGGATTGAGCTCACTTAGCTAGTCTTAATCAAATTTCGACACTCATTACTTTACAGTGCAAAAGACAATTTTATTTCTTTTCTTTTGTCTGCACCAAACTATTTTACATATTTTTCCTATGCTACTAGCACGACAGAGTTAATAACTATTTATATCTATTACTTTAAAGTACTACTATTATCCTTTATCATAGGAGACTATTACGTAAAGGCAAATATTACTCAAAGTTTATTCTTTAAGTATATTAAAATTAGGCAACTAAATATTATTTAAAAATTCAATTATGTTGCTGTACTATAAAAGTTAAAAGTTGCAAAGAACTGTTCATACATAGGTTACATTTTGCAGAAGTGAATTTTTGTGGGAAGTTTTTAAAAAATTGGATAGCATAAACATATTTTCAATTACACACGATTTTTGTAAAAAAATCAATTTTGAATCTTTTTTCTTTTAATTAGTGAGATGCTTTAAGAATTGAATGTACCTAAATATTACATCTGTTACGATACTTTTGAAAATTCAACTAAACACAATGAGTTTAAAATGACATACCCTGTTAAAAAAAATAATAATAAAAATGAGAACTTGTAAATTTTTGAAATTTGATCCCTGTGCTACATTATATCCCTATGAATATTAAATTGCATTTCGACTTGAACTCTATGCATAGAAAATGTCTATCCACAATACTGGGGAGAATCGAGGTTTATTTTGTTGCGCAACGATGGCCGTTCAGGTGATGCATTATTAACGGCGTAATATCGCGCGATAGAGAGTACAGTTGAGAAATTGGCTCAAAGTGAAAATAAAGTGTGGGCGTGGCAATAATGTCTGGTGCAAGTGCCTCGGGATGAAATTAAAAGTCGATCGGCGAAGCTCCGAGGTCCTTCTTTTTTTCGCCGAGCCAGTCGCCCGGAGAAAGGCGACAATCAAACGCGCTTCCGGCGAGCACCGGTAGGCAAGTTTTCCATTTCCCCGGCCTTGTCGCTAAGGCATTTACGCTAGGCCGAGCCAATTTCACCGCTCCGGCCCCACTAACGAAGCTAGAATTTGCAGCGAGTAATTTGCGCCAACAGGTTGTCGAAATTACGATGTCTTCCGCCTGCCCCCAGAGCCTTTTTCTTCAAGCTCGGAAATCACTTTCCCAGACCGCTTTTTCTCGCGCGGACCTTTGTTTCGCCGCCGGCGCAAGGAACAGGGCTTACGTTTCGGCGCTTGCATCTTGCTAATGACATTGCGTTTTCTTAACTAATATTTCTTATCGCTATACTTTACACTTTTTTTTAATCAATTTAGCGATTTAATGAACGCGCTGATGCAGTTCGAGAAAGAGGAAAGCTGCTAAATAATCCTCAAATGAACTTGAAACACTAGTTTCTCATAGATCTTTAGAAGGCGGCTTAAGCTGTTCTTGCCACTGTTCGCCTTCCCTTTTGACTCTACCGACCATTGTATATCGTAATACGCTTCTCTTTTTGCTTTTCATACCAGCGTACAATTAAACTTTTTACCTCCTCCTCTGGAATTCCTTTTGTGCGCGTCAATTAGCTTATGACTTTGAAACTGCTATTATCAGAATGACCCATTTGCAGTTGTAGCTTTATAAATTTCATTTAACCTCGATACCCTTATTTTATCAAGAATTTCGCAAAAATTTTTTTTCTTCTTAGACAAGTGGAGAGCGGTGTTTTATAAAAAATTCAACAGAGTAAAAATGACCGATTCATTCATATTCATAATGGATCACCTACAAAAGGAACAAGTCTCGCTGTGAAAAAGTGAGCGTCGGCAGATAATCCGAGTACCTTGGCTTCCTCTCGAGGAACAAATTTGCCGTGAACTTCCCGCCGCTGGTCCAGCCGCGGGCGAGCTGCGAAAAAAGCCGCTGAATTTATGCGCATCCGAAATACAAGCGGAAATCGAGTCTCGCGGAGGAAAGCCGGCTTCGATGTAAGCACAAAAGTTGCTCCTCTGGTAATGCTAGGGGATAGAAAAAATTGAAAAAAAATGCGAAGAACCGAGTGCGCTAAAGCTCTAATCCGTAAGAGCCGCGAGATAGACAGCGCGCGGTGCAGGTGCTCTGCTCCATGCTGGGGGATATGAAAAATGGATGACTGACGTCGAGAGTGAAATGCGCGCGCGCACACCGGAAAACCGGATAATTTCGATTTCGGCTCGCGGATAAATTCTTTGCGTATTCCCTCTAGGTTCCACTTCTCCATTGAAATGTGCTCAAGTGAAACTTTCAATTTTCACCAGCCAATGATAACAATTTGCCGTGATTCGTATTGATTCCAAGACTCTATTTCTACACACTCCCTTGCAGATATTTTTTAAATTTAAAGTTTTAGGTATATTAAAAAATCCTTTGCTTCTTAATTTAAGGGAGAGAGGGAAACTTGTTTATGCAAAGTTAGCTTAGCTTTTTGTACGTTTATCAAACAACTTTTAAAAGTTATAAGTTTTGAAAAGTAAAATAGTTTTTAAGTAATTGAACAAAATGTTGATGCTAAAAAAGTAAGCTGAAAGTTTAAATAATTAAGTTCATCATAATATTTCTTGCAATATTATCATTTTAGACAAAAGTGTTTTGATACACTCCCATTAATCGGGGCAAAAGATCGGTTTCATTTCAGATTCTCTGCATATAAGAAGCGGAGAGTAAAGCAGGGAAGAACGGAAGAAAGCGGGGAAGTCAGGAAAAGCAAAAAGCATCAGAAGATAAAAATTAACCGCTAAACAGTTTTGCGGCGGAATTAGCGTGGGCGCGAGCAAACCGAGCTGGAATACCATATTACTCGGATGTTCTGTGGGCTCTTGTTAATCATGCGAGTAAAAAACACGCGCGAAATCCCGGCTCGAACGACTGCGCGGGCGCCTCCTATTACAAACGCTGCTGGAATTCCAGGGCGTCGGAAAAATAAAAGGGCTTCCTTGAGAATTAGAGCGGTGGAGGGGCTTTTTGCTCGGCGGCGCCTCGAATGGATTTATTGCGCGAGCGGACTCTTGTTTTTGCTAATGTCGCAGGCTTTCCGCGAGATGGACGTCCTACTGCTTTTTTCTCTCCTTTCTGCAGCGTAATAGAGCGAGATTGCTACACTTTACGTTATTTTCTCGGATTTATGGCAGGCGGCTATTTGAATTTTGATTTTTTTTTTTAAATTATCCGAGATGTATCTTAGACTTCTTAATATTAAGTAGTTGGGCTGTTTTAAATATGTGTTTCAAAAATAAATCAGGAACATTTAATCAGGAGTTTTAAATCAAATAAATTAATATTTCAATTTACTCCTTTACTTGAAATGATTTTTTTGGTCGAATCTCGATAATAGACTTTAATTTGAGTTAATTGAAGAAACGCTAAAAATTGTATTGATAATAAAAGACTTTATTTGATTTTCAAATAAATTAGAACATTGCACGAGTATAAGAGTTATCAGAAATTGAAAACATATCAACAATTCATTCGATTATCGGAGAAGCATCATCATAATCCATTGTGTAAATTTGATCAGAGCAGTAATTAAAACAAAATCGGAATTCCTTCGTGAAATAATAGGTTTTATATGATTGCTCTCGACTGTAAAATACCGGATGCGATCAAAGTATGCAGCTGGTGAAAAAACTCGAACTTTTTCGCAGTTTGAGCGAAAAGCTGAAAAAAGCATTGTGCGTTTCACAGCGATGAAGCATCGGCAAAAGAAAAATAAAGCCATCCTCACAGTCATGGCCCTCGACTTTCGAGCCTCGAATGCGGGCTTGCGAGGCACGTGCTCTCGTGTCTCAGCACAATTAAAAGTTTCCGATTCCGTGCGCTTGTTTCGTTTACATGGGTGTACCTCGCTGAATGACACTTGAATGGAAAATATGTTCATTCAACCGCTCACTCGTCGCTCAATTACGGGATTGATGTACGACGCTGGATCGTTTCACTTGTATTTTGTCGCGTGTAATCACAAAGTGTGGCGCCTTTTGCCAAGAAAAGTGAATTCAATGGACTATTCCTCTCGTACAGATACATTTGACGAATATATTTGAGTAGTACTCGAAGATTGATAATGAGACCTTTTCCGTCTCGATACTCAAGAATTTATAGAAACGGTTGGATAGGGAACCGAACAAAGCACTATTAACGTCAAACTAACTGTAAGTTAAAATCTTCTTCAAGTGACTTTCTGAAGAGCTAAATGAATTTTTCTGCGAGCGATATTACCTAACTGCTTTCCTGTTTTTTTGCTTCGCTTGCCATGAAGTCACTGTGAAATCCAATCGGCCTGTGCAGTCGTACGTAGAATGTGCGAGCACAAATTTCACGATATTAAAGAACGGAAAAAGCTTATTTTTGAAAAAACTCGAAAACCCGATTAAATTTAAATTTAAACGGATTGTGTTTTATTTCGATAATTTCTGAAAAAGTCATTCTAAAAGAAAGTTAACTTGGTTGTAATTCCACATTAACTGGAAGAAATATACGGTCAGTTAGAAGCGTTTGAAACATTCATGAGCACTCGCTCCCGATTTCAGGTCAAACGGCGCATTAGAGCCGGGCGTCAGCGCAGATGCAGCATCTTATTGAAATCAAAGTGAAATTTGGGCGCAACTCATCTCTCTCGATCGGCGCGTCTTTAAAAGCACCTGCAGTCGGCGTGAACGAAAGGCGCGTCTTCATCCATCTGGGCAGGCAGCCCGAGCGCGCTCGGCCCGTGACCCGCGCAGGTGCTCGCCGCGCCGTGACCTGGATATTCCGGCCGTGCAGGATTTGCGGCCGCCCCGGCCTCATCCTCTAATTCGCCGCCTTCCTCCCTTCCCTCGTCTCCCTTTTTACGGCCTGTAAACGCTCGCCCAAAAGCCCGGCAAGCCTTATCTAACATTTGCCCTGGTTACCTATGCAATTTGCGCGGCGACCTCTGCCATATTTTTTTTCTTTCTTGGACACTGCGTGACTGCTATCTTGATCATTAATTTGCTCTTCGTACGAGGTGAATGTCTTCAGCTGCGGCCTTACGGCTTTCATATGAAATCTTTTCTGCAGAGGTAGCGACGAGAATTTTTAAGCTTTTTGTGGCCGATGATTTATGTCGGGCTCAAACATTCCAGTACTATAGCTGAACATTACAAATAGCACAAAAAATAAGGGCTCATTTTAAATAGCTCATTAAAATTTCTTTTTTTTATTATATCTTTTATTCAGGTTAATAATTAGAATACAAGTAAACTCACTTTTAGTTACATTTCAAAATTCAAATTTCGAAAATACTATTTCAATCCGTCTTAATGAATGAATTAATAACAAACATTTCAAAATAAATTAATTTGCTTCGTAACTTTTATATCTCGAAGATAATTGATTATCTACATTAAATGTACATTATTGCGTAACTATAGAACCGATAATATATATTACGTATTTATGTGCACCCCTTAATAATGGTACGCCTGGCTTTGACAAAGGAAATAGTAATCACTATATTAATCTCATAACTTTCCATCTTACAAATCAGATAAAAGTATACTTTTTTCACGATAAAGCAGCTGAAAAGCCTTGAAACCAAATTAAAATTTAATCAATAAATTGTAAATGAAAAATGAAATTACTCGTCTTCTTATTTCTTATCTACTTTTTGTTCGAAATATCTGCATAAATACCTAAGCTATTGCATTTCATTGCTCTACTCTAGAGATTTTAAAGTAGCCCTTCTGCTGAAATTAGAAGCAAAAGGGCTCTTGAAGTTGGAATAGATTTTGGAAAAAGTTTGAAAAAGCCTTTAGCGGCAGTATCTCAATATTGTATATCACGAAAATAAATGCTGCATATGCTGAAGGTAATAACAAATATTGATTTCTTTTTTATTACAAGCCATTAAGTTGGTTTAAGCAACTGCTATCATTTTTCCAGATTATTCTTGTCTATTTCTTTTCGTTTAAAATAAGAAGAAACGCTGTCATTTTGTCCACTACGCTACGCTCTTTAATCTCCGACCTTAAAAAATAAAGTAGGTATATAGGTACTCCTCGCTGCTATAAAAAAGATTACAGCTTATGCAGGATCGAAAGGTAAAAATGCATGAGAAACAGACAAGGAATTTTATTAATTTTTTAAAAATTCATCCAGAGGTTAATGGGCAACTGAAAAAACGTATTTTTTAACGAGATGAAAATAAACGGTTAAAGTGCAGTAGGTTACTTCGTGATAGAGTAGAGAGTATGTATCGATAGAACGCTGCAGATATAGAGTGGGGTGTGCTGGACGACACGTATACATATGGCCATTAAGAAGTTCCTGCTTTCTTTCCAGCTGCTCCTCGTAACTATTTGTTTCTCTTCCCATGTAGATCGTTTGGTCGGCGTGGCATGCATGGAGAAAAAGGTCCACCGAACTCTCAACTTTTATTCCTTGCGGATATCTTGGCGATATAAAGGTAATACAGACGGCCTCATTGCAATGGAAATCGGATTTTATTTACTCTCGTTCGAATACCGAATCGGATTCTATGCGACATGCGAATATGTGTAAGCAGCGTAAGTAAATAAGTAAAATTTTGCTTTCCAATTTGTATAGTTACAGGAAAAATTGCTTTTTATTATTTGTCGTCAATATTCCAATTTAAGAATATGATATCGGTTTTCTCGACTCTACCCTCTCCTAACTTGTATAGAACTATTATTTTATGCACGATTGAATCGTAAAGTACAGGCTTTCCTCCTTGGCCTTACACGAAAAGGCGCTTTCATACTCGAAGAAAAGGTAAGTAGGGTATAGGTTACGTAGGTTCCCGGCTGTGAACTGCGGCCTGCATAGCGATCCATTTTACTTTGATCCTTTGCCCGGCACGAGGGGCGAGCAATTGGACAGACGAAATTTTCTCAAGGGGGTAAATGCGTTTAGACATTTTTCACCGGAATTCATTTCGCTCGGTAGCTCCTTACCTTCGGCGCTCGATCAACGTCCCGGAACCTAGGATGTGTGCGCTCACGCGCCCACATGCGCCCACATGTGCATTAGCATCGATTTTTACTTAGACACGCCTGATCGCGGTCGATACTTTTTTTTATTAGCGGATGAAATCGTGCGTCCAGAATGTCGCCACTGTATAACAAAGTCTCGCACAACTGCTCCCGGAAATATTGCTCCTCGTTTCAGACTAGTGTATCACATTCGAGGCGCTTTTCTCCGTAACACCAAGTCAATCCCTTGTGCCTTACAAAATCCTTTCAATTTTTCATGTTCTTCTTTGTGATGGATTCAACTTTCTTTTGCAATTTCCACTTTTGTTTTATAATAAATCAATTATTTTTAGATAAATATAAAAATATCTTCTTTACAATGACTAAACTCTGCACAGAGATAAAAGAAAAATCTAAAGGCTTAATTTTGACTCATTTAATTCGAACTAATGAAGAGTTCAGCTTAGAAAATTTAACCATAATTGCGTCTATTTGAAACTTTAGTCACTTTCGGCTCGGAAAGATTTTAATTGCCAGGATTGTATCGCACTGATGAGCGTGCCAATTTAATAACCTATTAAGAGTTCGCAAGCCAGTGCTTTTTTCATTTTCAAAGTCGTATAATTTTTTTCAAACATTATTTGCCTGGAAAATTTTCTTAATGAAATTTTAAAACCACTTTCTAGATTGCTAAGTTAATTTTTCCAGTTAAACTTCTGCGTTTGCAGAAGTCGGCGAAATCTAATTGCGCAAGTTCTATTTAATTTTACAGCTAAAATATATTTCTTAACAAAGCATAAAAACAAGCATAGAAGCATGTAGTATATTCGCAAATAAAATTTGCGCTTGGGCGAATGGGCGAATGCAAATTGAAAGTTCGTGTCTCGGAAAAAGGTGTAATAAATAAATTAAAGGAGATATGATAGTAGGGAAGAGGACGATTCTGCAGGCTGAAGCTAGCCATCAAAGCCTCATAGTGTAGGAATGATCCTGGTGGACAAGAGACGCGCTTGTGTTAGAAAAGACGGTCAAAAGGGAGAAAATAAAAGAAACAAAAAAAATAGAATGAAAGAGTTTTTAATTAAAATGTCGCGAGAGAGTACTTTTTCCGAGCTACGTCGGGCCAACAAACAGAAAAGAGTCGAAGGGCCGATGCCACAGGCGAGAGAAACAAATGGGTTTAAAATAACTCGAAGCTCGCTTGCCCTTTTCCTATGCTCTATCGATTTTCGTTCATCACAAGTTGCCCACACATCGCGCTACGCCAATGAACTGTTGTGAACAAATAAAATAAAATAATGAAATTTGTAATCAGTTACTTTTCTTTTATTCGAATATTATGCAATATATGCAATATATATAAGGAAGAAAAAATCTCTACAGAAGCGATTCCACTAAACAGGTTCGTGGGAAGAAAGAAAACAGAGTATTAAAGAAATGTTGCAGACGAACGGGGAATCCACGAAACTTAAAAATAAATCTGGGACACAGTGTGAATAAAGGGACGATGTGCGTCGCGCAGACGCCTGCGATTTATCGGAGCACATCATCGACGCGCTGCGAAAGATAAATTGGCCGTTCGACCAAAATCCAGAATCGCTGGTGCGGCAATGCTCTCGTTGCACTCGTTTTCGGCATTCACCAATTTTCGCGATCCTCGCGCTAATTTATTTACGCACTTGTTTGTTTACTTGGTTTCGCATAGCACTGGCCACTCGGGCAAGTGACTCGTACCACGATAATGAGTTATGCTACCGGCCGCTGCATTGTTTCCGCGCCGACGTTTAATGCATTGTTTCACGTTTTGCGTTTTCATCACTCGCTACTAACCACCAGTGCAGCCGCTCGTTAAAGGCGATGCCAGGTAAATTCAAATCGCTGAGAGCTCTTTAAAAAAAAATAAACATTTTATTATAAATTATTATTAAATTATAAATGCCTGACCAAATTCAGGGCTGTACTACTGAAGGAGAAAAGGCGCTTTCGTGACACCAATCCATCTGGAAATTAGGCTTACCGAGCACGTAAATGCGGATTCGAGTGTAGCGCCGAGGAAATTTAATTAATGGCCAAGCCATTCGATTCGAGTGCCGCTTAATCGGCATGTATTTGTGTACGCTGGTTGACGCGGGGGATAAGCCTTCCCTTCAACGCAATAAGCGACGGTTGCGCCCTACTACGCCGTTCGTCCGACATCTTGAGCCCTTTTCCATTTCTGCTCCTTTCACGATAATCGCGAATACGTGCACCGTAATATATATGGTAATTCCTACAGATTAACCATTCTTTACTAATTTATCGACACTATCAAGATTTTTATTGGCGGTGGTGGTGGTGGTGTGCTGCAGCCCTATTAGTTAGAGTCACGTCCTTTCGTACCGCGGATACACGCTTTCACAGAGTTGACGCCCATTGAAAACGAATCTGGACGTCCGATAAATTCTAATAAAGTCGAGGGTGAGCCGTTCGGCCGATGTGCCGTTTTCCCGGAATTTCATTAACTGTCTGGAGTATGTTTCTCTCTCCTAGGCGTAATCCTTTATCGCCTAATTCGTCTTCCCTTTGTATACCAACTTTCCTTTCAATTGTTACTCTTTTAACGCTCGGTTTCTCTCTTTAGAGAACGCGATTTGAACAGCAGTTTAAAGCGAAATTATATCGCCGTACAAACTCTAACGTAGAATACGAAACAATTTAATTAATTATTCAAATATATAAATACTAAGGTAAATTATGTCGCTGACGTTATCGCAGTCGTTAATTAGCAGCCAACGTAATGCTCGTTTGCGTGTGTAAAATAAATACTGAAATTAAAATTAGAAACAAATCTCATTTGTTTGCTTATTACTCAGGCTAGCAAATACGGTGTAAAATACTATGATACTATACCTACATGAATTAATGATTGATTTAATCGAGATCAAAGAGGTACATTGAAATGGAAGAATTCTAGAAAAATGCACTTTGATAATGATCTCCAACTTCATTTTCTATTAGAAATCTAGGTTCTGAATTAGTGAATTGAAAGAAATTTCAAGTTAGTATAAGCGAAATATTGACGGCAAAACAACAATAAAAAAAATACATAAAAATAAACTGAAAAGACCGTCCGAATGTTCAATAACGCAAAATATGGTTGTCACACATCACTATTATGAGGAGCCTCGAATGAAAACTGTCGCTACTTCTTATATAGAATAATCGCAAGCCAGTGGAATATCAATGAGCATCTCGAGGAAATTAGGAAAGCGCCGGTCAAACATTATAAATAGATTTAGATTAGCAGAAAGTGAAATTCATTAATCGAGATTGGTTGATAATTTCACTGGAAGTAAGCACATTTCTGAATTTTTAAAAAGATTAAAAGGACGTAGGATGTAGAATAATTGGTCAGAATGAGGATCGGAAGATTTTCGATTCAGCAAACTTTATCAAGAAAGTTATCTTGTAGGATAGATTAGCTAGTCTAATGAATGCGAGCGAAAGCATGCATATATCTCGGAAAATCTCAATTCCGCAAGTCACTTACAGAAAAGCTATGAATAAACATAAGCCATTAAGGTCGAAATCCGGTTACACTTAAGGGATTAAACCGCGCACGTACGTAAATCCCGGCTCCGTTTTTCTACGCCTCTTTTAAATTCGCTCGGCTTCCTTATTACCTCACCCTCTGGGGTATTATCGAGGCATTGAAATAAGCTCGCGCCGACTGATTAAATTCAAATTTATGCTGCTTTCGAGCCGGGGGACTGGGGAGGAGTGGTCCGTGACCGTCGAGATCCGAGCGGCAACGTGAAAGAAGGACATTGTTCCAGCGACTTTCGCTCTGGCAGTTTGTCCGAGGGAGAGAGACGACGCCGACATTAGAGGTTCGACCGCGCCACTTTCACTAGGAGTTATTGTAATAAAGTGCGAGATCGTCCATTTGGTTTAAGTAAGTTGTGCCCATCTTCTTGAGAAAAGTACTCACCTTCACTTTCGCTCGGAGCTTCAGAGAGAGTGGAAATGCGACCGAGTCTCGAGACTCTTCCTTGCGAAGTCGTCTTAGACTCTTTTTTACTTTGGTGAAACTGTACACTTTAATTGAAACGAAACTTCAGTGAGACGGTCAAAGTTCGCAATCGTTCTTTTTTTACATTTATTGCGGAGAACGCAATAAAGGGATATCTGGATATCTGCTCTTGGATTCCACCTCTTCTGGGTTTGATTCGGTATTAAAAATTTCCCCTCCGTTTTTTTATAGTAATAAAAATAATTATAAAGTAAGAAATGGCGAATTAATTCCTTTCCCGCGAAGGCAGTGCCGCCTTTTCCCAGAGTTCACTATTCTCTGGGTTTTTCGGGAAGAAAGCCTTTTGTCAGGTGCGCGCGTAGCTTGTTCAAACACGTTGAACATATCGCTTGTAATTTCACCGGAACAACAGATCTTTCCCCGCCCCTTCGCTTGCTCATTCAGCCAGGGGCTGGAAAAAGGAGCGTGAAAAAAAAAAACAAGAATGCGAGGAGAGGAAAAACTCGCGCTTGAACCGCGGCGTGCACAAAGGAAAAACAGACGCCCGCTTTTTTACGCTCTGGTGCCTCTAGAAACACGCGCCACACGCCAGAAATTTGCATACGCGCTCACACGCTCGGCCGAGAGGGCTTTTGCGCGAAATTGAAAAAGACACGAGTTCGAAATTAATTTTTGAGGGAACAAGGGCCACGGCGATGCTGTCCGGTGAAGGAAAATATTTTCAACCTTCGGTTTCCACGCCGAAGCGCCGGTCCGCGCTATTTCAAAGAGAGCAAAAGACTTGCGAAAATTCGGAGAACCCTTTTCATCCAGAGCGACGGGAAAATATTTCAAGTAGCTCGCAAGGGCTTAACTAATTATTTCATTTTTCATTTTTTTTCGCCCGAGCGGACTCGCGACTTTTTGGAAGTTATCCAAAAGCGCGCATTCGCGCAATTCTTCAAACGTGGAATTTCCATTAAATTCGCGCACTTTTCCAAAATTATGATGATCTCCCGGGCGTCTCGTCTGATTTACGAGGGAGGCAAAATTGCCGCGTAAATGCGATGATTTAAATCTTTGAAAATCAGTTATTTTCGTTTTAAAGCGTGATTTACTTGTTCGCTTGTGATGCATTTGCACTTTTCTTCTCAGTAGGTGTCTCCAGAGGAACCGATTCTGTTCTATTGTACCGGGAGCGCGTATGCATACACATGAGCGAGGTATCACGTGGACCTGCCTCAGATAAATCTCGAATTTAGCCTCGTAATTAAAGGAGTCGCGAGAGGACTCGAGCGAACGCTGAAAGCAGAACGATGACACGTAGCGGAGGGCGGCGCTCTCATTAACTTAATGAATTCTTTTCGCGTCGCCGTTTAACCAATGAGTCTGCAGCCCTCCTTTTGATCCTCTTTTTCCACTTTATTTATCCTTAATGGAAACGTTGTATCCAATTAAAAGAATTCTTATCTTCCGGTGGCATTCATTTTCATAAGCAGAGCTCATTAACATTCTGCCTTGATTCCAACGTAATGCGAGCTAGCCGTACGAATTTACGTACATTTATGAAATATTAATTTAAATATTTTTAAAACTGCTGCGGATTGAGTTTAATATTTAATTAATTTCTCGGAATTAAAATATAACAACTGGTCGAGTTTGAGCTTTGCCTTTAATGGCAAAATATGAATTAAGTAATATGCTAGCTAACAGTTATTACGTTCGCTTCTTCAATTAAAGTCTCATTAGTAAGTTGGCATTAAATATAGCGGTTGGACGGTATCAACAGAAAGACTAGCTTATAACTTCGCATTCACTTAACGTCATGAAGTTCGCCTTCGTATCGCTTTTCAAGAGAATTCATTAATTCTTTTTAATTAGAACGCTGGATTAACTTGTTTTCCGCTTTTAATTTTGCACTCATTCTTTCAGCAAGTTTCATATATTTTTCATAAAAAACGCCCCTTTCATCCTGCTGCACCCTGCTGCAACTTACGAGTGTTCGCCTTTTTTAAACGAGAATGAATTGATCTGTATTTATTTGGCCGTTCTCCGATATCGCGGAGATTATCACTTAAGACAAAACAAAGCGTCGTTACCCTGGTAGAAAATTAACCAGAAAGAGATCATAAAGTGGCAAAATTTATGATCTGTGACCACTAAATATCCCAT
>JAXIUT010000001.1:22853197-22867770 GCA_035586675.1 Eurytoma californica | reverse complement strand
TGAGCCCGTACCACCCTGAGCCCGTACCACCCTGAGCCCGTACCACCCTGCTCCCGTACCACCCTAGCTTATCTACTTGTGCTCTTTCCTCTTTCTGAAATCAATAAAAAATGCGATTCTAATCATCCCCGAGAAAACCGAAGTAATGTAATTCAGTCTCCAACTCCATCAACGCGTATTTGCCTTTGTACTCAAAGGCCTTATAAAATGGGATTAAAAGGCTGAAATCCTCGAGACGTATATTTCGTTAAAATAATCTGAATAATGCAACCCCCTTCATATACGAAAAGAGAATGAGCACGAGCTCGAGATCTTTAAGCTCGGACCATGAGTCGCTCTTCCAGCGAAAAAGAGCATTTTTAAATGTGTGCACAAGCCCAGGGAAAATGCGCTTAGCCTTTTTCACTGACGTACTAATCTGCAGGATTTTCTCATTCACCCTGATGCAGCCTGCTTTTATCGAGGAGGCGCACGCATACTTCTTAAAGATGCAAAATTTATCGGTTAATAGAAGTTCGAATTTGAATGCAAACCAATCCCATACACTTTGTACGTTTCGTAAATGTGGAAAAAAATTATTTCATTTCAATTACTTTGAAGCGCATTTTCACCTAAAATACGTAAGCAGCTTACATTTTAAAAAGCTGACCGAGCATTTACTGCAGTTTTGGTTATTCTAGAAAATCTAGAATTAAGTTGTATAAAATAACTATTAAATTAATTAAACATTTTTTTATCTTGATAATTTGTCAGTTAAAACAAATAATAGAGTTAAATATGAAAATTGATTTAATGCCGGTGGCCAAGGTGGGAAAAGCCGCCTTTGATGTGTAGGAAACTCGCGAAGCTACTTGGTCGGGTTCTCGGTCTAAGACGAGACACAAACTCCCTTAAGCGGCATAATTGCAGCAAATTTTGCTTCGTCTTTAGAATGATCGTAGATGTTGCTTCTCTTGGACTTATAACTCGCATGGAAAATTGAACAAATTGTACAAGTAGTCTTAATTATTAATTTAATAAATACACAGTATTTTTGTTACTTATAAAATACAAGATATAATATATTATTCAAGCCCTGGTATAGTATCTAAGTAGCTTAAAGATAAACATCTTTAAATCAAGTGCCTGCTATACTTCATTGTATTCTTTGGAGCTGAACTTTGAAACTTTAAAAGCATGCGAAAGGAAGCCTACAAAAATGTTAGATCCATTATAAAAGCCATGAACTTTCAAAAGAATAAAGCAGGAAAGACGATAAAAATATTTTGAATTAATCGATTATAGGCAAAATAAAAGGCTTTTATTACATAGATTATTTTCTAAAATCGAAAAGATTCCACTGTCTCTTGAAATTCAAGCTGACTTAAGAATAACATTTCTCGAGGTATCAATATATACGGGCTGAATGTTACCACGGCATTTGGTAAAACTCCCGAAAGATCTCCCAAGAGTCAGAAAATAAACAGGTATTACTTTGGCAAAGTTGGCGCCTTCAGCCAGGGTGCAGGGTCAGGCAAAAACGGTTTTCCTTCCGGCAGCAGTGCGTGTGTACCTGGGACAAATAGAAGGAGCTAAAATCTTTCCCGTCAACTCCCACCCTTGATTTATTCCTGCTCTCGTATCGCGCCTCGTACGTACATTTGTATACAAATATCATAGGCTGTTGATGCGGAGCGTTTGCTGCGACTGTTCCTTCTTTGTTTCCTTACAGCCTGTACAAATGTCCACTATATCCCTAAAAGAGGGCTCTAATTAGACTGATTTTTTTTCGAGTGTACCTGAGATTTTCGTCGCACTTATAGTTCTGCGTCTTTGCTCTCCACGCTAATGTAATATTAAATTCGAGTGCTTTTTTACTGCCGTGCCAGCTTATTTTATAGCTATACCCTTCAAATCAGCTTTGCCAAATGCTCCTTTAACAAGAGAACATGAAATTTGGATTTGACGCGTAAATTATTCAAAGGCAAGCGGTAATCTCAATGCGGTAATTATTTATTAAAAGCAATTAGGGCTAATGTCTATAAATGAATATGTATGCATTAACTGAAAAGCCACGCCGCTGTGGAGGCACCGACAGCTGTGCTGCGGAACGAAAATGCCTGGATATAAATGGCTTTTTTGTCTACGCTTGCGCCGCATAATGCTAGATCAACAGGGGTCGCCTGACTCGTCTCGTTCGCGGAGCGATATTTAATGCGACACCCAGCGCGTGCATGCTACCTCGAATGAATTTTCTAAAGGTCGGGAGCGCGCAAATCTCTTTCTGGAGGCGTAAATTTATGCCGATACACGAAGACGCGCGACGACGAGCGAGGACGATGAGCGCGGCCGGAAAAAGGACCAAGTCAAAATTCGGGGATCTATTATTCAGACGCGGACTCGCGTCTAGGAGCGCGGGCGCAGTCGTCGTGAAATATTTTTCCTCGGCTTCCGCGACATCGTCATTAATCTTGGATGCGCACTGCACACGCATCGCATGTATACCGCCCAACTCTCTGTCAAGCCGCAACCCGATGAATAAAAAATGGGATCTCTCGGAAGAGAGCGCTTTTTCACTTTCCTTTTGCGGTGTTACGCTCCTACCGCACTATAATCTCCTTCCTGACTTATTTTTATTTTTATCTCGGCGCTGCATCCGTTTCTTCATCCAAGCTACGCGAATTACACAGGAAGAAAAATGATACTGCGACCTAACTGCTGCAACAGTTGAATTTTATATTTCAACAGTCGATTGAGAAATATTTTTTCTCTATAACAAAAATATTTACGTGTTTTTCTTAGTATACAGTAGTATTTCTAGCACGCCGTGGATTGAACGACCGACTGGAGTAGCACTTTTTCCATGAAAAAGCCAAAACATTTCTGAAAAATATATGAAAGGAAAACTTTGTTAAGAAAATAATCAACGCTTGCGAGGTTTAAGTTCATCTAGAAAGGCAAACTCCAGGAGTCCACCCGGTCGCGCACCGCAAACGACGGCTTATATTGAATTTAAATCCGAGCAAGAAGCTGTGGCGTAGGGTCTAGGTGAGACTGACTGGCAGGCTCCACGCGGGGGGCGCTCAGTGCCTTCTGTGTACACTTCCTCTGTCATGATCCCACCGTAATCCGTCAGGCCTCCCACTTCATCGATCCGACCCTCGGTGATGTCCTAAAGAATATCACAAGGGTTGGCCCTTTTTTGTCGCGTGGGAGCCGAGATGAGGTTTAATTTTCATTCAAGGCCGTGAAGCGCCGTATCATTTTTTCTTTCCGCCGATCCGGCTGTTCAACCTTTGCTGATGCCTTCTTCATTCCTCTTTATGCCTTAATGCGCAGACCAACTTCCGACGCGTTCAACATTTATTTCACAGGCGGATCAGCAATAACGTAAGATTTGTTAGGACGCATTTACTTCATCGTCTACGTCTAATTGAGTGAACAGTATTTTACGTAAAAGAAGCAGAACTTGCTCACATTGAGAAAGATTCGACAAGTTTGTGAACCTTTTTGCGCTCTGCATGTGTCCTTCGATGACTAGCTGAAACTTCTGAATTGCAAAAGGTCAACTCAAGCGAGATTTCGTCACATGTTGCTAAGTTTCGAGAAAGTCTCTGCGCTGATTATACTATCATCGTCAATTTGAATTGATAAAATACCCATTTCTGTTCAATCTAGTTTTCAGTGAAAACTTTATGCTTTTCTTTATAACAATTTCAATTTTACCTTGATATTTCTTAATGTATGTACGTAAATGGGACAAGTCTTGTCGGACCGCACATGGAATGTAACTACTTATGAATGCGTATTTTATTCGTGGTTATATTTTGAATTTTCGACAAAAATGCCGTAATGCGAGTGAAACTAATAAAAACTTTAATTAAAAATGAAGCAACGTAATAATGCAAGGACTTTCGTAAAAAGAAACGCTACGTAGAAAGAAAGATGTTGTTATTGAAAAAGTAAAACACCCTTTTGAAAATAATCGCAAATAATTATTATTTAATTCTAATTTTCTTCTTACTACTTTATTCTGTTGCGCATTCAGATTAAAAAAAAATCTCCATTGGCACTCGTGTCTTTTACCGGATTTAAATGGGAAACGTAGGACTTGTAATTATGCGCGGTGGTATAGAAAAAAAACAAGCTGTTGCAGTATTCATTAATTTTAATTATTATCTTTCTTTAAAAAAGTTGAAAGCAACAGGCTAACCAGCCAAGATCTTTCACCTGTTCTAGATTAATCTCTAGAAAGCTATTTCGTACTCGCAAGTCGACTTATAAATGGAAAATTTCAATGTTTCATTTGCCTCATTTCTGCCATTTCCGGTATACAATAAATGCAATATGTCAATTTTGATTACCATGTAAAATAAAAAGAATCAATAAAATATAGACGCATCCATGTTTCATACACATTTTTAAAGGCTTTCCGTGGCCATGCACACTTTAAATTTTTTTCCTTAGTAAGTTTTCGAGGATTCAGTTAAGTTTGGTTCCCGTTCCGTCCCAACTGTCGGTGCAGCGCGATCCCACCACGCGAAGTTGGCGGTAGCAATAAAAGTTGCTTTACTGCGCTTCGGAATAAACGTCGAGTTTAACGAGGCCGGAGGGCCTTTTATGCCTCCCGAAGGACAAAGATATCCTTCCCTGCCTAGGAAAATTCGCCCGCGTGTTCGTTCGTTCGTTCGTTCCGCGAAATTATACCCTTTAAAGTGAATTTACGTTCGCCCTCCTCAACCGAGCCTCACTTCTCTTTGTTCCTCTCCTTTTTCTAAAACTCGCCTTCAGAGACACGCTTGCGCAGCACAGAAAGAGGAAAGGCGATCATAAATAATTTTGGCTTTGAGCGCAAAGGGTGCAACGATCAAGTTGACAATTAAGAAATTTTGGTCTTCTAGTATGCCTCTTTGGTTAGGATGATACAAGGCACAGTCTGAATCATTTTTGTAACATAAATTTTAATGCCTTCGAAAAGAGCCAAGACTGTTCCATCTTATTTTTCAAAGGAAAATTACAGAAAGGAAGAAACGTTTCCGGAAAGAGATGGGGAAAAAAGAGCAGTTGGCATAATGATTGCACTTAGGGAGGAGCTCGCGAGCCTCATTGTGCGTTAATTCAACAAATGAAAGGCGAGAAGCCGACTGTGGCCGCTCAAAAGCGCGAGAGGCCAAAGGTGGAGGAACGGATAAAGGAAGTGGCGGAAGTAAAGTAGGTCAAGTAACGCGATTCTCTCGCTCTCAACTCTCCTCGAAGCCTCGAACCCCCGACCAGGGTCCCCGGCATTAACGCATCTACTCGCCGTATTATTTTGGGCAACATTGTTTCTTTCTTCTCTTGGCAAATTTGACTACTATTTTAAAATCCCTTATTTTTTAAGATCACTTTATGCTAATGTATTTTCAATTTATTATTTTCCATGATGCCAATTATTTTTTAATAAAATTAGTTTAATGAAGTAAAGATCCAGGAATGTCGCTTTTTCTTATTAAGTGTCAGAAACTGTTTTCCCCAGTCTCATTTCGTCGCTAGGCACCGTGGAAGTAGGATTTTAAGGGGCGACACGTGCAAGCATTTCGAATGAACTCCCTCCCTTTTTTTGAAAAAATGTCGTCGCGCGAGGCGAGTGGGCGCAATTTTCCGCTAGGTGGTTGTGTTTTTACGAGAGCAGCTTGAAGACGGAGAGTGGCGTGGCGGCTTGACGCACGACGCTATGGAGACACTTTCGGGGAGCTCAAATGCAAGCGAATTATTATGCTTCGAGGAATTATGTACACCGTTGCTTAATAAGTTACGAAATATGCTATCCCAAGCAGAGTAGAAATTGGCTATTTTTAAGTGTAAGGGGCCACCAGCTGAACTAAACTTTATTTGTAACCACATCCCATCGGCCTGATTTATTGTATCTTCTGTCCCACCTTCTGTACCATTATAGCCTAGCCTTTCTTATAACTTTTCAAGTTTAATTAAGCTTGAAAAAAATTGCTTTGATTATAATTGCAAAGTACAAGAAGGAAGTTTGGCGAGGAGTGGGGGGAAAGGCAATATCAAGCTCTCGGATGTCATTAACTTTTAGTCTAAAAATCGATAATCCTCGGTCTATCGTTAAGAATCCAGGAGGTCATTTGAGCAGCGCGTGCTTGCAATAGTTAGTTCTGCAAGTGGCAGGCAGCCATCGCTAAATAAGACATTCTGCTGTAACTCTCTGTGCTGTTCCCTCTAGTCGGATTCGGATAGGTAAGAGGGTATCCAATTGAAATTGAGTCGGTCGTTTTCAAGTGCTCACCGAAGCGCATACGATTCGCTTCGAAGCGCTGACACCATGCTTTCAGCAGTTGCTCTGCCGCGCTCAGATAAACCTTACCAGCCAGTGAGCAAGATATGTGCTTTTCCTAATTCCTCACGGCCTCGCTTAAGAAGCCCGTGCTTAAAAGGAGCTAATACGCCGAACCGCGAGCGTGACCGCGCTGCCGCGCCAAAGCCGAGTATAAAGTAGGCAAAACAGTGGCGTACAAGCGTATCAGGCAGTGCATCAATTGCCGTGGCCCTAGCGCAACGTAATACCTCGTAATACCTCGTAATAGCGTGGCGCGAGCGGCACTGAAAGCATAAAGCCAGAGTGACGCGCGATACAGCCAACCGCTCGATGCAAAAAGATGTGGAATTGTGGACCACCAGCGGCCGATAACGAAATTTCCACGCGGGGACTTGCTATGCCTCCGGATTATATCAAAGGCTGATCAAATTTCTCCTATTAGTGCGCAGCTGTTTTGCTTGTTAAGCTCGATTAACCAGATTAACCAGATTAACTCTTAAAAATCTCTTAATAATTAGTTATGTCCACCGAAATTTCGAGAAATGTTTGAGAGCGCCTTTAACTGACGGCAAGTACATTAATCGGATTTGCCAGACAGACATCTTAGTTAGCTAACTCGGTATAGACACTCTCCGATTAGGAGTGGCTCGACTTGTTGCACCGCGAGACTCTCGAGATGCTGCTTAATATGCACACCCACGCCGGGAGCGAGAGCCACGGTTGGGAGACATAACGAAGCTACCAAGTACCCCCGGGCCTCGTTTTACGCATTGACGTCTCTAACGCACCGAGCCACCAGCCACCGCCGGTCCCACTGCAGCTGCTTACACCAGTCCGCGAGATTAAGTAGAGCTAAAGTACATCTATTTTTTTTCCTATTTCTCATTTCTCTAGAGCTGCTGAGTAATATTTAACAACGAGCACTGTACCTGCTTTTGTAAATAAATCAATGATATTGAGTTTATTCAGTAATGTTGAATGAAAATAATTATTCCTCTAGTTGAGAAGGAATAAATGACATATTGGTTCTAAATGAAGAGAGCCACAACATTGAAGAATCCAAAGGCTCGGTTAATCGGCTAAGTTTCATAATGCGCCAACTGCTCGGCTTCTAGTAAAGTTTTCAATATTCCCCAAGTCGGTGAAAGCATACAAGCAGCTGATAACGACGAAATGAGGCGCATGATGAATCGCCGGCGGAACAAAGGAGGCGGAGGGTGGGTGGAGGGCGGCTGGAGGGCGGGTGGAGGCGGAAACGCAAGTCGGCTCCTAAGATTTCGTATGTACGCGAGACGCGACGACCGTCATTCAGTGTTGCCTACGTGCCTGGCATGAACCAGGAGCCTCGCGACTCTTCTCGCCTGCTCGTGTGCGCGACTTATCGGACATCCTGTGAACGATGGAATCGGTAAACATTCACAGCCGCGTGAAAATGTAAATTTCGTCCTGACCGCCACTGTTGGCCGAAGCTACCCTCATTTTTCTTCCATTTTACCCCTTTGAATATGATTCAAAAAACTTTTTATCACATAACGTACAACGCATTCACACTTATAAACAATAGGAAAGCTAAAGTTATCTTTCATAGCACAAGTTTCGTTTCAAACATCAACATTTTCTACCTTTCTGGTTACTTCTTTTTTATTTTGCTTGCCTCTTGCGGATAAAATTATTGATGATCATGGATTGCTTTATTTGTCTCAAATTTCTCTATCAACGATTATTTATGAATTCCATTTATACAGCGATGATACTCCTCATTTTAGTCATTGCATACATTAATGATATTACATTAAACACAGAGGATCCGGATTGGTATACGTGGTAGCAAGTCTCTACTTTTTCTAATCGTAAACCACAAAAGAGATACATTGGATTAACGAGGTAGATTAAAATAAATAAATAAATAAATAAACCATAAATTTCGAAATGAGAGCTTTGAATGTACCTAGTTACATTAAAGCACCTCCGATCTCTCATTTATCTGACTCTCACGGATGGAAAATTTCTCTCGATAATTGGAGAGGAGTATTAACGCATGTAAGGAACATTTTCTCAGAGGGGGACAAGAGAGAGATGAATGTAGTACACCAAATACAAAATCACTTATTTTCCCTTTAGAATTAACTGTGAAAATTACAGGAAAGTCATTATTCTAGTTCAAATATTCTTAATTTTTTTTTATTTTCCCGAAGATCTTATTCAGTTAAGATATTTATCATAAGAAAAGTATCATTTTGTTCGGTAATATTGCAAAGTCACTTTTTCTTTTACCAGTTGTTTCTTTTTTTTCTGCGTAAACTATACTATATTCGAGTAAAAAGAATCGCTTTTTTATATTTGCATTATAATGTTCAAAGATTATTTTCCATAAATCAGCTTCGACCTTCTGTATTTCTGTGAATGAACACTGGTAAAGAAGTTGGCATTTGGAATTGTAGGGTTCGCTTCAACTAGTCGAACCCATCGATTCGCATCACCAGAAGTAGACATTTCAACACAGCTTCAAAAAATGAAAAACTTTTCGCGCGAAAATTAAAAAACTTTCCGCAAAACCTCGAGGTTGGGTCAGATGTAATTAAGTACATGAAACGAGTATCAAAGAAGCTGAAGAAAAAGCTCCTGCAGATAAGTGAGAGTAAGCAGTGATACTGACAAAAAGGGAGGGGAAGATGGAGGGGAGAAAGGCGGGAAAAATTAATGGCCTTGACCTCAAGAGCAGCAAGATCCCAGCGGAATCATCTATCTTCGCGTCACGTGCGAAAAGGAGTAGAGAGCCGGTTTTTTTGCGAATGATTGACTTCTGATCAATCAATCTTGAACAGGCCTCCGCATCACATTTCGCTGGCGAACGTCTTTCCAAAATATTCGCTCGCGATCGATGTAGCATCAATGAAATTTCGTCAGAAATCAATCGGCTTAATGCGTTTTCGCACCCTCCATATCTTTACCGAGGGAGGAGGACTTTGCAATGCGAATTTAAATTCTTTAGGGAATACAATAATAAATTTACGTAATTTACAAAATTACGTAAACATTGAAATACGTAAAAATGTAATATTGAATTCCGTAGTCGTATTCGTGCAGTCGTGCTGGTATCCACCCTCGACAAAGCTTTTTGTCTGTTTGCTATAGAGTTGAATATTTGTGTGTATACTGTCCGAAAAGGTGCTATAATAACATTGCGTGTCGGGCGATAATAAAGTTTAGTCGACCCGGTGAAATGAGGCAAAAAGCATTGGCCTCGTGCGCGAGGAGAGAAACGTCATCAGTACGCGTGAAACTCCAAAATTTTCGGGCTAGTCTCTGTCACCCCACGAGAGGTGTGAGCATCCGTATCCGGAGCTAAACCAAACTGACGCTTAAGGGAAAATGGGGAATCGCATTTTTCCACTTTGATCGCGGCCAATTGACCTGAAGGGAGCCCGATGTAAAAGTATGCAGTGTGGATGTTCAGTTTAGCGCGAATTACATAGAAAAGAAGCTCGTTACATTTTTTTATTACCCTTTTCAAAAGATGAATTCGGATTCTTAATCTCCTTTCTCCGTCGGCTCTGCAGGCTGGGTAGCTCATAAAGGTTGCAATTTGCATTTTTTATTTTGCTCAGGAGTCGGTGGAACGTGGCTTATCTGGTGACGCGCGGATTTTACGCGCGCAGCGAGCGGGGCGGACGGCGCCCGGCGATAAAGCGAAACGGTCGCTTTCGGCTTTCTGCAATTTCACGGACAGCACGATTTTCATCGCTGATGGACTGGAAATACGTCACTGTACAAATGTTAAAAATTGAATGAAAATTATAATTGTTTAAATTTTGTTGATCCACCGAGGGTGCAGATATCGCTCGGTTAAATTACAGAAAAATTTGAGAGGGTGGACTGGAGCCGGAAAAAATTAGCATCTGGTAATTTGAAGCCTGAAATTGTTATTTATTTATTATTTTTGCTACAAGTTTCGATTCTCAGGAGAGCCGAGGGCAAGTTTTCGGAATGCTCAACTCAGGGGAGAAGAAAATGATGCACGGAGAGAAGGTTTCTCGAATTTGGCTGATGAGACCGACAGAATTTATCGGGGGACATTGTCACAGCGATAAGAACGCCTGTTGAGCGGCTCGCACGAATTGATGGGGTGACCGATTGAGCAGGAGATGCTCGTATGTTTCCCTCAGGGACTGCTATTCTTCTTTGACTAGACAGGAAAGAAGCAAAGCCATGGCCTACATTATAGATATGTGGACGATCGCTTTTTCTGCTCGAATTGATATGGATCAGGCATTGTTACCCTCGGTAAATTATGCGCGAGCTTCTTTTCTTGCTATTCATAATCTTGCAGACTCATAATCTTTTGCAATGATCGCTCTTCCAATTTGCAATGATTGCTATCAGTACTAGAAAAGATTTTCAGGTTGGTTTTGCATTTGATGTTGCAGGCCAAAGCTCCCCCGGAGGCTCAATGCCCATCAGCGGCCGGGCATTCAGAGCAGCAGCACCGGTGGAAGTAGCATCGAGGCTTGCGCCTATGTCGAGATGTCGCGGGGCCGCGAGGTCTGACGAGGGCGCGCTTAGGAGCCTTTGGGATGCTACGGTCATCCGGTTAGAATCGTATGGAGGGGACGGACGTAATAAGCACCGAGAGCACCTGGCTACTGAACCTGACGCCACCGATCGCCGAGCACAGCCCCGACAGCTTCTTCCGGGGATTTCCCGGCAAGAACTCACCCTACACTACAACACGGGTACGTCTGGCTCATGTCTCGGTTGATTGATATCTTATTTCGGAATAGCCGTTAAAAAGCGCTTAGGGCGTGGCAGGAGCGGGCAGGAGCGGCAGGAGCCATCAAAGTACAACTGTGATTGCAGGCGATCGTGCTAGCTCTGCTACTCGGAAGCATAATAGTCGGCACGGTAATCGGAAACATACTGGTCTGCGTGGCCGTGTTTCTCGTGAAGAAGCTGCGCAAGCCCTGCAACTACCTGCTGGTGAGCCTGGCCGTGAGCGACCTCTGCGTCGCTCTCCTCGTCATGCCGATGGCAATGCTCTACGAGATCAAGGGCAACTGGTCCTTCGGGCCCACCATGTGCGAGATCTGGGTCAGCTTCGACGTCCTCAGCTGCACCGCCAGTATTCTCAATCTCTGCATGATATCCGTCGATCGGTGAGTCCAGCGCCATTTTTTACATTCTTTAGCCATATTTTACGCATGTCACGCACGCGGTAATATATATAGAGCAGCTTTTCTTTAAGAAGGAAAAGAAAATTTAATAAAAGGGGTAAGCATCGAGTATTCATCGCGACTCGAACAAAGGCTCGCGCGAAACTTATCGTAAAGTTTGCTTTACGCGCGCTGCCTCGAAGCTGTATGCGCTCGTGTGTACGCCTGGATAAGCAGGTTCGCCCGAATTCGCCGGCAGCTCAAACGCCCAACAGTCCAAGTAGGGTTGTAAAGATGCATTGCAGCAAAGTACTTTTTCGCTCGATATTCTTCCAGCTCCTGGGATCTTCCTCTTTTTACCAAAGATGATTGAATGTGAATTCACGCGCAACTTCAGTAATTGAGATTCGCACCGGAGCGCCCGCACTTTGCCGAGCCAAAAAGCGCAAGCATTTTATTGCTGATGATTTATTCGATAAGTTTATTCATATATTTCCGATAACAGCGCTAAACTTCGCAGCCAATATGTTTACCAATATATCATATTTTATTCCACAAATCAATTTTTAATGAACTTCAATTTAGCAGGAAATACTGAATTTAGTCATTCGCAATTTAAAATAATTTTCTTTCATTAACAATTTATTTTATAGTAAACTCATGTGCTTTAACAGTTAGCATTTCTTGTACTGTGCTTGATTAGCTGGTAGCTGCATTTTATTTTTTTATCATTATTGTTTATTTCATCTCGTTTAATTAAAATAGATAATTAAATATTAGGTAGTGACCGATTGAACGAAATCAATTATAGCCTCTGCAATTTTATCCAATCCAGTAATTATTTATAATAATTTTTTAGCTGCCTATTTAAAATAATTTTTTCCCACCCTATTTCTACCAAACAGTTGTTCCAAAAAGAGTAGAAAGGAAATACTGAACTTTGCCGTCAGTCCGAAAAAAAGCATTTTGCTGCGAACTTGACAAAGTCGAGCTCTTCTCTGGTAAATGTACCTTTGGCGCATCCTGCTGGGAAAAGGGAAAATTCGGAATCCAACTTTTGCCGCAGCCTCGTAAATCCGTGCAGATCCGAATCTGGACAGGAAGGTGGGTTTTTTCGCGCTTTTTGCGGCAACGTCGAGGGCTAGAGATCGGAATAAAAAAATGCTATATCTGGCAGGGTGAGAAAGTGAGAAGGTTTGGCAAATGTAGTCAATTGTGCCGCGCGTGCGCGGGCGAGCCGTCAATGGCCGGAGCGCGCCGCGGGTCGCGAGCCACAAGCCGCGAATTAAATACTTATTGAGCACAGAGCTATTCGGGTCAAACGGCAATTTGAGGCCGGAGCGAGTGTGCAATTGGTGGCCGTGTGTTTGCAAAAGTGCTACGACGCCTCGTACGCGTCGGTACCGAAGTAGGCTTCTTCGACCCGTTTCTTGCGCGGCTGCGGCCCGTGCGTTGCGCGGAGTGTCACCCGCCCACGCTCGAAAACTCGCCCGCCTTGGCTGCCTAACAAATTATTTTATTTAATAGCGTTTAGTTTCGAACAAGTATCTCATTTAATTCATAATTTAATTTCATTTCTTTTTAAATATCAGACAAATCAAGCTCGCAAAGTCTGGGAATATCATATCACCGCTTTCAAGTGCTTTTCGTTAAATTATTCACGTTTCTCATCTAAAAATTCATTTTAGCGGGTGTAATATTCAACAATGCCAAATTGAACAGTTGCAATTGCGGGGACGGCGGCGGCGGCAACGGCTAAATTTGAGATAAGTGAGGAGAAATGAAATTTTAGCTTCCGCCCAAGAAATGCATCTTAGATATAACTTCGGAATGAACAAAATATGAATCTTCTTGAGTGCGACCTAGTTTCACAAGATTTCACTCCGTTGTCGTAGCATTACTATTAACGCACTCGAGCCTCTGGAAATATGGCGTTTGAAATTGGTGGTGAATCCGCGGTAATTAAAGGCTAGCTTGGAAAACGCAATGGCTGAAATCCACCTATCGGAGAACAAGTTAAAAACAGCTTTTTTCTTTGGATTTGTACAAAAGTACTATTACGGCAATTTAAATATTTCTCCCTATCAATCCTTTTTAAAAATAATATCAGATCTTAATGTCTTATCAGTTTCTTGTTTGAAAGATTGATAAAGGCTGGTAAAACTTTAAATAGTGAGGGTGTCACGGCAATCTCTAATTAAGAGGTGAGGAAAGTGAAAGGCGTTCTCTAAAAATATCCGGTGTCGGATCGAGGTATAAAAATTTTTCTCGGTAGTTTGATTATAACTCGATTTTAAAGCGTCGAGTCGCGTGGCCCGCTCCGATCCGGCGGCGCGGTGTCATTCGAGCCGACGAAACGTCAATGTCAAGTCACGCGTCCGATATCGGTTTTAATTAAGCTAAACCGAGCTGCTGCTCCCATCGCTGCCACCGACGGGACCGAATTACACGCGACGCTGGCGCGCTGTCGAACGCTCGGCTGCCTTACCTGTTTTTGCCGCTGTGCTCATTGTCCTCTGTTATCCATTTTAAATACCGCCTGTACTTGTGACAGCTTAAAAAAAGCGTTTTTTCAATTAATTTTTCCCAACAGAAGTAAAATGAAACACAAGCGTGCATCCGCTTCACTTTTTAATTTTTCACATTTTTACCTGAAAAGAGAAAAAGGAACTTGGCAAAGTAATTGAGAAAAGTTGGGAAACTCATGAAAACTAAAATTTCATTCAATTGCGAGCTTCGCAGAGCAAACATTGTAATGTGAGCCGAGGAAAATGAAAAAGCCGAAATGATTCAGCGTAGATGCATCAAGTATTTAATCGAAGCGGGAGCGGGCGGAAACGCGATATTCTCCTCGTCTGGTGGATGAAATTTAGCCGCTTTTACCCCTGAACGAGACGGAAAGAAAGCTGCAGTTTTGCTCTGTCGACGGGACGTGACGCTCGGAATTTGACAGGATTCGAAAAAGTTTCGTGGGACGTTCGGCAGCCGAGTCTAGTTGTTTTCTAAAGTTCCCGCGCCTGAGAACCACCTGACAATTGCTCGACTTTTACTTTTTTACGGCTCGGACCCTCCATGCGACTTTCTGTAATCTGTACTACATCATAAAACAGTAATTCGTTTGTACAGTC
>JAXIUT010000001.1:22815474-22853097 GCA_035586675.1 Eurytoma californica | reverse complement strand
GGCGCGGAGTGTGCCCTTTGGGCCTGGGCCACGCCTGTGGGGGCGTAAGAGCGGAGGGAAGGGGTAGGCGGAAAAGCGGAGGCAGACTGATTTCGGCACTCGACCAGGCAAGTCACTCGATATTTTTGCGACAACACGCGGGCGACCGAATAATCAATTTAATTCTTTTTATTTCAAAATAACTAATTGTAATAATTCACCGTTATCTTTAGCTTGTTTGCGTAAAAATTGTATCGCGACGATATTATAACATTGTTCGCGTAAAACTTGTATCGGAAGCATTTTATTAAAAGATTATTTGTGCACACTATTGTTATTTGTTCTTCCTGTCCCCAACAGAATGTATATTAGCTTTTCGTAGCGTACAGTAAACATTTAAAGGTTTAACAAAGGAGGGATCATTATTAATAAGAATTTTCATCACTCTAACCTCCAAATCGCATGTTCAATGCAATTTTCCGGCTCTCAAGGTGAAAAATGCAGTTCGCGACTTCGGCGTAAGAGGATTTTTCCCTCATTCGACTTTTCGACCTCACTTCGCTCGGCCGAAAAACGTCTCATGAGGGAAATAATCCCCTTCCGCTCCCGTGACGATGTACTATTTTTAACGGACAGTGTATTTTTCATTATTACAAAAAATTATCGACTTGAAACTTTGTTGTTTGATACACTTCATATAGACATTTATAATTGAATATTGAAGGACAAAAACATAATTTAAGGACAAAAAGTTTCGATTTTACTCTCGCATTACGCATTACGGTTTGCGTATGAAAAAATTTAGCGCGGCGAAAGAAGTAGTGTGAAAACATAAATTTCCTTGGGCCCGGTAGTGCAGCAGCACCCGATTAATCATGAAAAAACATCACAATGAGTGTAAAGGAAACGGTACGCGTTTACCAGTGACTCACCACAAGATCGAAAGAAAATGTTTGGACAGGAAGCTATAGGAAGTGTAGAAAAAAGAGGAACATGCGCTCCACTGCCCCATGAGATGAGGCGGATCGGCTTGATCGATAGATCGTCACTCGGTGGTGTGCGCGCAACGGGACATTAACGGGCCTAATTGATAATCGATAAGCAGGATTAGTTCGGCCCACCGTTCGGGTCAATTTTTTTCGCGAATCACGCTTCGATGTGAAAATAACTGCTGATCGCATCTTTATACGTAACTTTGCGCGATCGTCCTCGTACTCGAGCTATCAAAATCCAATTATTCTTAGACATATATCAAAATCATAATATATATGTGATGCATGCACTCTCATTTATTTCTATTTTTTCAATTTACTTTCCCTTTAAAGCTCTTCAAATAATATCTCTCTTTTTGCGACAAATTCTGGAAACTTGCAATTTGTGGTCTTTCGAGGAATATTGTATTTTTCGATTAAAAAAAAAGAGAAACATAAGTAGGCCTCGGTGGAACTATCGGATTACAGTTTTTTTGTAATAAAAAGAATTAAAAGTGACAAACTTTGAAAACATTCAAAAATTGAATAGATAATAAATCTAAATACTGTTCCGTCGATCGCTAGCCGCAACAACGGCGGATCGTCTTTTCTTCTCTCTCTCTCTCTCTCTCTCTCTCTCTCTCTCTCTCTCTCTCTCTCTCTCTCCTTCTCTCTCCTTCTCTCTCTTCCTTCCCGCAGTCGAGCGTCCGCGCCGCCGATTTGGGACTTGGGCATTTCCAGTGGCGAAGAGTGGAACTACCCCAAGCTTGCATTGCAAGTATATCTATATATTACAAAAATGGCCGCTCTAAGCTTGGTTTCAATGGGGAATATTATAACTATATGTATTGGCCACGCCCTCATGCCAAGTCCCAATAGAGTCGTCGTGTCGCGCAATAGCACCGCCGCGCCTCGCGTACGCGAAAGGGGAGGGGATAAGTAGGGGCCCGCGAACAAATCAAATGACCTTAAAGAGGCTACACAGTCCCTCACTCATCTCTAGCATAACAATAGAGAACTCGCCAAACATTTTGGTGCCCCGGGTGAGGAGTGAGAGACTGTGTAGCCTCTTTAAGGTCATTTGATTTGTTTATTCTCTTCATCTTTTATAGACATAACCTATGAGACTTATTGCATCATATTACGTATTTTACTAGTATGTACCAGCTTTCGAGCGTTCGAGCGAGCATCTCGTGCGACCATACTGTAGCGAGAAACAAAAAACTTCTTACGCGCCTCGCGCCGATTCGCGCACTTCGCGCCGTGTTTTTTTTCATTTCTTTCTTCTTTCTCGAATTCTCTCTTTCACTCAGTGAAATTACACATACACACCCACACATAATCAAACAGCATTCTCATTCCGCAGCTTGTATCAACACGATTGAGGAGGTTTTTATGCCGCGAGGCTTTTCCCCCTCTGAGCCAATAAATCGCATTTTATCTGGCTCAACAAAAACTCGAACTCTTTTATTTCTCCTACAACTCTTTCCCTTCCTTTTTAAAAAATCTGAAACAGCGGAGATTTCCGCCTATGGAAAGCTTCGCCACGATTCAAATACTTTTTATAATTTTTTCAAAAATTGCATTAAAAAATGTAAATTAAAAAAAATCTATCTTATTTGCTTAATTTTCATGCTTTTCTGACCTTCAAATCGAGTCAAAACTTGATTTCGCATCTCCAAAATTAATACTCAAAGTAAAGATCACTATATGTATATCTATCATACTGTGCAAATTAATGGTATTTATGAAATTTTTTGTGTTACCTCCAAATTGTATTTACACTGCCTTCAAGTTATAAGAAAGTGAAAAGGAGAGGGAAGCGAAAAAAATGAAAAAAAGTTATATCCTCACGCAAATTAATAAACCTATAGAAAAGTCAGAGCGACAGCAGTGGGTCACTACATCTCAAAAGCTTCCCTCCGCTCCGTGTTGCTCTTTTCTTTTCGGGCTTTTAACCCCCTTCCCCACCCCGCAATTCATTCTCTTCACGTCGCTGCATTATTCTGACTTTTTATTTCGCGAGTTTAACGCCTCGGAGAGGCAATTTTGTCGATCAATGCCACTGAATAATGCAAAGTAAGTAGGTAATGGCTTGTAAAAGAACGAATTTTCTTCTGATTTTCGTTTCAACCTAAGCACTGCTTAATTTTTTTTAAGTCACTATACATATATTTTTACAATTTATAGACAACTGTCAGTCATTTTCGAATTTATACTGAATGTCTTATTGATAATTAAACTGGTTCAGGCGTTTTTATTTAATTAATTATTGAAATTATTGAAATTATAACATATATAGTTTCGAGAATAACTGGATATTCTGTTTTACACTGTAGAAGTATGTTATTAAAACTATCTAAACATTTTTTTGGTTTTTTAAGAAATGCATTCATTTTTATTCGGTTGTAAAAATAACTTTTACAGCCTAGCGGGTCGGAAGTTCCAACTTTCTTCTCGGCACCCGTCGCTAGATCGTAAAGTACTCGTACAGCCCTAGGGAAGTAAAGAAGAATGCCTCAAATCGTATGATAATCACCCTCGGCTTCGCTTCGGGTGACAATTATTTACATGCGATTTGGGACCATTCTTACTTTAATAATCCCCTAGGTGTATATAAACTATTATATCTTCCATAAGAGCCTAATTTAAAAATTTAATATTTTTTATTTGTGTTTATAGTGCAATTTGGCATGTCATTACAGAATCAACATGAATGTAGAAAGCTTACAGTTCATACTTTTCATTAGGATTTTGATAAAATACGGAAGCTACCTTAGAAATTAATATTTGTACAATTATTAAAAATAAATTAAAGTATGTACACTCGGCGGAAGTTGATTCTGATAGAACTATTTAAAAAACTGCAACGCCGCACAAAAATTTCGAGGTTTGAAAATATGATGCTAGTGGCGTTAGTTTCGCATCTTCAAAATCAGCATCATAGATGCAATCATCAGCAAAGATGAGAAAATAGCGCCACTAGTATCATATTTTTTTTTGCGTTGCAGTTTTTTAAATAGTTCTGTTCGGCGAATCAACTTCCGCCGAATCTATGTATGTACGAGTTAAAATAGAACATATTAAACGGTTTATTACTTTATCATGTGAAGGTAATAAATTGATCCTTATGCACTTATGCACTATAACTGCGGATAAGTCGATAAAGTATGAATCTACGATTTATTTTTACTATTGATTGGTCCTTCCTACTATTAGCTGTAATTACATGCAAAGTGTTCTACTTATGGTTATACTAAACTTATTAAACTTAAACAAATTGTGTAGCTCTGAAAAAATTACAAATCGAAAAAAATGTTTTTACATTTTATTTGTATACAGATTGTACATGATAGTATGTACACTGCGCGGCACTTGAATCGGTATCATCCGTTCCGCTCGTTCCATTTGTCTAAGTTTTCGAATTGGTTCTCGAGTAACATCAAGTATCATCATTGGTCGATGAGTCATAAAGACTAGTGGTACGGATGTTACCGATTTAAGTGTCGCTGTCACATATGTATGTATCTACTCTGTTTAAACAACTGAAAAATTAGTAATAACATCAATTTATTAGTATAATTCATATTATGTGATTATTTATTTATTTATTTATTATTATTATTTACGGGTTGCCCCATTCAATTCATTCAATTTCATAATGAAATTTTTAATAATCTTATTTTGAAATAAATAAATATTTGTTTATCTGATTTCATAAATTAATAATACGCATATAATAACTCGGCTTATTTATTATTATCTGATGACCTATATTCATATTATACGCTTATTAATAATAATTGTTAAAATACGATTTTTTTATTAATATTTAAATACAGGATATCTAGAATAATTTATAAAATTAAAATAGTCACTTAAATTTACGAATTAATATAGCACCAAATCAGTGCTCATCCACAATTACCGAAAAAAGAGTTATTCTGCATCATGTTTTATATTGTGGCATGGCCGGATTGGTATACTTCTCGAAAAATATAAGCAACATAATTAAACTGCGGATACCCTGACTCCCGCTGATGAAATATAAATAGAGCCGCCGAGACTCCGAGAGCGCCGAGAACTTTGTCACTACTACGCTGATCAATCGAATGTGCATTTTATTATAATACTATATCCTTTTGTAAATTCGTTACAAATGATATTCACTGTAAATGGCAATTTAAATATCAATCGAAAGAAATCAGTGAAAAGTGAAGTTTATTTAGAGGAATAAGTATTAGAGGTATAATTCGCAAATCTAACCTCAAAAAAATCTATTTCTTATAGGTCATATTTTTGACATAACTCATCAGCAGATCACGTGATCATGATATAGCCGGGAATTTTAACTAAAATTCTTGCAATTTGTTAGAAATTTGCAATTTTTTAATTATTTTAGTACTTTATAGACGATTATTAAATGATTTGCAAATAATAGTAGCTAATTAGTCGAAAAACCGTGTTAGTAACCCTGTGTGAAATACAATGTTTCATTAATCCAATGGATATAATACACATTTGATAATTGGAGAAAATTTGAATTAATGAAGCTTTAAAGATGCTGAAGAGATGTTTGGTTAATTGGGATAAAGAGAAAAAATTTGGCAATTCAGTTGCTGCTGGCAGCAGAATATCTGGCAGATCACGGATATTTCGTACGACCATCATGTATATAATATATGCGAGCCTAAGTGACATAAGTATAGTAAATATTATTTGAAAAAGTATGAAAGCACATATGCTCTAAGGAAAGCACTAAGTCCTAAGGCCGGAAGCCTTGACTCCGGCGGTCCATTGACAGGGGCGTCTGCAGCGCCATAAGACGAAACGCGCAGACTCGGCGCAAAAGTACACATCCATTTTCCTGTGCTGCTCGGCGCTCTCTCGACTCAACGACGGAGCACGTGTTTGGCTCTCTCTCTGTGCTCCTGAACCGCCGGCACCCGCGCAACCTCGCCGCCCGTTCTGCAGCCTCCTCGCCTGTCTCGTCGCCAACAGTCCAGCACACTCAGCTACTCTCGGTATCGTCATGAATCCCGAGAAGCTCAAGAAGCTCCAGGCCCAAGTGCGAATCGGTGGCAAAGGTACTCCTCGCCGTAAGAAGAAGGTAAGGATCGAATGAATAAATATTTTCTCGCTTTTCAAAACCTCATTTAACGTCTTCTATACGATAATTACTCCTTTTGTTCCTTGTTTTATCCATATCTTTTTATCCTTATCCCGGATGTACTTTTTGCAAAGCGGTTGGGAGTATGTATACGCAGTTTCACAAGCGTCGTGTAGATCATGCTGCACACGCTGTCCGTGCTCGCCTTTGTGCACCGCCAGTTTTTGTTTTTTCATCAGAAACTCAGAACACTCTGCTCCAGTTTCTCGAGTACCCTTTGCACTCAGCCCTATTAAGACGATCTATTTTTAAGCTAGTTACTCGACGCATTTGCGATTTTCTTATGATTAACCCAGTACCATGCTTTTTATATAAATGAATTTTCCATTTTATTAAGTCTGTGAGAAACAAAATAAACTCAAGTTATTTAAATTCATTTTAAAATATCTACATTTTTCTTAGTTTAATATCCAGGTATTATTTCAATACTTTGTTCAAGGTCGTGCACGCAACCGCTGCTACAGATGACAAGAAGTTGCAGAGCTGCTTAAAAAAACTCTCAGTAAATACTATTCCTGGCATTGAAGAAGTAAACATGATTAAGGATGATGGAACCGTCATCCACTTCAACAATCCCAAAGCACAAGCCAGTCTTTCGGCAAATACTTTTGCCATCACTGGTCATGGTGAAAATAAACAAATCACAGAAATGCTTCCTGGTATTTTGAGTCAACTTGGTCCTGAAGGTCTTACTCAGCTGAAGCGATTGGCCAGCACTGTTGCCAGTAGTGGGGTCAGTAAAGCTGCATTGGAAGAAGATGACGAAGTGCCTGATCTGGTTGAAAACTTTGATGAAGCCAGCAAGGAAGAGGTGTGTGAATATTAGTTGAATTACACTATATTTCCAAACATTTAATAGTCATAAAAATTTGTTTGTTTTTATAAATTTTTGTTTTTGCTCTTTTTTTTTAAGGTTGCATTAAAAAAGGAAGCAGATGAGGCCCTCGCAGCTGAAGAAAAGAAAGAAGCTGCCAAAATAACAGAGGAATCAAAAGATGCCCCTCTTGCTAAGCAAGAAGTCTAATAATAGTGCCCAGAGGGTAATCTTCTTAAATATATAATAATATGAAGAGAAATTCATATTTATATAAAATAAATAATTTCTTTTTATTGCAGAATTTTGATGGCGTTACTGCTCTCAGCAATGAGCTAGGAGGTTTACAGTTTACCGAGTGGAAGGATTACTTGTAATCTAGAAACGAGACAAAAACTTACATTTATATTGACATTGCAAATGTTATATGATCGAGATAGCTTAAAACCTTATATTGTGAAGGCTAATGGTTATAATAAAAAAAGCGAGAAATTAAATTGTGATGGATGTCGTTTCCAATGCAAACTGTATCCGTCACATTCTCACTCAAAGTTATAATCATTAAAAAACTTTTGTTGCATAACAAATTTCATTCCCTTCAACGCATTTTTGGAAATTTCATGTAAAAAGAAATATTTTAGTAAAGGCAACCAAAGTCATGCAAGCAATTTTGCGGGCTAAACATACGATTTTAGTAAGTCACACGAAATAACTATAAGTTGTGATCAAAATCAATTGATACATTTGGCCATTTGCTCTCGTAGTAATTAATGTTGAAAGAAAAATCTATATTAGTAGTCAAGAAACAGAAAAAAATAGTTATCTAAGAAATGTATTTTGAACATAATTTAAAAAAGAAAAATCTCCCAGTTACTATTAAAACATTTTCTCTTTTGTTATTTTATTAACATATTATGCATAAAATATAAAATAAGAAAATTATTGATGTAATCATTAAAAAAATTTATTGATTTACATTTGCTGGTTTTATGTAAAATGCAGAACTTACTTTTAATAAATTACTTTGAATATATCAAAAAATAATTTCTTAATTTACATTAATTTCATAAATGAAATCTTTGTGGATCGCTTGAATTGAATTCTAATTTACAAATACTACATTGATTTTTTTCCAGCGATAACAAAGCTTTCCTACATATGATGTGTTCACAAGGTAGTCTATAAAAAATATTATTTGTACAACATTTACAAGTTGGTGCATTATTAACTTGAATACTTAAATTCAATTTTTCTTGAATGGCACTATTTCTTTTTTCAATTTCTTCTTTGTTTTTTGTAATTCTATGAACTGAAACAATCGTTTCAGTCTCTTTTCTGATTGAATTTCTGCTTGAATTAACACCAGAATTTTTAACAGATACCACTGGTAGTAAATGCCCATGAAATGGTCTTTTTACTGTACTTATGTTATTTTCTTCATTTGAAAAAGTCCTTTTTAAACTGATATTAGATTTTGGAATACTTACACTATTTAAAGGAGTTGCATTGGCACAACTAATTACTTTTACACTTTTAGAAATTGGCAATGTCTTTGAACCTAATACTCTAGGTAGTTTCTTAACTTCTTCTCTATTACTGTTTTCTAGAAGAAATTTATCAATTCTTGCCTTTAAAGGAATAGCTGCTATTGGTCTATGTATGTCATTGAAACGAATTCCTGTAAATGGATCTGATGCAGATCTTCCCCACAATGCTTCATTGTTACTATGCTTTTCCAAAGTCTTTTGATCTATTATTTTTCCACTAGGTAAAATAATTGGTTGAGTCATTATTTCAAATGTTATTGGATCTAAAAAGTCTTCTGGTACATCTAATTCATTATTAAGTTCTGAGATTTCTAATTGTCTAAAAACAAGAGAAAAAATCTAAAAGTGAATCATGAATCAAAAAGTAATTTTAATTTTTAAATAAGTGTTACCTTTTTTCATGAACATCAGTATTATTAGCAACTGGAGCAGTTACCTGAGGTCCAAGTATATTATTTTTAAACCTATTCATCCAGAGAGCTACAACATTCGTAGCTAGGTCCTTCCCACATCTGGGTGATACACTACCCCAAATTTCAACTTTGGCCAAAGCAGGCACAGAATTGTCAGTTTTAAGAATGCTGAGACGTAAAACATTAGTATAATTAGTCAAATTTATAGATTTTATGTATCGAGTCATGAAATTTGGAGGTATAACAATCTCTGAATAACATGAAATGTCTCTTTGGCAGAACAGCACTCCAGAGTTTTCTTTCTGTAAAAATGCACTTGACACATTAGTAAATGGCTCACTGTTGGTATCAGACGATTTGACAGATAAATGAAAGCCACAAGATTTCTGAGCTCCAATTTGAGGCCAAACAAGGACATGACTTATTTTAATATTGCAGATGAAAACAAAATCTACATGAATTGGAGGTTTGATACACGAATAGGCTAAAAACCCCTTAGAATTGTTTACAAGATTAGTAACTTCATAACCTTCTGTGCTTACTGCACTGCATGTCACATCTGTTCTCAATTGTTTATCACAGAAATTAACCAGCATTATTTACTTATGAAATCTAACGTCTTTTTAAATCCTAATGTTCACAAGAAATTATTTACTTCCTCATATTTATTTTAGTTATATCACTTTTTAAGAGAGGAACTCCTCTGCACTCCTATAAGTATACTAAACAAATCCAATGAGGCGACGACAAATAAGTACAACGATTTGACAAGTGACTAAGTGCGGGAGATCACGGATCGAGATGGCGACAGTGCAATATGTATATAGGTACGTATAATACATTCTTAGTCTAAGACTTCCTTAAAAACAAAAACATCCATAAATATTAACTATATACTACTTCATACTTATTAAGTGTACAAGTATGATGAGTTTGCATTGAAACATCATTAGTTTAATTACTACTAAAAGAAATTTAAATGTATTTAAAAAAAATCACTGCACAATTAATTTGCGAGTTCCCAAACATCTTATACTGCTCCATTATATTCATTTTTAATTGCAATATAAAAAAAACAGAATGAAACACCAATACATTGTTCAGATAACTATAAAATTTCAGCCTATAGGTACATAGCTTCAAGAAATTTATATTAAAAAGATTATGTAAATCTATAACCTTAAATACTGCAATGAAAAGAATGTTAGTACTTACGTCGTAAAAATGATCAAGATAAAAAACTGAATGTTTTTATAAAATAATTTTATTCTTTGAGAATATTAAAGTATTCTGACCTAAATATTTTTGATAAATGCATACATTATAAATTATAAAAAAAATTTCTTTAAGATATTTTCGGCTTGTGACAAGATATATGTATATTATAGGAAAAATACCCTGTTGAAAAGGTTTCATAAAATTCGATAAAAAGATGCAGAAACCTCATAAGATTCGATAAACTTTTATCAGGTTTTATGCGGTCTTATGAGGCTTCTGCACCTTTTTGTCGGATTTTAAAAAATCTTTTCAGTATGGGTAAGATTGGCATTTTAATCAGATCGAAAATTTCACGAATTCTCATGCACAATTAATTAAAACATTAAACATTGTCTCTAAATGGATAGAAGATGAAAAATGTTTTTTTGAAATATAAAAAATAAAAAATGTTGAGTTTTGTTCGAAATAATAACAAGAAAAAATATAGCATGATTATGTAAATATATATAAGACGTACACACGCTGACGCACGCGTGTGGAAATTAAAAAAAAATGGCATATATATTATTTTAAATGGTTCGAAACATCTAAGATGTTTAAAAAAATGATTCAATAAAGCAAATTTGTAAAATGATTAAATTAAAAAATCCGAAATACACTTTTATTCCGAAATACATTTTGAAGGAGGAAATAAAGTAGCAGCATAGATTTTAAATGGGTATTATGAAACTATAAAATGAAGTGATTTTTTTAAGCACAAACGCAAAACGAAAGTGCTCTATTTATTATACCAATGTGTACTACGCTTCAATTTATTATACACGACAAAAGCTCACTGTCATAGACATTAGAATAACAAAGATAGAAAGGAGTTAAATTTGTTTATACTTAATTTAGTTATCTGTTAACTTAAGAGGTGGGTAAGCGATAAAAAATAAGACAAAGTCGAGTCTGCCTCTCCGTACGCATTCTATTTCAAAAATTCAGTTTAAAAACACAACTTTAAATAGTCCTTCCATTAATTGTAGATTACTTTTTTATTCCTTCCTCTTCGTCCTCATTTTCTTCATCCCTTTTTTAAGTATTATTATCAATAGATTTGGATCGAGTCGAATCTCGACCAGGTATAATGGATATAAACCAGCCGCCAATTAATTAAATACACACCGTAGCAGTCGTATTTCATTTTCATCAATTTTTTTTACAACATTCGCACTAAAATCTTGCAAAGGACAAAAGTACAGGAACCCCCGAGACGCGATAGTTCTTTTTACTCTATATTTTCGTTGGCTTGTCTTGTAAGCTACAGCTAACTTGTAAGTTGTTTAGTAGTCGTCTCTCCCCTGTCACGATTCAATGAAAAAAGCTGGACATTAAGTTTCTAGTCGTACGTGCAACATTAGTCAGTTGTAAAAAAATGAGATCAGTGCGCATGAAAAGCAATATACGAAATTGGGTTTCCTGACTTTTGTACATTTATACGCATTGTCGCTGCTGGTAGAAACACCGACTTAGATTATTACGCAAAAGTTGCATTCTTCTCATTACCCTTTTCTTTTTTTACTGCTTTTCTTCTTTTTTATTAGATTAGATAAAGAAGACTTATACAAAATGTACGAAATGTGCACGCTAAAGTCCTCAAGGAAACGCCAGAATAATCAGTCACGCACACTTGTTGAATCTATCAAACAAATTCTTCTCGAAGAACTTTTTATTACAATACTAGTGGTATTCAGTCGAAATTAAAAAGTTAAACTTGCCCTATACTCTTTTTTTCTTTTTTCCAATCGAATCTATCCTGTTTTTCTCTATATTTTATATTCATAAAAAATGCACCTCATCGCACGTTCTAGATTGCGTGTGTAAGTAACGTAGCAGTCGTTAAGTATCTACAAAATTTTATTTCTCCGTGCGACGCAAATGAGCAAATATTTCAGTTTGAGAAGTAGAAAATATCACACAACAGTCGTTTGCGTTTATTTGGATGAGAGCGAGAGCGATGTTTATAAAATAAAGTGATGGATAGATTTGTAATTTATAATTTATAAAAAATGTACCGGAATCTATAGATGTCATTCGCGGCAATGTGGATCTATAAGTTTCTGTACAATTTTATACATGATAGAAAAAACGTGTTCGTTTAAGAATCGACATCAGCCACCAGCAACGACCACAGTATATCTAACTTTTTACAATACAAAATACAGCTCCTGCACGTATGTACGTTTATTTTAAATGCGATGCAGTATAAAGGAATTTTGTTTCACTCGCAAATGTAAAAATGTAATGAGAAACCCGGCCTGTGCGTTAATTTTTAAGTAGTGCTCGAGCTTACATTGAACTAAATATTGCAATCTTGACAAACCGTTATTCATAACTCGTTGACTTTATTCAAAGTATTACAGTTTTCCAGTCATACGTTTCTGACAATTATGTATGTACTTTGACAGCGATGAATTCAATCATGACTATACACAGGATGTAAGAAATACATATACATCTACATACTATATATTATCAGGATAAAAATCACAGTTGTCGCAGCAGAGTGAAAAAAGTTTGGAGGGAAAAAAAAAAATTTCCATATATTTTATCGACAAAAATGGGATTTTTAATGTGAAAAAAATACACCTTCACTTACGATTGGACCCAACATTCAGCCTTACGACCAATGTGGCTTCATTGTACAAACACACGTGAGATACTATGCAGGTTCTGTTCACCTGCTCGCTCGCAAAGCTTACAAAAAAGTCTCCACTTCGATACAAGTCTCATTACATTCTTACGAGCTTCATCAGCAGACCCTATTCTGTTTACCTAACATTTAAACAGCGCGCATCAACTTTCAGAACCAATGTACTCGCGCGCTGTTACTTCCATTTTTTTCTAGTGTTTCATCTTTATATTTCCGAATTTCGTCAGCTTTAAACAACTACTGAACTTTATTTATTAAGAGGAGAGATAGAGCTAAAATAAAGCTGTTCTCTCTGAAAATCGGAGAGACGATTCGATACAAGATGCATAGATCAATATTCGCGCGCTACCATCGAATTAAAAGAAAAAAAGTAAGATTTTACAAGTCACATATTCTGTCATTTTGTATTAAAATGAAAAAGAAAAAAAAACGAAAAAATATATAAAACGAGCTCCATTGCGCTGATAATGGACATTACAAGCTTATTTGACTAAGTTAACTCAAAATGCAGCTCGTTCGACTTCGCTCACTTTCGTTGTCAATGTCATCTCGTGTCTTTCTCGTTTCTTAGCTTAGCTATCCAAACACCTTGCATCATAAAAAATCATCGTGGGAAAAATACAGAATCATTCCGTGGAGAAGGTCACGGTCGGGAAATGTAGGAGAAGGGTAAGGGGGTAATCCCAAGGACTTGCTTAATTTTTTTCCACTCTATGCGCTATTATTTTAAATCGAACGTTACAATATTATTACATCATTAATAGTCCGCGTATTTGCATGCTTTTGCACATACGCGGTATGCCTTAACCTTTTTACTTTACTTGTCTTTTTTTTCTTTATAATCGTGCACAAGTGACTTCTGGAGGCTTGCTCAGTACCATCAGTACTAAAGTATGCATTTCATTAAAAGTAAATAGTTACATCAAGCCTGGAAAATTAATATACTAAAAAATTCCTTTGCCAAAGTATATTTGGTTCTTGGGACTAAATTTGGCATAATTCCTTGTAAATTTATCGGGATAAGAATAATTAGAGAATGAAGTAAAATGGATCGCGCTAAAGAATAGAAACCTCCAGAACCCACTTAGCCCTTTTAAAAGTGTAAATATACTGTGCGCGCGCGCACACATGAAGAAAGGGGCTACCTGCTTATCAAAAAGAACATAAGAGTCTAAGAAAGAGAATCAACGAGGATAAAAACTCAAGTCGCCGAATGCGACTTTAGGAATCGCACGAGGTTGCGGAGGTCCTTCAGCATTTTCTTCGGTTTGAAAAGTATGGGGGACTGGGACAGGGGGTCGTCGAGGAATGGACATTAAAGAGAATAATGAGAGGCGGAGGAACTGATCCAGGAGTCCGTTGGCATCGGAAAGAGATGTACTTGTTGTTAAGAGCGATCTGACAGAACGAGAGCTTTGGCGAGAAAGACGGTCGTCCGTCCGCGTTCTTTCGCATCCCCTACCTAGCTACAAAACCCCGGGCAGTAGGCGCGCGCGCGCGCGAGAGACGGTAAACGGCGGCTGTCGTTATCGTTTAAGCGAGCGGCGGCACGGACTCCAGCGGTCTCCTACTTCCTGTCGTCCTGGTCGCACTCCCGGCTTATGTGACCGGCCTTGTGGCAGATGTAGCAGGTCTTGCCGCCGCCTTCAGGACAGTTGCGCGCGATGTGTCCCGTTTTGTTGCAGGTATAGCAGCTCTGCATCGTGAAGCGGCCAGAGTCGTTTCCGCTCTCCGGGCAACTGCGGGCAATGTGTCCGGTTTTGTTGCAGTTGTAACAACTCATCTCCGGTCCCTGTTCAAAGAAATTTTCCTTAGATACTCAACTCATTTTAATGCTTATGCTTTTATATTCAGTATTAAATTGTGCACATCTACCATGTAACCAACCTGTTGACAGTCTTTTGCAATGTGTCCAACACCATTGCAACGGTAGCAAAGATCCTGATCTTCCTTGCATTCACGTGCAAAATGACCATACTGGTTACACTTGAAGCACTTTTCGCGACCTCTGCCAAAGGCTCCATCTCGGTCACGACGATCTCCTCTGCCACCACCGGCACCACCTTGTGGGCATTCCCGAGCAAAGTGGCCCATTCGGTTGCACTTATAACATGCGCTGGAACTCATTTTTTAAATCTGCAAAACAAAAAGAAAAATGAAAGGATTAATGTTCCTGTTATTAATTACTCTTTATCTCTATTTTCTGAATGAATTGTTCATAGTTTTGCAAATAAAAAAACATATTAATGGCATTTGTAAAAGAAACTATAGTGCAATATTGTTTAAAGATACAAATTATGCACAAGATAATGTAAAAATCATTAGCTTCAAAGAGAGAATGTACCATGTAACGAGAAAATACATTTTTCTCAAAGAAGCTTTCCAAAGTCTTTCCTACGTTTTTCCTGTGAATTTGGTCCCAGCTAGTGCAAGATAGCCACAGTTGATGACCACCTACCATCTACTTGGCTTCCATTGGTTATTTGAATAATAAATTGACAATGAGTGGACATGAATAGGTAAGCCGTGCTAGCTTGGTCGCTCAAAGCACGTGTAGTGCCAAGCGCGTTCCTAGGCTCACCGAAAATGAGGCTTGCATTGCCGATATGGGCACGGAAAGTTAAACTGTGAGCACTAGTTTAAAACTTCCCCTAAGTTGTCGCCGGTCGCGTCTTTACTCTCTGCCGTGAAAAAGTGGTGAGTGGAGTGAGTTAGAGTGTCCCGAACTCCCGGCACGCAGCGGTGGCGCGTGTAAATATAAAATGGCACCGTGTGCATCTAGCGAGCGGCCGAGCGCGCGCGCACCCAGACGCGAGTGGGGCAACAGAGACGGACTGCGGCAAGAGATGTGCACGTGTTTTTTTTTTTCCCGACCGATCACCTTTGGCGTCAGTTAGCCTCGGGCACAGTAATTCTATCCAGTAACAGGGCTACCTAAGGTACTTTCCTCTTTACGGGGGGAAGCCTGTGGAGGGGAAGCACGCGAAAACGCCGGATTCCAAGCAACGTGGCTACGCGCAGAGTGCCCTCTCTTTCTCCTTCCCTCCTACTTACTAGCAAAGTCGTCTTGCTTAAAAAAAAAAAGCAAGTTGCTTTTAAGTCCAAATAAAATAGGATAAATGTTAAAAAAAATGGAGGAAAAGTTTCAGAAAGCGAAAAGGAGCAGGTCACTATGTTGCTACGCATGTGGAGAAAATACGACCGCTGAATGGAAATACGTGTGTAGCCACAGGCCACGCTCGCGCGCGCGCGAACATGGCATCCGTACACACGGCGGCGGTGGCGGCGCAGAGGGACGCCGAGCTCCGGCGTTCCTCGAAAAAAAGGAGAAAAATCCACACGACTCGTTTTGCCGTTTTCAGCTGCATTTTCTGCTTTCAAGCTAGGCGCACTGCAGCATAAGTGCAATTTTCTTAATAAGTTACTCCAAATGGAAGTATAAATAAGCGCGAAACAGAGAGAGACGGACTGATGCGATAGGATGGAGCACGACTCTCGAGGAGACGCACGTGTACAAAGAGAAAGACGAATAAGCTCGAGAAAGGCAAATGAGCTGCGGTAGTCGAAGCTAGCAGTTGTGAAAAATCTAATGGAAAGAAGTAATACGGGAAGAGAGATATTGAAAAAGCGAAAAGGCGAAGCGGAAGACGGGAGAGGCAGAGGCGATGTGCGTCGTGCCTGGTCGCGCGGCGGTAGGGTGGTCGATGCAAGACGCGTGTGTGCTTTTTCCGTTTTACCGGGCACTTACCTTTTGTTGATCGAGCCTGTCGACGATGAGAAGAAAGATTAACTGCGGACAAGGCCGAAGATGAGATGGAGAGCCGTGTAGGTGCACGACTCGACGACTTCACGCTGCGGAGGGGACAGCGACACGCACCGCAACCGCAGTAGGCAAAAGACCGGACCGGACGAGACCGACTGCGACGGGCTTTACCGGGGGCAAGACCACAGAATCAACAGAACCGCTAGTCGCCGAGCCCTCTGCGACTTCAGCGCCCGACTGCCCAAACGCTACCGCCCCCTGATGAGGCGGGAACCAACTCATCCACGCTCACTACCATTTTCGCCATCGTACAAGCATCGTTACTACAATTTTCACTCGAATTTCTTTATTTTACTTCTTTTCTCATTATTCAACATTAATATTTACGATAAAAGCGAGACATTTGAAGAAGAGCATTCTGATGAAAATCAGCGAATATTTAAATAGCTAGCCATGTTGGCAGGCTACCCGGAATCGAGCTTCCCCTCGAGAATAGCGCGCATATGTGCACCCGTGGGGAACTCGGTGAGTCAAGCGAGCATCGCGCTCGATAAACACGCAATAGCGTGCCCCAACTACACCCTCGTCTCTTTTCCCTTTTTCCCTAATGAGCTTTAACTTTTTTCTTAAAATCGACGATTCGCGCAAGTTCAACAGGCTCTGCAATAATGTACAAGCCATTGATGAGAAGCATTTATCACCGTCAAGTCACCAACGCATGCGAGAATGTGTATTTGTTTTGACTACGTCGGCACGTCGTTTCGTTTCATACTTTCATTGCTACCAACCGCATTATTTTTGGCGCTGAACGGCTGAGGTTCATGCGGCATGTCATTTTCAATAAAGAATTTAAATATTTTAAAACATTATACAATTAAATCAAATTCTTGAATTGCATAATAAAAAAATGCTTATTATCTTTTTAGAAAATACTCCACTGAACAGTTATTTTATTTCTTACAAAAGTAACTTACGATTAAATTTTCAACGTAAATATTTTTAAATAAATATGTAAATATTATTTATGCATTTCACGATTTCAATATTTTATTTTATATACATGTATACATATTATTACATTATTATTTTTTTTTTTAATGTTCACTGTTAGTAAGACGAGCCGTTTTATCGCTTGCGAGAAGGGTTCTAACGCCTTATTATTATAACTAATTGTTATTTGGTAATACCTCCTTCTTACAGAGCTTCCAGTTTTCACCGCTTTATTTCATTTACATATTACATAGTATGGATTGGCGCTAGTGTAGGTCTTAACAAGGCGAATAGTCTATGTTGATGCTTGTAAGCACAATATTGTACAGTGATTGTTTATTTTCATTTTTTCATCATTGCCATCATGAGTGAGAAAAGAAAAGCTGACAATAATGAATCTGAAAATGAGGATGAATGGATTGGTCCTTTACCTTCGGATGCTGCTCCTGCAAAAAAGCAAAAAGGTTAGTTTTTTAGGTTAAAAATACATTTATCTCTTGAAAATTCATTTTCACAAGTATTATTTTTATTACAGTTCTTGAATATGAAAAAGTATACTTAAATAATTTACCTTGCTGTGAGTGTTATGAAAAATCCTTGATGCATCGTGATGTAATTTCACACATTGTTGTTACAAAGTATGTATTTATATATCTTATAATTTTTTATACTATTTTTAAAATACTTGTACAACAATTATTTGATTTTTTGTTTACAGAACAAACTTTTTAGTTACTGCAAGTTGTGATGGACATGTAAAATTTTGGAAAAAACAAGAGGAACTAATTGAGTTTGTTAAACATTTCCGTGCTCATGTTAAAGCTATTCAAGCTTTAGCTGCAAGTAGTAATGGAGTTCATTGTTGTACAATTGGAGTAGATAAGTGTATGAAAGTTTTTGATGTTGTTAACTTTGGTAAGTGCATATAATATACTAAAACATGTATAACAATTTATATGGAACTAACAGTAACTAAATTTATTAATATTTTATATAGATATGATTAATATGATGAAATTCAATTACACACCACAATGTGCAGAATGGGTATATTCCCGTGGTGATGCTATAGCAGCTGTAGCAGTTTCTGATTCAGAATCTCCTAAAATATACATATATGATGGTCAAGGTTCAGAAACACCGTTACATATTTTGGAAAGACTTCACACAAAGCCTGTGGTTGCTATGAAGGTAAATTGACTAAAACAATAAAGTCTCAAATTATACAAAATTAATTCTCATGGAAGCCATTTTTATGTTTAGTACAATCCAGTGTATGACACATGCATATCTGTAGATAGAGCAGGAATTTTGGAGTATTGGACTGGTCCAAAAACTGAGTGTAAATTTCCAAAAAATATTGATTTTGAATCCAAATTGGATACAGACTTATTTGAATTTGCCAAGAATAAAACATATCCTTGTGGTCTAGCAATATCCAATGATGGTAAAAAGTTTGCTTCCCTCAGTGGAGACAGAAAAGTTAGGGTCTTTAATTTTTTGACTGGAAAAATGTCAAGAGTTTACGATGAATCCTTACAAAGGTTTACGGAATTGCAACAAACCACACAACAACTTCCAAATATGGAATTTGGCAGGAGGTACGTACATGCAAAATAGAAATAACAAAACAAGAGATAAATTAAAATTGTAATAAGTCAACCAATTTATTCAGAATGGCAGTCGAAAAAGAGCTAGATAAAACAGAGACTAATTTGGGAAATATAGTTTTTGATGAATCCGGCTTTATGGTAATGTATAGTACAATGTTTGGAGTAAAGCTAGTGAATACATACACAAACCGATGTGTGAAAATCCTTGGTAAACCGGAGAATATTAGGCCCATGCAGCTAGCTCTTTTCCAGGGCAAGGCAAAAAAGAATGCAACAGTGACGGTCGAGATGGAAGCGTCGGAAAATCCGACACTTGAGTTGAACAAACCTGACCCAGTGCTTTTTTGTACGGCGCATAAGAAACACCGTTTCTACATGTTTTCGAGGCGTGAGCCGGATGACACGAAAGGTCCGGATTGCGATAGAGATATTTTCAATGAGAAGCCATCCAAGGAAGATATCATTTCTTCGACGGAAACATCCAATATGCAAAAGATCTTCGACACAGCTATTATTCATACAGCTCTCGGCGACATTCACGTGAACCTTTTTGGAAAGGAAGTGCCTAAAACTGTTGAAAACTTTTGTGTACATGCGAAAAACGGCTACTATAATAGTCACATATTTCATCGGGTTATTAAAGGCTTTATGATTCAGACTGGAGATCCCACTGGCTCAGGAACTGGTGGCGAAAGCATATGGGGCGGTGAATTCGAGGATGAATTCAAGAAAAACTTAAAACACGACAGACCCTATACGCTTAGCATGGCTAACGCTGGGCCTAATACTAACGGCAGTCAATTTTTCATTACTCTTATTCCAACGGTAATTTTTATCTTTTTTTATATTAAATAATTAGATTTCATTTTCCGATCAAGCGATGAATAAGATTTATTTAACTTTTATAGCCTTGGCTTGACAATAAACATACAGTCTTTGGTCGAGTTGTAAAAGGGATGGAAGTGGTTCAAAACATTAGCCAAGTTAAAACAAATCCTAAGACTGACAAGCCATATGACGATATAAGGATAATTAGTGTTTCAGTGAAATAATTAAAAAAAAGCTTTAATCAAATTGTACATAATAATTGATTTTTATTAACAAAAGATACAATAAGTCATTAATCCTTGCCTAAATTGTAATGATAAATAGCACCTCTTACAAAATTATAACCACTCGATAAAAACACAAAAGCGTTTACACTTAGTAAATTATAGTTTTTCGGTATTATTACCACGGAATATCTGCAAAGCCACGTACAAACGTTAAAACGATCAGTACTTAAAACTTTTGTAGATTCTAAAAGTTTCAAAGAAATTCACCTTGACCATATTAATCCGGTCATCATGAGGCTGCTGCTTTGACTCAAGGAAATTGTGTCGGCGGGTCGATTCAAGTCTCCGATATTGGCTAAAACTAAGCCCCACTTGAAAGTCGGTGCCCAAAAAAAGATCGTCGTTGGCCCTGTTTGCAAAGTACCGGCCATCGATGTAAAACGTACTTGTACAGTGTACATAAGCCTTAGTTGAGTTTCAAGTTACCTGCTGGATGCAAAAACACTGGTCGAACTTTCTCTGGTAAAAGCAGAGCAAATCTTTGCATTAACCTTTGATACGCGCTCACATTTTTTCCTGCCATTTTTATGTTACTTTAAACTTTATAGTTATCGATTCATTAATAAATAACAACCATACAAATATTTGTTTACAACTTCAAATACCCCAAGGATTACTGTAGATTTGTCAATTGTCATTCACTAGTTTGTTTCAATTTAACATTAAAATTTCGCTTTTTCATATCAAGTGCCTCACTTCATGAGCGTCACCGAAAATGGAGTAACTCTTAAACGTTGTGACTTAAGTTTCTAACACAACATTTAGGAAATAGTGCGTAGAAATAATTTATATTCGGATAAGAAAAAAATTAATTTGGTCGTGGATGATATTAGAAAAATCATTTCGCTTCCTCGTCGCCAACTTTGATGATCTAATAAGTGCTCGAATAAGTGTAAAATAGAAAGGTAAAAGCCTTTAAGAAAATGTGAATGATTTGCAGTCCTTTTACCGGAAAGTAACAGCTATACTTATTAAATATTTCCTTTATATTACACCTTTTTATTAATTCAAGAAATGAGCAATTCTCATTTAATTTCCGAATAATATTCCTGCAATGCATCAAGGCATAATCACAGCCAATGCCAGACAGTGTAGTAGATGATCTAGAGATTCTACCTGGCATGAGAGAAAACTAAAACTGAAGATAAGTTGACAAAGAAAAATAATTGTACTATAAGTTATGCATTCAAAAAATAATTTAAAATTAAAATTGCAAGTTTCGAAGGAAAATGACGAACGCCACGCCAAGGAAAGTCGAAGTTAATTCGGGGTTTTGGCGGAACAGCGAGAGAAAGAGAGAAAAAGTAGGAGCCTCGAGAAAAGGCAGAAGGAATTCACGCAGGCGATCCATTTTCACCTTCGGTCCTCTTCAATGCTATTACTCGCTGAATAAAACAATAGCCGAATAATCTCCTGGAGCTCGCCCCGGAGAGTGGAGAGTCGAAAGTCCCCGGGAGAGAGAGGAGGGAGGAGATTACAGTAAAAAAGCTCGAGAAAAAAATTCATATATTTCTCTACACCGCCTGTCAAAGTAGCATGCATGTCTTTTGAAAACGTGGCAAAATAATACATACCTAAATATAAATGCGAATTTCTTGTCCAATGTAAATGCATCTTGTTGACTCTTGTTGACCAATAATCTTTCTCTTTCTGATTTTCTCAATTTCATTTTTTATATACCAGAAAGAAAAGTGACGACGATGGAAGCTCACACATTTTCCTTTTGGCCTGTTATCTCGGCTCTTTCAGCGTAAAAAACATCGAAAAATGTAAAAATGTAAAAAACTTTTTTCTATGCTTATCTTCTTTAAACAGCCCGGGGAAGGCTCAACTCGCACAGGAGCAATATGAATCATCCAACATATTTCAGACCGCGAGGATCGCATATAGTCATATCGTTATCAATCCTGATAATTTAACGTACGTCTGTAGGATCGTTTACAAGGTTGCTTCATACATAAAAATATCCTTAGATTTGAACGGCTAAAATATCCACGATAATGGATGTAACTGCGTTTCCCCAGAATTAATGAACGGCATTTTATATGCAGAAAGAATTATTGTTCGCATACTTAAACGTAAAAAATAAAAAATAATTTAATAAGCCGAAAGACATAAATTAGAATATTATCCGACTCAAGGATTAAAAAAAAGTAAAATTATGCATCACGGGGTGACGGGTGAAGGAAATGGGAGATAAGAGCGCACCGCTATCGATTGCTAAAGACGCACTGCCCTGCCGGCTGGCGTATTTACCCGTTTACCCGTTTACCCTGGGCACCGGGCCGCAACGCAAAAGACACTGCAAAGTGGCCACTCGTACCGCCTTCCGGCCTTCCCTCATTAGGACTTTCATCCTCGCGAGTCGCCCACGGCCGGCCTTCCTCAAAATTGCCCGAGCCAGCGCGACTTGCGCGACACTCCCTCTTAGCCTACTTTACATTCGGCCTCTCTCCTCCCTGCGACCGATTTGCAGAGTCTAGCTTTCTTCCTACTCTCTAATTAAAGCACCTTTGCGCTCTAAGATATTCTCAGTTCTTTAACATTTCCAGCGGATACTATTAACTTGCCAGTTTCGTCCAAGACAACTTTATACACGGAGAGAAATGTATATGTAAAAATTAAAATAATTTTGAACAAAAATTGCTATACTGTATAGTACCGTGGGGACAAACTCGTATTTTATTAAATTTTAATATACAGTATAGTAAAATTTCGAATTATTAAATTGTGGTATTCCGCCTTCTACTAAATTTTACTATACTGCATAGCAAATTTCATTCATAATCCTTCTTTAATTTTAAAATAATATTTTTAATACTTGTCTTAACATTCTTGTGTTACTTTGTTGTCGAGTTACGGAGAAACTTTTTTCTACTGTTGTGACCCTTCTGCTACTTTATCATTGCGAATTTGAGAGTCGCCCTTTCGTTTTATCTATATTATACGCATTGCAGCTATTCACGGTATATCGCAAGTTATTTACGCACATCGCAGCCTAATAATCGCACCATCGCAATCGCAATTTTGTTTATAAATATTTAAAATTCTCTTATATAGTAATCGTCGAGCCTTACCACTCGCGAGCTAATTTTACGAGACGCCTCCTAGCGGTGTCGAAGATTTGAAACAAAGTTGCTTAAATTTTACTATACTGGATACCAAAATTTTACGATACCGTACACTAAAAAGTACATCTTGAATTTTTACTATACTACATAGTATTATTTAATGCACCGAATATCATAATTTCATAAATATGTACTAAATTACTAAACTAAAAAGTATAGTAATTTTAACTCGAAGATTTCTCTCCGTGTAGGCTATGTCTTTGAAGAAGAATATATTTCCCCGAACGGAATTTCATTCAATAAAGTACCATTATGTAAAAAAGAAAGATTTGAAATACTTTAATGTAATGCTCATAGCAGATGTTTATCGTACAGCCAGAGGAATCCGGAGCCGTAGGGAATTAGATTTCTCCATTGATCCGATAATCTTCGTTCGAAAGTAGAAAAAAGCAAAAGGAAATTAAGAAGAACGTGAGAAAAAAATGTCTCCAAGATTGACGTGAATCAGCAATCCTTCCGCCTTCTCTGGCTCTTCTTATCCTATTTAACGTCGCGCCTCGCGGAGATGATAGATATCGACGATGCCGGTGTTGCCGAGGTCAAGCATCTCGGCCCCTTTTCCCTTTTTTCAACAAAAAGGGGCGTACGAACTGCGTGCCCCCGTTGTTGCATTTACTCGATTGAGAGGAAAGTCGCGGTAAATTATGTATTACGCATACAGCCACGAGTTTTCAGACTGGCTGCAATTGGGAATTGGGAATAAAAAAAGTGAGTCTTAAGTGGACAAACTAATAAGATCTTAAATGCTGAGCGAGAAAACTTAGGAGGTTGATCGATGACTCGGCAGCCAATCATTTTATTCCTTTCGTGTGCGATAACGGAGATAAAGGAGCCTGGTTAAGACTCTTGCGCTGCCAGCGTTGTCCCTGTTAGATCTGCACTTTGTTACAATGACTACTAAAGAATTTGTGGCTGTTACTTGAACGGCTCAAGTTCTTCTACAATATATTTCATTTTATTTAAAAAGCTATTTAAAGAGCTATTTTATGAAAAATAATTGTTTGATTCCCAGACTCGTGTGATTATCACCTTCGCTTCGCTCGGACGCTAAACTTCCGCTGGCCACTTAATATAAAAAACTGCTTCATTTAACGCTTTTCTTATTCTGACTCCAGTGAAGACAGTATTTCAATATTTCAAAATTAGCTTTTGCGAATATTGAATTTGAGCTTAGTATTGAAAGCGCATTTCGACAGATGAGAGGAAGAAGCTGCGCCATTTCGCGCGTGGCTGTAAAAAGGTGCCATCTCAGGCTGTTTCTGAAGCTCTGAGTGAACCGACTCTATGATTTTCCGCCGCCTCAAGGAGGGTGTCATTTTTAATGAAAAATGGATATTAAAATTCCTTCCCCGCGAAAAATAAAATACAAAATATATATTTTATAAAATAAAAATATATATATATATACATGTCATGTCGTCTAGCCCCTTGTCACATTTTTGCTGCGTCGCAAATCTTTTTCACTCGTGGAGAGTGAAAAACTTAATGAATAGTTTTTTTATATTTTATACATATATATTTTTATTTCGTAAAATAATTGTGTATTTTATTTTTCAAGAGCTTCAGAAACAGCCTGAGATGGCACCTTTTTAAAGCCGCGCGCGAAACGGTATCTTTTTAAAGCCGTGCGCGAGATGGCACCTTTTTAAAGCCGCGCGCGAAATGGCAGCTTTTCCGAGTCGCGCGCGAAATAATTTGTAAAGCCGCGCGCGAGTTGGCACCTTTTTAAAGCCACGCGCGAATTGGTAGCTTCTTCCTCTCAGTCATCGATTTCCTGGAACAGGTTTGATTTTCAAAGGAAAGAAGATTTTGCACCATTTACTTATCCCGAGATAAGTGAATAATGAGATATTGTGCCCTTCTACTTACTTCCATTTCCAGTGCAGCGCACCTCGGATGTTTGCGAACGCATCTCTTCGGCCGGTTTCTCCCTGCAGTACTTCTATTCAGGTAATCAGCAATAGAGCAACTGTTAATTTTGCATCCAGCTCCTTTTCTATTCAGATACACAAGCACACCTGATAACTTTAGTCAAATACTGCTGTTAATTCTTTTAATGCAACTCTGCGTTAAATTAAATATTGTTCGATACTTGTGTCAGAAGTGATTTTCGGACTCGAAAACTACTATAAAAATGAAGAAACAACTTTTTTTAAGTATATAAATTCTATATTCTATATTTACAAGTATACATTTGACGTTCCTTATCTGTACCGAGTAATAGCGCAGTACGGATTATAAACTAGCTTTATTTTTTACAATGTTCGGAAATTACGTTTTTTTCGTGTTTTTACGGTTTTTTAAGACTGGATCGAAATACAAAAAGTCGCAACATTGAAAAAAACAACAACACGTTTATTATACCTAGAATAGGATTAATTGAAAACGTCAGTAGTCAAACACAAAGAGAATTATTCTTATACGCGAATTGTCGAAAGTCAAAAGTGTTTATACATAGAGCGACTGACTTTTTTTGTGGTGTCATATTCCACTTATTGTTCCTCTTTTATACTATAATTGCTAATTAAACTTATTTTATTATTCCTTCGATGTCAGTAAATTCGAAATATATTATCGCATCTGCATTGAAAAAAACGCGTTATTTGGTCTCAAGAATTCAGATGACTAATATGAATAAATTAATACGGATTAGTTTATATTTATTTTTTTAAATTTTAAGATAGGCATATTGTGGCGTTAAAGTAAGGTAGCCAAAGAATAATCATTATATATCTGCATAGATATAGAAGTTTATGAAACGTTTGAATTATTTTATCGATTAAATATAAGTATTTATGGATGAATGAAAAGTATTTCCAATATATTGTCTATAATATTACAGTATTTTTTCCAATTTCATGCTCAGTTCCTTCAATTCGATGTTCATGTGTAGTTGATATATCGTAAACAACTTTCATATAGGTAAAGTCCACCGTTTCGATTGCTCACCGCGTACTTGCTTAACTATTTAATGAGAGTGAATTATGGGGCCGCTGCGAGGACGTTCAACTCTGCCGCGATCCGTAATTTTCGCGATTTTCGCGAATGCGGGATATGTAGCCTTTCGACGAGCCTGAAGAGGCGCTGAACGTAAACCGTGGGAGGGGGGTCGATCGAACGCCAACCGAAGCCCGGAAAGTCGTGAAGCCCGTGCGAGAGTTCGAGGCAGAGCCCGGAGCGAGATGTTAAAGGAAATTCGAGCGCATGGATGTTAACGGCGACCAGCAGACCCGCTTGAAACTGCTAACTGCTGCTTCGTCAATTGAGCCCCCTCGCACCCTCTACCGCTCTTTTTATGCTATTTTGAACGAGTTTCAAAACGAGACAAACTTTATTCCTATGGCTGATAATTGTTGCTTGTGTATAAGCGAACAAATTAATCCTTCGTCTAAATACTTAATGTGATCATTAGGATTTTATTTACATTGCTATACGTAAGTAGTCTATTATAATCCGTTATGTTTTATCAAGTCAGTGGAATGTAAATGTATTTCTCTATAAATTAAATCATATCATCGGTATCAATTTTCCACTAATTCAGATGAACAATTTATGTAATCGTTAAAAACGTAAGGCTGGAATTCGTAAATTATGCCTATAAATTTTATGACTTTGATGTATATCATCATTTACATGTGACATAAGTTTATTCGTTTTTGTAGACAACGAAATGCAGTCGAGCATTTACATACAGGTGTATAACCTTTTTTTCTGGCACTTGGTTAACAATTTTCAAGCGACATTTGTTTAGCTTCTAAAGCTTTCATACACGATGATCATACTTTCAATCCTTTGTCAATGTTAACTTCAAAATTAGACTGTCAGTGTCAATTAGCTATAATAAAAGCAGTTGCCTAATTAGAAGTATGTATTTGAGTACAAAATTTGATGCATTTTCTTCTACGAAAAAAAGAAATGCCCATTTGTTCGAAGTAATTTATTTATATAAAAAAAAGATCATCGTTTAAAAAAGATAGAAAACAATAACAAATAAAACTTAATTTTAAAAGGTATTACAACTGATAGGATTGCGATCATAGAGAATACGTAATTCGTATTTTGATCTCAAAAACAAAAAGCAGGTGCGAAAATAAACTCTGGCGTATCAGTGGCGAAGTTCAATCTCCCGACAGTAGCACTCTGGAAAAGGGTCGAAATGTCCGTCGGGAAAGGAAACATGAAGTATAATAAAAAAAATAAAAAAGGGAAGAAGGGATATTACGTACCTCAAACTCTAGTGCCAGGTCTAAAAATTGGCAAAAGTGCAGAAAAAAGTAATTATTACTCTTATATCGTAGTTTCAACACTTTCATAGTAACACAATTTTGTTATTGAAAAATGTTAATCGATAGTTTCGACAATCTGTATTTGAAAAATTTAGTTAAGCCTAAACTTGGAATGGAAAATTCACTTTTTAAAAATAGTGAAATTTAATTCCAAAAAGAGGATAAAATATTTAAAAAATGCAGTTGGTATTGTTTCTAAAAAAAGTTCCGTATCTTTTTTTCTTTTAACGACTAGTGGAAGTTATGTTCGTAATTTCACTTAATCGAATAAAAATTAGAATTGAAATATCCAGAATTGGCGAAATAAAGCGAAGGTAGAAATAAAAATAGAATAGGCACCTGACACTTAGTGAAAAGTGACGTACATCCGGGGCACTAGCGGGGCTAGCGGGAGGCTCGGCTTCAGCTGGATCCTCAGAGTATGAAGAGGTTCTCGCAGCTCTTGGTTTTCCGCTTGAAGCCTAGAAGGTGCTTGAGGATTTTCCGCCGGTGCTTACTGCGTCGACGGCGCGTCGTCTGTTCCCGCTCGCGTTGGGGATTCAGCTTGATCTGTGCCAGGATACCCACCAACAATTCGTCTACGTGATGCGCGAGTCCCGATGATGTCTCGATAAACTTGCAGCCGCAACTGTTAGCCAGACGTCGGCCCACTACGCACAAAAATCCGTTACTTTTTTTTAAATTACCTTTGCACCTCGCGAACTTTTGCTGCTTTTTTCCGGCTATCTCAACAAATGATCTTTTATAGATAGAGATTGTTCTATATTATTATGCAATTTAATCCTGTATAGTTTGTCAAATAAAATTAAAAAAAATCCAAGTAATACAAATCGTTTATTTTATAATTTTCTAGCGGTGCTTAAATAAAATAAATTTAAAGTAATTATGAAGGCGTGTGGGTGATGTTCTGCGAACTTACTTACTTGTCATGGGAACTTCGCGCTTACGCTCGAGATCAACCTTGTTGCCGACGAGTATGACCCCGTGACTGGCCATATAGTCGCTCTTCCACAAATACAGCAACGTCTCCTGGGCGAACTTGAGGCTGCGCCTGTCCACCACCGAGTACACGACCACGTACACGTCCGGGTTGTACGTTGAGCAGAACGTTTCAGCCTGAGGGAACGAAATCACCCAGACGTACCATGTTACTTCCAGCGACTTTTTTCTAATTAAGCCACCGTCCCTCACTCCTAAACCTTTTGTATTTATCACTCGCTCTTTTTCTTTCTTTTTTATCTGTCGTCCCGCCACGTAAAACTTTTATTTCCGTGTTTCTTAGAAAAATCAAATCTACAACTTTCAGATGGAGTAGCTTATTCGTAGTCAGTCTCGTCCCATTTTTTCGAAAAATTCTTAGTTTTGTCATAAAAAGCTGCCAGATAATGCTTTATTCGAATTTCAGCAAAAAAAAGCTAAAAAAAGACAATGAAAAGCCAATACTGCGGGAGGTAAAATAATCCATCGAAATAGTAGACGGAGTGTGGGCCTTCCTTCGTTGCGCGTCTGTTGGTACGCTCGCAGTGCTCGCACTGTTATAAATTAAAGCTTGCGACTTCTTTATCAGCAAAAGCAATATTCGGTCAACGCTTCCGCGAAACGCAATTTCCGCTTCGCTCTTTTTCTACAATCAAAGACCTCTCGACGCTCTAATCCGATTAAATTAGTGCACGATGCGGAGATGAATGGTTGCAAGCTTGCGGAAAGGATAAGCGCCCGTTTTTTTTTTCTCTTCGTCCTTTTTACAATCGAGTACCGAGTAACGATCGCGAGGTTAATTTCATTTTGCTTGATTAATTAATCGTCCGAATGCTAATTTTGTCAAGGCACTGCATAATCTTGCCGCTCTCGATTCAATCTCTTCTCACTTTGATAATTCGAACCACATCATTTTGCGCTAATGTTTATAAAAAGATTTTACTTTGCAAAAGCTCTTTAAAAGCTCTTGTACATTTATGAAAAATGAATAAACAACTGTTTTACTTGTTTTTACTTTTTTCAAGGTGCTGCATGTCCACTGGTCGTGACAAGATACTTAGTCGCGGAAGCCGACACGTGGAATCGAGGCGAATTAAAAAGGAAGCTCAAGGAACGAGCATCGGGCCGCCCACGAAGTGTCGATTTCATTTGCTTCAATTACAGCTGCCCGTCCCTTGTACGGGCATTTACGTAGCTCGAGAAATTGCCACCGATCCAGAAGCTACGCGTACCGCTAATTGTCGACGATTAACCTGCTAATGGGGACACTTCCCGTGGTGATGCTCGCGAGATTTATTAATTGGCTAATTTTGACACGGCCGATCGATCCAGCCACGTTTAATAACATAATAACACGTAATTAATGAACGTTGCTCATCGTATACCCGCTCACTCACACGCGTGTACTTGCTTTTTATCAAATGTTCATAATTATCCTGTTGTCTTAGGCACCGTCGCGTTTTTAACACTTCACGCTCCAGCAGGAGCAATTAAAAAAAATTCTATAGCCCGGTAGCCGAAAAATCCTATCAAAGTTATGATTTTTAGCTTAGGGGGCTATCAATTTTTCGTACAACGCACAAAGTGAGCAGCGCACATGATTTTTTTGAGTAGTATTACGGGTAATACTGTCATCACAGTTTGATCTGAACCTTTGGTTTTTATGATGATTGCTTAATGTTAGTCGATCGCTTACCCCCTCCAACGCAATTTACATTTTTTATGTCTCGCGAGGGCCGACACCGACCGATTCTGATTGAATAAACGATATACAGGGTGAGGAAAAAGTATGGAAACCCATGAACATTTCCGAGGATTAATGGTATAAAAAAAACAAAGGTCATACCCTAGGTACTTTCAACGAGGAATCCAATCGTGATCTTGGAATTGACCTCGAACTTCAATGTCAAGGTAATTTGAAGGTCAACTAAATATTTTTTAATGGATACCCCTATTTTTTATGCCGGAATTGAAAAGAGCGGAAAATTTTACGTTCGGGTATGTGTCTAGGTCTAAGGTATTTATTAATAAAAAATAAGAGTGTCCATTTAAAAAAATTAATTGACCTTCAAATGACCTTGAAATTGAGGTTTAAGGTCAATTCCGAGATCACCATTGGATTCCTCGTTAAAGTTACCTAGTGTATGACCTATGTTGATTTTTTATACCATTCCCTAACAGCAAAAGGAATTCTTCAAGAATTCTGTTATGTGAATTTTGTCACAGATGTCACACGAAAGAACTCTTCACGAACTATTTTTGCTGTTAGGGTTAATCTTCGGAAATGTTCGTGGGTTTCCACACTTTTTCCTCAGCCTGTATTTCCCATGAGTACAAAGTAGGGAGCGAAAATATAGGAAACCCCTCGCGTGGGCTGCTTAGTTGCTTTAAATATAGGAAAAAGAAGATACCGCAGGTGTATACTCACCGACATCTCCGACGCTGGATGATCGATGATCTCCAATTCCGTCTCCTGTCCATCGATCATCACCGACACACTCTTCTGGCCGTATTCGTCATCTGCAACAATGGAAAGTACTTTAGAGGCTACTTCATCCTACTCGCCAACAACGGGCGGGCGGAAAATCGAAACGCGGAAATCGGAAACGCAGAATATTTTACGGTAATCAGTTAAATTTTCAACTAAAGTAAACATTGAGGCAGTAAAAATAATTATTATTTACAGGTTCCTTATTGTTCGAATGATCGGCTTTTTTAATTAATTTGCTTGATCACTTATTCAATGGAGAATGGTGCGAGTGCTATGCTGCTCTACTGATGAGAATTGACTCATGCTCGTGCCTATCACCGTAAAAAGATCGGATTCTCAAAATAACATATTTCCAACACATAACTTGAAAGATAAAGGAGATAAAGAATGGGCCATGGGACAATCTGAACCTTCGGGGCATAGTGGGCCACTCCATTTATGTTTATGTCTGTGTCTGTGAAAAATACTTTGTAAGAAGTTTCATTAAAAATAAATTTGAAAGAATATCATTATTCATTGATGTATTACTATATACAAAAATTTTATGGCCCGCTATTTATTCTCTTAATAATCTGGATTTTGGCATAACGCAACCTCTAAGATAGTGAGCTTATATTCAGTGGAAAATGGAGATACTACTGGAGTCATCTAATACAATTCTTAGAAAATGAAAAAACAATCTCACAGCGAAAATTAGTATGACTTTAGAATGAAATTTGAAAAGCTGACAAGGAAGAAATTGTTATTAGTAACCATACAAAATAATTAATGAAATTACTTATAATGCCTATGATTATCAAAATTGCGAATTGTTGAAATTCAAGGACCAGTGAGCTTTCTTTCGAACTTGGAAGGCACCACTGTATCTCGAGCTCGGGATCACTAGCGTGTTTCCTCTCAGTATTCCTCGAGGCTCTTTATGATTCCCCCATTAGGAGTAAATTCAAGTGCAAGTGCCGACGACGACAATTTAAATTCTCCTAAGGAGGGAGCGAATTTTCATTGCACTTGAACTTTTACCTGACTTTTTCATTTCGTTCAATCATCAGTAGATCTATACAGTGTCATTTACTTCTAGAAATTGGTAAAGCAATGTTAAATTAGAGAAAGTTATGCGATTGAAATAAAAATAAAAATGTCTAATTCTGCGGAGTTAATAATGAAAAAGAATTATATATGCTTTATGTAATTAATATCAAAGCAGGCAGGCAGAACTTAAGTAGTACATGCGACATTTTTTGCGATACAATTTATTCAATTTTGCAAAAGGCAAAAGTCTCGTGCTTAGAAAAGCATTTGTAACGATTTACATAGCTTTGTAAGAGCATTGAGTGAAAAAAATGATAATATCGCTTGATAATGTCACTTTAATAATGTTTTCAATTATAAATTGAAGATGAAGTAAAAGAGGCTGAATATTGGATTTTATGTATACAGAGAAAAGAGAAATGAGAAAGTAATTAAACGCAAGCCTCGAAATGAAGAGACGAGATCTCGTCTCTAAAGCCGAAGTTCCGGTGAAAACGATTCGCAATCTGCTCAGGTTATATAGACTTGGAGCGACTCGCGTCCAAGCCAATCGAGCTCGCAGCACTTGGCTCGCATCCCGCCTTTTTCCCGGCGCATCGGCCACCATGGCTATAGTCGACGCCGAGCAGCTAGCGGCGAGTTATCGATCGTCTGGCCGGTCGCGCGCAAGCTCCGAGCGTGCGATTATCGATTTATAAATAAGCGGGTGCTTTGAACCCGTCGCTCTGATTCGATCGTGCAGAGCTAACGTTTTTTCGCCTTGCCGCTGCCAATCTGTGTAACAATCTATGCGAAATCGCGACTCATCGCAAAGTCTCCACGAGAATTTGTTTCTACTATGCAACTGCTGATAATACCAGTTACTCGATTCACCTCGCTCATTCTTAAATCCTTACATAAATTTATGCAAAAATGCTTTCGATGCTTCTTCATTTTTAATGCATCTAATAAACTTGTAGACAAGTTTAAAAGAGAATTTAAGGGGCTCATATATAGGTATCGCGTGATAGATGTCACAGTGCAATTCTCATTCGCGTTTGTTTCGTTGAAGCGCAAGAGCTGCCCCCCAGGGTGACTAATCCGCGATTATCGCCCCGTCGGCTCTAATACGCTCGATTGATCCACGCTCGCGTCGCAACTTGTTTTGCTTCGCTCTTTCTCGAAAAAAATGTCTAGCTTCTTTCGCTACAAAACATCCTAAGAAATTTGATCTTTTAGAAATACTTCAATCCATAAGCTGACCCTGCAAATGGTGCAATTAGATAATTGCAATTGTAATAAATTCTTTCTTGATGGGCTGACTTTATTTCTTTATATATGATTAATTTCTGTGTGGTGCTTCATGAAAAAATATAGGTGGAGGAGAATTACATTGCTTTATTTTATTATTTACTACTACAATAAAAAATGTTGGTTGAAAGAGATAACTGCCATAATAAACAGTAAGACTTAGATGTAGTCGAGCCTTTTCAAAACGGGTGCTTCAATTGCTCTTTTAATCGAAGTAAAAGATTGTAAAATATAGGATTCCTCCTCGGAATTAACTGATTTTGAACTATAAGAGAATGAACAAATAAATTGAAAAAAAGTAACTGAAAAGAAAAATTGATGAAAAGGTGCGAATAGAAAGACGGAAAAAAGCAATCGAACGAACGCAATGAAAAAATTCTGAATGTTCGTCGATGCGCGATGACTCGAGCACAATCCTGATAAAATGCAAATAATCAGCGCGTTCTCCGGCGTGGTATGGTGCAACCGGGGGCAACGGTACTTTTGGCACGCTCCTCCCTTGGTTTTGACTTTTTAACATCGAGTCCCCAATGAAATTTTCGTGCTGATTAAAAGATAAAAGAGTGAAATGTTCGTCAGAAGCGACGGGCAAAAAGGACTTACCGAGGGAAGCATCGTAAGCGCAGATGTACTCGCTGGTGGTGAACTGAGCGGTGAGGGCAGTCTTACCGACTCCAGAGGCGCCCAGCATGCCGACCTTGTAAGCGTCAACTTTGTCACCGGCGCTACCACTCTGCTCGTCCTCGCCGGTCTCGATGCCTGACAGCTGAGACGCTGAGCTGCATAAAAAAAAAGTGACCCCTGCTTATAGCAATATATAATAATCTATATGAGTATGGGGGTAGCCTGCACACTTGCCAAATGCGCACACATGAGAGTTGAGCCGCGCTTTTACTTCAACAGTCCGGACGTTGCCAAAAGACCTTAATAGTTGATCAGATAAATATATACATATGTGTTCACATAGTTCTTTCGTTCGTCTGAACTTTTCATTCCTACATGGTATCGAAAATAATATTATTGCTACAGTTCGCCTACTTTTTCTTTATAAATTTTTTGCATTAAAATTCATATCATCTCTTGGATCTGTTAAAATACCACCTAGTTTATAATAGCATATTATAGCACGGGTGAGGAAGATGATTATTTAACTCGCTTCATTCGGGCGAAAACAGTCTCACGAACTGAATAATCACTTACGCACCAGTACTATACAATATTTTATAGCACGAGGGCCGAAAATTGGCATTAAAGTTGCCATTTTGAGGTTAGAGTGCTATAAAAAGTAAGAATTAAGAAAGATGTTAACGGAGCAAAGCGAACTTTCAGAGAATGACAGACAAACGCAACCGAAAATAATGCATTTAGTATACTAATCATCAATTCAACGGGCGAATCCATTGTATTATACGCTATTGGAATTAAAACTTCACTTTTTCATTCACCATCCGTTTACCATTCAATAGCGTTTTCAATATTTCCAAAAGACTTTTTTTTTCAAGATTTCAATAGACATATTTTATTTGAATAAGTTGATAACGAGTTTATACTTAATTGCAAAATGTCATGCAATAATCTTTTATTGTTTCGCTACTTTAGGTTCTAACGATTACTTATTTCAAGTTGGGTTGCGAGCTTGACGATGGAAGGATTTGGTGGTTTAGGGGCTCGTTTGGGGCCTCGTTACCTAAGAAGGCGGGCATCGCGGGTGCTGCTGCAGCTGGTGCCGGAGGAGGTGACACTGTTAATGCTGCGGCTGCGTCTACTCTTGAGCGAGTCGCCGAGATTGAAAACCCCATTGGCAGTTATCGAGAAGGAGCGTAGTCTATAGTACTCGACGCCTTCTTCGGTCTCATCGTCAACCCCAGCGCCACCGCCGTTGCCGCCACCGTTGCCCAGCCCACCGCGGCGTATCTCCGCTAGCATCGGCTGCAACATCAAAATAATCACAACCCAACTGTGATAACATTTTCAATATACGCATATGTATTCAAAACTTTGGAAAATAATCGCTGCCATCAGATTGGTACTTTTACCTTCCTCAGAGTTAATTATTTTATTCTCAACAACAATTCCCTGTAAAAAATCGATTTTATTGGCAATAAGTATAGTAAAACTAGAACGGTAATAAATTAATGTATTATTAAGGGGGGCTTACACCTACAAATTATTGAACAGAAAATCACCTAAAACAAAAATTGTAATAATTACTAAAATAAAACAGTAGTGTTATAAAAGTACATTAAATTTCTGATAAAATGGTCATAGTTAAAAATCCCCAGACCCACTTTAGCTCAAGTTATGTCAATTTCAAATATTTGACTTTGGTGACAACTCCAGGTCCAATGGATTCATCAATTTTTATGGGGGTTGGCTTAAATCATTGATAATGTATGTCTTTGTGGTGTGAAAAGTTGTATGAATTAACATGTTTTGTTTAAATATTTGAAAGAATACAAAAACTGCATCAATTCATAAAATTGAATAATTTTTGGTAGTTATTGAACTCTTTCAATTATATAATAAAAAAATTTTAATTCATACAACTCTTCACACCATTTAATGTAACTTTGTAGCATTGCATTTTTATTTTAGTAATTACTACAAATTTTCTGTTTTAAGTGATTTTCTGTTCAATAATTTATAGGTGTAAGCCCCCCTTAATAATTATTTTTGTGCGACCTATAGATGGAACTATTGAATTAAAAGAGCATAATGAGTGCGTAAAATGCGGAATCTTGTCAAGAAAATATCGAGAAATGATACGCTAAGACCATTAAAAAATCTATGAGGGAATTCACCTTGGGTTTTCCGTTCACGAAATAAAGCAGAAAAAAGAAAAAAGGAGTAAGCTATCGGATAACCGATAGTAGCAATTGCATGCAATACAGCTAGGAATCCCGAAAAAATCGGCTGAAACAACGAGCAATTGTCGAGAAAGAAAAATAGACAATATTCCTGAAGAGAGTGGCATTCGATGATTCGACATTCGTCGATGCGCATTTCGTTATCTCTGTCAGCACTCCAATCGCACTATATTTTACGAGTTGGCTGGAGGCCCTGAGTACCGGAATCGACGACAGACGTCAGTATTAAATATGGAAAATATGGATACTGCTTTACTCGAATCAACGTGGTTAGTTAGTTAGTAAATAGCTAAAAAACTAATATAGCTATACGAATATTTCTTTTTAAATTGTAGACAATTTTGTGGCGGATATAATGCATTATTCATATAATTGTAATATTGACTCTAACATCTTCAAAAATGAATTTTTTTTTTAAATAAAAATCGATTTTTTTTAAATAACCTATCATCTTATAGGGGAGAGCGGGGCATAGTGGGCCGCGCACACAATTTTTTAGACCAGTATTGCGGTCCACCTGTTCATCCAAATTTGATCTGCAACCCCTAAACTTAATATATAATTGGTACGATACCTCAAGTTTAGGGGTTGCAGATTGAATTTGGATGAACAGGTGGCCCACAATACGCCTCTAAAAAATCGTATGCGAGGCCCACTATGCCCCGCTCTCCCCTACATTATTATTCTTTTCCACACATCGTAAAAATGAAACAAAAATTTCCGCGAGTGCGCTCCTGCGGAAATTTTCTAAACATAATGTATTTCGACTTCAATTGTCTGAAAACAAACTTCTATGGTGTTTTCTCAAAAACTTTTTTTTCACCATCACAAAGCTTCCTCTATGAGGAAGCAATTATAAGGATTGAATAACCGACATAGGCTATACCTCGATTTATTACCTTTCCTTTTTAATTGAATACATCGGAAAATTAAATGAGAGCATTATTGAAAACGACGATCTTGAAATAGATCGCTTATTTAAATTAAATTGCAGTCCATATTTTTAGCACAAGGACTCGAAGAGCACTCAAACTTCCGGTCTCTCTTAGTAGCGAAATCTTATTAACCTTCGGGTGCTGGCGCCTTCTACCGTTTAACATCGCTCATGAGATAAACGTCTTTGTTACGTGCGACGGTATTGGAAAAAAAATCGAACAATCAGAAGAAACGCGGCTGATGCTACCCTTCCCTGGTAACCAAACTTTTTGCAATTCTGCTGCACGTTCTCTGCACTGTGGATAAAGTGCAGTAAAACATACGTGG
>JAXIUT010000001.1:22792466-22815374 GCA_035586675.1 Eurytoma californica | reverse complement strand
CAAATTCTGCAGGAAATCTGCAGAAAATTTTTTTCTGCATAATTTCTGCAGAGAAAACCTGCAGAAATTATCCAGAAGAATTTTATGCAGAATTTCTGCAGGTTTTCTCTGCAGAAATTACTGAGATATTTTAAATGTATAATATATTTAATAAATCATATAGTTACAACTGTCATATTTATTTGAAATATAGATGCTTGACCAAGAGGTTCTGCATACTTATGTACTATAAATTCTTTTAGAGTTCAGATTTTAGACATTTTTTCAATTTCTCTTTATGTATTTGATAATTCTAAGAAAAGGTAAAACAGAGCTAATTTCTCTCTTTACCTCTCGCTAGTATTATACATTTATGTTTGCGTAGAAATGTGTATACTAACATCCGGAAGTTTCAGTATATACGGCCTACCGATGTGTACGTAACGCTGTAGGTATTTCCCTGAGCTCTCATGAGATGATACGTCGGCTATACGCTATAAGTAAAACTTGCTCGTCGCCTTGCTCGAGTTTCCACATGGACAGAGCGAATCACTTTCTTTCTGTACAATGCAGCGGGCTCTGATCGGTCGATCACATTCCAGTAATGTCGAGATTTTCTCAAAAGAGACAAACTTTTATTTTCAAGAATTCAAGTTCGAGTAGGAGCTATAAAGTGTCCTCGCGCGAAACAATGAAATGTTAATAAGGATATAGCCATTCGGCTGCTCGGCATTCCACTCACGCAGCACCCACCCAAATGTTTTGACCTGACAGCTAGAGTGGATATTTTCCATCTGTTAGGTGTATATCCAGGACGGCAGCACATCCTGCACATCCATCAGACACGCGCTGCTTACTTATTTAGCTGCTGCTAGATGTTCGGTGGGGGCTGGTTGTGCCCTTCAGTGGTCGCTCAACTCGCGAGGCACTCCGTCACCCACCCTGCGCGGACAGCACGATCCATCGCTCCTTTCATTCTGCGGCTCTGCCTGCAGTCGCGTGCGCAAGTCGCGACACATAACCTCCCGCTAGCGCCCACCGCTCGAGCGCGTCGCGCGCGGGAGCGGGACCGCGAACGAGGCGGACCATTTACAGGCGCGTCGTCCTTCCCCGTTTTAGCTGGAATTTCCCCTCCCCCGCTGGCCAGTCCGTGCGCGCGCGCGCCAGCGGCTGAGCACTGCCGAGCTGCATAAGGCTCTATATACGCTTCTACGGGGACGCGAGTCGGGACTCGGGGTCGTTAATGAAAAGAGCTTTTGTCAATGAAGTGACGTCAGGCTGGCAAGCGATTGGTCCGCGACGGCGGTTCCCACGTGATCTCCGGCCAATCGGGCGATCGGCCGCGCCCCCGCACTCCCCGCACAACCCGCACAACCCGCACTCACGCAGCCCGCCGCCTAGCCGTCTCTCTCTAGTCTCTCTCTAGCCTCTCTCCGCTCGGTAGCCTCGGCCGCGTCCCTCGGCCGCGCTGCAAGCTGCGAGTGCTGCGATTCCGACGCTGACAGCGCTCGAGGAAGAGCGAGCAGCCCAGTCGCCCAGGTGCGCGTTCGCGGGTACTGGGTAGTCCGGCTCCCGGCTCGAGAGGCGCGCGCTCCCGTCGAAGGCGTGGCTGGCTCGCCCGCGGATCCGGAGCAGCGCGGCGCGTGGGGACAGTCGCGCAGTCGCTGGCGGTTCGTGCGAACGCGAGTCGCCGCGGTAGCTCGGCCGCAGTGCCGGACGGCGATCAGTGCGCGAACCGAGCGTGCCGCGTGTGCCGCGTGTGCGAGTGCGGCCAGGAGCCGACGAGTGCCTCGGAGTCCGCGGAGTCGCGGCTGCGGTGCAGCGAGCAGGCCAAGCGGCGCGGGGGAGGAGGGCGCTCCGGCTGCGGAGATCGATAAGGCTCGAGGCGCGCGCCCGAGAGCCGATGCGAGGGGGAGCCTAGGGCCGCTCGACGAGCAGCTCCGCGAGCGTCACCCGGGCGCCGGCGATGCCAGCGGGCGAGGGCGTAGGCGTAGAGGAGGAGAGCCTCGTGGCCCCGGAGTGGTTGTGCCGCGAGCTGCGCGCACAGAGTCAGCGGCTCCTGGTGCTGGACTGCCGCGGCGCCGGCGACTACGCCGAGAGCCACATCAGAGGCTCGGTCGCGCTGGCCATACCATCCATCATGCTGAGGCGGCTGGCCGCGGGCAAGGTAGAGCTGCTCTCCACCATCAAGTGCCTCGAGCTCAGGGCGAGGGTGCAGGCGCTGCTCGGCGAGGGGGGCGCCGACGCCGCTGAGCGCGGCCACTTCGTCCTCGTGGGCGATTCCACCGAGCCAGCAGGACACCAGGGAGAGACCATTCACGTGCTCGCCAGGAGGCTACGCAGCCGCGGTGGATCCGTCGCCAAGCTCGAAGGTGCGATACTCCCCCTCCCTTTCCCTTTCCCTTTCCCTTTCCCTTTCCCTTTCCTTTTACGCCCCGTTCTCCGTTTCCCTCGCTTCATTTTCTCTACACCCTCCATCGTCTATTGATAAAGTCAACTTTGATTCAACCTTTGCAGTCGAGAATTCCTTAATGAACGTACGTCGATGTACATCAATCGCTCGTAGAAGCAGTTATTTTTCTGCTTGTGCTTTAAAACTTATTTACTTTTAGTTCTGTATCAGCTGTTATCAATCTGCTGGATCAATGAACGATAAAAATTATGCTGATAACAGGTCTCCTATCAAAAATAGTTGGTCAGTTATTCTTTCATCTTATCGCTTTCTTTCTTTAGCTTCTTCACAAGCTTGTGAAAACGATGAAAATCATAATAAATAAATTAAATGAAAGATTACAATTTTGTTGTCACCAAAATTTAGTCACGTCTTCTGCGACAATAATAGTAATGTTTTGAGATGAATGTTACCTTTGTTGATAAAGCAGGAATCTGTAAGCACAATTTTCATATAAACGAAAAAATTATCATTTAATTCGTGAGAATCATTTTACAATTATCAGCATCGAATTAATAGAAGGGCATTTAGGTTATTTTTTCATTGAGGAAATAAAACACCCACGACTGAATGAAATTAATCGCGCGGAGAGATAAGAGATGAAACTAGTTAAAGCCATTCCAAGCATCATTTTACTGACTATATGAGCAAAACTGTGTGAAAACCTTTGTGTAATACATGGATAATAAAATATGCACACTATAACAACAGTACAACTTTATGCTGCGGTATATACCATAACAGGGGACAAACGCTTCGAGAAGTAATAATTTCATTTAGTTATTGATTTATAATAGTTGAAATCCACCGCAACCCAAAATTCATATTTACAAATCAACGTTCATAGAGTTCACAATCATATAATCGAGTTGTATGCCCAGACTACATTTTGCATACTGTACACATGATGGCTCATTACGTTTTAAACGTAGATATTGCAAATTGTTCTTTTAATATTTATTCTCCTCTTTTCCAAAAATTGAATTTTTTCATTAAACTCTTGATACTATTAAAATTCAAGCGACGTTCTGAAAAATCAAAATGATCTCATATGCCAGTCGAAAATATCTCATTTAAAAGAATACCCTTTGATTTATTTAAAAAAGAATGTAATGTAATGTAATGTAAATTACTGTTCCGTCGATTCTTTGCAAAGTAATACATGAATGTATATACAGCAAATTCAAGACTTCCTGTATAGTTTTGCCAATTGTAATGACGCCACTAGTCCGTTCAAATTTCATTTACGTCAAACACACGGAGAGAAAAACTTAATAAAAATTGCTATTGTGGTTAGGAAAGGAGTGGAATGACAGTCTTGACAAGCGAGAATTTGTAGTACGAAAAATAGCAATTTTTAATATTAAAATATAGCAGTTTTTATAATTTTACTACGAAAAATGAATATTTTTCATATAAAAAATTCTTGCTTGTCAAGACTGTCACTCCTTTCCTTTCCACAATAGAAATTTTTATTAAATTTATTCTCTCCGTGTAAAAATTAATTGAACTACAACCGCTAAATGAACTTATCATCTCTGGGTAGTAAACTGACGCCTGCTCTATAATAGGAAATAAATAACGGAAAGTGCAAATTATACCACTGCATCTTTCTGTTGTTTAAAAAAATCTCTGTCGAATTCCCCGAAATGCTTTTGTTAAGGGTCACGAAATGATTCGACTGTGTACCTTTTGAGAGCGCCACGCAGCGTTCTCGACTCTCTCGAGAGCTCCTGAAGAAAGGAATGAAAAGGGAAGAAGAGAAAAGAATAAAGAGAAGAGAAGAAAAAAGCGGCTCGAGGATGGAAAGTCGTGCAGCGAGCGAGCGAGCGGGATAAGTCGATTTTCTCGTAAAATGGCGTCCTTTCGAGCAGGGGGCCAAGGGGTCGATAAATCTTTCCCGATGAGTAGTTCTCGCTTTTCGACCCCGTACGGTCCGTACGGTCCGTACGGCCCGTACCTATCCCCGGATGTACCTATCCGCTCTTTCCGCTCGTGTCTGTAAGCGCCTCAGCGGACGAGCCGTTCATACTGCGCCTATTGATTCATATAAAAAGGGTTGCCGGTGAATAATATATATTATTACTCCGCTCCAGCGGGATCTCAGACTAAAAGTCTAAACATACGGGATGGATCAAATAAATCATTTGCACTAAAAGGGAAATTGTTTCATTGAAAGATTGCAAATGGAAAAGTAGAAAATGATCGAGTGTGTGGGAGGTGGTGCGTGTTCCCCGACATTAGTGTAATAATGATGTAATTGAGTGCAAATCAGAGTCTCAGAGAGCAGATTCCCATGATAACCGCTTATTTTTGGATGTATTTTTTAAAAAATACATTCAATCGATATGTCGCAAGCCAAGGGCGCTTAAGACGAAACTGCAGCTCATGCGCTTTAGTTTGGAATTAGAGATGAATAAAAATCTGGTGATCTTACGATAGCGTGAGTAATTATCCGATCACTGTTTGGGCTCCCCGCGGTCAATTATGTTAGCAGCTCGGCCGATGGCCGAACAAAGGCTCATTGTTTTCGCGAGCGTGAGTCGTCTATCGTGAGTCGTGTATCGTGACTATCGTGAGTCGTGAATCGCGAAGGGGAAAGCCCGAGCGGGAATGATTTGCGGCATTTGCGCGTCGTTCATTCACCGGTGCGCCTTGAATGACAGCCGTGCGGGCACGTGAACGCCCGACACGCAAAGACGGCCTTCGGGTCCCTCTATAAAAGACTCTAGAGCTCTCCCTCCTTTCCTCTTCTCTAGCTACAAAAATTCGTTACACATGCCATGTGGCCGCGGCTGGGCGTTTTCCGTTTCCGCTTCCGTTTGTCGTTTGAGACGCCTGCTTCCTATTCGCTGCTTAGTTAAAATGTTGAAATTTTCCTTACTTCCTGTAAGAAAGGCCCTTGCAACGGTTCGAGTTTGTTGATTCGCGTCTTTCCGGCGACTTGCTCTGCAGTCAGTAAACCGACAGAGGCCAAAAATACTGGGGTTATTCCGGTCCAACAGCCCGAATTTGTAAGCCATCAGCTGCCATCGGTTATGAAAGCCCTAGCTCGAAAGAGAGGAAATGGCCAGGATGAATCCCGCGAGTTTCGTTGCAATTTCGACAGTTCTGCCGAGGGAGGCCGGAAAAAAGGTACAACCCACGCGAGGCTCGACGAAACTGACTCCTATAATTAGAGCTTCTCCGCACGCGAGCTTCTTTCTCCCTTGTGGGACGTGGCGTGTAAGTATATTGACGCGGGGGCGGACGGCGGCAGGCAGCTGCGGAGCTTGCGCGCTGAGGAGAAGTTGTGAATGAAATATTGATTCGTGTGGGTAGTGCCACGACTCTGACTCCCCTCGCTCCGCTTGCCACCCCCTCCTTAATTTGCCCCTTTTTTGCCTCTATCTCGGCCTCCCACGCGTCCACCCGCAGGGGAGTCCAAGTGCGGGGCTGCGCGTAATTGGAAGGACGAATTTTGTTTGTCGACGAGCCGTTACTGAAGCTTTTGCCAACTGAAGGCTGCGTAGCTATAAACTCACAGTCCCATTAAATATTCGAGCATCGAAGTGGCATTTATTCCTTTAGATCTCGTAGTTAAGTTAACTGGAAATTATTTATTAGTCGCCAGTGGAGCGAGCATTCCCCGAGCAGCGTGGGTAGTTGCGCAGGCAGTTGCGTAGGCAAGAGCCTTTTTTTCATTGCAGGGGAGCCCGCACGCTTGCAACGCAATAGCGCATGCAATGCCAAACAGCCTGACCGCCTCATTATTCTAGTCGTGCATCCAACATTTTGCAAAGATTTTTTCATTGAAATTCTCTCTTGGCCTCTCCTACGCTCGCGGCTCGCGTCCTTTATCCTTCGAATTCCATCCAGGGACACTAGGAGCAGGGAGGCGTACACAGTTACGCACACGCGTCACACGCGATGTCCCATTCATTCGTCGCCCGTGAGCATGCATAATGTATGTTTACGCGCGTGCGTACGCCCACACGGCTACACCGGACGATCCGCCTCGCCCTCTTTTTTTCATTTTCTCTTTTTAAGACTTTTCATCGTTCGAAATCTTCGAGTTCGAGCGACGCTTTTCTCGATATTAATCGGGCTCAATCGAGCTCAATCGAGCTCAATCGAGCTCAATCGAGCTCAATCGAGCTCTCTCGTGCATGGGATTTGCAGTGCTGACGATTGTCTGATAAATCATAAAAAATCTTTACTTCGGACGAGTGGCAATTTAAGTGCTTTTCTCCTGTGGTTTTCAGCTGGATTCGGGGCGTTCAAGGCCAGGTATCCCGAGTGGTGCGAGGGCAGTCAGAATTGCTCGGAAGGACCGATTAATCCAGACAACAACGAAGGTGAACTGATGGGACTTCGCTCCCTTCGGATATCAACTCCACCGAGCCGTGCTTATTCTGATTCTGACAGCGACAGTACCTGTGATTCTATCGGTAAGCCCGAACCATCGGGCATTAATAATGCCTAAAAATATTACTAAAATTCAACCATCACTTTTGTCACTTTAGGTCCAGAGGAAGACAAGGATTTCCCAGTGGAGATTTTGCCACATCTGTATCTGGGTAATGCTGTAAACAGCGAAGACAGTGAGGCTCTCTCTCGCCACAGGATACAGTACATTTTGAATGTAACACCGGATTTGCCAAACGTATTCGAGAGCGACGGCTCTATCAAGTACATGCAGATTCCCATCAGCGACCATTGGAGCCAGAACCTCGCGAGTTTCTTCCCTCAGGCCATACAATTCATTGGTAATAACTTATATTTGCGCGAATTTATTTAACCAAATATAAATAAGCAATTCGCGCCACTAATATAGTTAATATACAGTATTCATTAACTAATTTTCTCTTCCCTTTGCTAATTCATTTTATCTTTTGGTACTTGGAATCATTCGAAGGTCAAATAAATGATATGTTAATTTTTCCAATATTAAGCAAACACTTAAATTTCTTGAAATGAAACTGTGATTAACATAAAAATTGTTACAGAGGAAGCGCGCAACTCGGACAAAGGTGTACTGGTGCACTGCTTGGCTGGCATCTCACGATCGGTGACGATAACAGTCGCGTACCTCATGCACAAGTGTAACCTGAGCCTGAACGATGCGTTCAACCTGGTGCGCAGCCGTAAATCCAATATTGCCCCGAACTTCCACTTCATGGAGCAGCTGCACAGTTTCGAGCGGGAGCTGAGGGACCAGAGGGAGCGTGCGGGCGGCGGTTCAGGCCCCGGACAGGGCAGCGCCGGCCCCAAGGGGTCGGTTGAGCAGCGCTGCATCGGTACCTGTCGACCCGGTGGGTCCTGCTCCTGCCCGTGTCCCGTCGCAACGAGTTTCCTCAGTCCGGTGGATCTCGGCCTCAGTCCCGATTCCGGCATCGAGTTCGACCGCTGGGCTGGTAGCACGCCCGCCGAATGAGACGGGCACGGGGGGACCCAGTACAACTTTTAAATACGAGGTCACCCCCGAGACGCAAGAGACACCGAGCGAATCTTGACCGAGCTAGCGAACGAGCGAGAGCAAGCGAGAGCAAGCGAGCTCTTAAGCCCTTTCCGCTCTTTCTATTGTCGTTTCCACGTAACTTCGGAGCGTGATGGAATTCTCGCAGGATGTTCACTTTTTCGCCTTTCTTCCTCCACCCGACTAAGATTTATTCAAATTTGCTTTCTAGGGTAACCGGTCGGTCTGCTCTCACTTTTTAAACTCAAACAACATTTTCATTTTGATCAGAAAAAATAGCCAATAAGTCTTATTCTACATAAAATACTTTTGCAAATAATTAACATGAATATAAAATCATTTTAAATCTTGCTCGCTAGTTATAACAGTACCCTGGCAGAAATTATAACTGATATTGACCGAGAATAACTGAGAAAAACTGAGAAAAACTAAGAAGCATCAAGAAACGTCGATAATTATTGAAAAAGTTCGATAAATGTAGAGAAAATATGAGACTTATTGTATGAATTTGGACAAAAATATCAGTTTTTCTCTGCTTTTATCAATATTTTTCAATTTTTTCAGTTTTTCTCAGTTTTTCTCAGTTATTCTCGATCAAATCAGTTATAATTTTTGCCAGGGTATCAGTCCTATTATCAGTTAAAGATGTCCAACGGAAATAAATTCGGTTACCCTACACATGCAATGAGAGTTTTAGGTGCCATTTACATAGCGTCTTTTGCTGCGCAAAATTTTCTGAGGATTCATCCGGTTAAATGCGCAGCTTTGTAATTTTTCGACCTTTATTTTACTTTCTATTTTCTTTCTTGCAATTGCATTTCAAGAGGCTGTTTTATTTTTCACGAACGAAAATATCGGCTAATTTTGACGTTTATCAAGTTTTGTAACTGGAGCTTTTCCGCTCAATTTGCTTGTCAAAAGCGGCCTTTTTTCGTTCTTGAAAATGTTAAAAAATGTGGATTCTTGTTAATACTATTATTTTTATATAGTTTTTTATTTAAAACTACTGGTACACTTTTTAAGAAGTGATAGAGTACATAGTCAAATTAAAATTTCATTAGCTTAGAGCATTCTGTATTCTTTGTGCTTGGTGTTGATATACTTTGTATATAACAGATATTACAATTTTTAATCACCTTTTTTAACATTTTTATTCCATGCACTTAATAAGATCTGACAAAAAAGTTAAGTATTTTCTAATTTTACTGCTTTTTCAGTTGTCCAAATTTCCACGATTTTTTTTACAATTTTTTAATGCAAAGTCAAAATATGTCCACCATTTTAAAGAGAATTTTATAATTTTTCACAAATTTTTCAAAGAATAATTTTTTACAAGTGAATAGATGCTGTATTTTACTTTTAATTTTAAGAAGTATGTGTTTACAGGATACAATGTTAAATGTAAAAATCGCCTTTTCATAAAAAAGCATATATTAACGCTTGAAGGCTCTGGAGTATATCTTAAAAGCACAAAAATATCAACTTTATTTACAAAGCCGAATTTCAGCACTTTGAAGTTAGCAGTTTTTTTATCAGTGATAATAATAGTAATAATAAATAATAATGTTACTAATAATCATAATAATTTGTTCTGTATTTTATATCTGTTTTGCCATTTGTTTATATACTTGCCAAGAAAGTTTATGTTTGTATGCAAAAGCAATAAATTGAGAAGACTCAATTCCTTTGAAGTGCCATTATCCTGGCATTTTAATGACAGTATCATTATTCAAAGGGTTAATAATTTTCAATAAAAATGAAAGAATTATACTCGATTCATTATTTTTATCTTTAAGGTCAATTTATTATATCATTATGACGTCAACAATAAGCTGACCTTGATGACTGAAATAGAGCAATTAATTTTATACAATAAACGAGGTCGATAGGAATATTTTTATTGTATTATTAATCAAATATTTTTTTATAATTTTATTTATTTATAATAAAAGGGACAGTGAAAATAAAAGAAACAATGTACGTTTTTAAATAATCATTGTCGTAAAACACGCAATTCATCGTCAATTAATCTGAGGGATTCATTTTTATTTTTATTTTTTCTGCGTAAGATGATCAATCGTTTTTTTAAAATATTTACACATTTTATTTTTATAGATGTAATTTTAGCTATTTATTCTTTCATGCATTTGTGATATCGCTGACATCTTTTTAATAATATATCACAGTTAACTACGTTTTGTACAAAAAGTACGCAAACAAACATTTTTTTATGCCGAGGCGATTTTTATTTTTGAAACTCAATCAAATTTTACTTGTGCATTGTATTTATAAAAGAAAAAAGAAAAGTAAATATTAGATGCAAAATTCATAAGTGTCAAATAGAAAGTGCAGAGTGTATTGGAGATATTGCCGTAACAAATGATACAGAATGAGTTACGGAATTGCTTGCTCTCTTATTTTCTATATTATTCACTCGAAGAGGATAACCAATAATGAGGATCCTGGATTTGACTCGAATTTTGCAGAATACAACTAATGTGAAACTTGTTAAAAAAAAAATTATAATTCGAAGTTGTATCTAGTAAGTTGTACCTTATTTTTATTTATATAACATATATAAAGTATTGTACGACATTTTTCTTATTTTTTGTTTCTATATGCCCATGTTCAACATTTGTAAGTACAGAATCATTCTGCAGAGTTTGAACAAATCAAAGAGCCGCATCTCTTGTCATTTGTACATTTATTTCCCTGTCCAGAATTCTTTTATCTGCCTTTGAGTTGAGCCAATGTAAAAATACCTAAATTACCTTCCCGTTCTTTTGCGAAATTGTTTTGTGTATTTGCGCGACATGTATAAAATGGAAATTTGTTTTTCCCTTTCCATCCGAATTCCATCAGGGGCGCCAGGTAATCTTCAAAGCGGCTTTCCATTCGCAAAAGGATAGTACAGAAAGACGCAATATTTTTAAATGCAAAAGCCACAAGGAGAGAGTACATACGACTGTCGGAGTTACACGAGAATTTAAAATTGTCATCGACGCGATTCCGTTTACGCGCGATTCATGCGTAATTCGCGTCGATTATGTTGTTTTCGTTGGCGATGAAAGGTGCGCTAGAAGTCGGAAATGAAATGTGCTAAAAGCTACTCTACACACTGGTACATTTTTTTGAGCCAACATAATTTCTAGTAAAATGAACCGATAAAGCAAGTGACAAAAAGGTTCAATTTTATTTTACATTTAGTCAACTAATCAACTGTTTCTTCGCATTCCTTATTTATTCGTTGCGCATTTTGTTTGACCTTTGTGGAACATTTTTTTAATAAGTCATATATTGACATTTTTGAATACCGATATGAGTATACAGATTTTTAGAATAAATCAATGAAAATGGTATGTTTAATAGCGTAAGCACACAGCTACACACAAACACAGTAAGACACTCACGCTCATACACATTCGTATTATAAAAATTTACACCCACTAATAAAACCGCAGCTATTTTAGGCGATTAATGGCATTATTAAAAAGCGTTTTAAGATTAAGATGTAGAACAGCAACTTTTGTAGACAAACAAAAAATTGTACTTTCTTTACAATAAGCTGTAATGCCTATATGTACCAGGAGCAAAGAGAACAAGAAACTTTAGATTTTTGCCCTTTTTTACTCTGGCGAAAGAAAAATTTATTAAAAATGAAAATTCTTTACATAAATACCCCAACAAAAGAATGTATGTTTAAAAAAATAAAGCGAAAGTGTCCAAGCCTTAGGTAGAACGAGCCAAAAATTTTATTTTTCTACAATGAATCGAAAGAGGTGAAGAAAACAATGATAATCGAACGTTTTCACTGGTATTCGTTGATGAAGTAGACAAACGGAGAATCTATTTTTTATAGTTTACTACCGAGTATTTCGTTCGTTATAATTATATTTTAAGCATGTATGCTTAAAGAGGAAAACATTGAAATATGCAACCAAGTACCGCGCAGTTTTCTGAATATAAAAATAAACTAAAATAAGACAAAGACTTGTACTTTATTAGAATTATAACAATATCTTCTCGTACGTATTTTTAACCATGTAATATCTTTTGGTTAATACGATTTTAATGAAAAAAAAACAGAAGAAATATTCAGGTGAATGAAAAATTTGTCCTATTTTACCTCAGCAAATATTTTTATAAAGTGTAGCAAATAAAGAAAGTGTAAGGGGAAGTTAGAGAGAAAAAGAATTTGCCTTTAGAACATTCCGATAGAATCAGACAAAGCAGAGACATGCCTTGTGAAGTAAACGGAGGAAAATCAGATAAATTTTAATATAATGAACTCTAATCGACACATGGATGTGTCTCTCAATGTACTGTGTATATTACAATAAAAAAGAGAATATAGTTAAAGACGAATCGTTGAATGTGTAATACCGTTTCTTCTTGTAAGGGCAAAGTTTATGTAATATAGTAAAAAAAGTCGCAACACTATTTATTAGAGAGCTCATGTCCTCTCGGAAAATTTCAGTGTTAACAATACTATAATCTCTTCATTTAAATAGATCATTTAAATAGATCGGCGCGTTTAATTATCCGATCAAGAATCCGATGTATGTACAAATATTCAAGTAAAAATACACGTAACGGTAGATTATCGTTGAAAGCGTGATACACTTCGTTGAGACGAAGCGAGTGCGAACTTATTAAACAATTGTGAGCGGTGAAATACGTCGATCGGAGTTTTTCCTCACAGCTGTAATTCGAGGAAACATCAGACGACGTATATTTATTGTAATAAAAAATTTATGTATGTATAAGTGAAGCGTATAAAAGAGAAAATGCTCTGAGGGTTGTGCAGAGACATAACACACAAACGAAGATATCGCCGATAATACGTGCGCTTCATTTATCGTTACTGTAATAATAATATTCTACTGCTACACTGTTGTCTGTTGTATGTTTACTGAAAAAAATCGCGTTTGCGGAAAATTTAATCAAATACCAACTGTATTACTTAAATTATTATTTTGTAATCGACATTGTAAATATTTTAACTGACTTCCGTTAGAAATACAAACTTTCTTTACCCAAAACGTCAGTTTTGTATTTTTTTATATTGGTCAATACCTCAATAGAGTCCAATTCAAAATATTAAATATATTAGTATTATTAAAATATTTTTATTTTGTACTTTGGTATAAAAATAACTTTTATAAAACAATTCTTAGAAGCCTACAAATATGTTACTTAAAAAATACTTATAAAAACAAAACCACACAAATAAAATACGTCAATACAATCAATTTTTACAAAAGACTTCAACTTTTTATTAAATCGAGTATTTGTCTCGTGACGCTTAGAAGTTTATTAGGAACATTTGAGGCATCTACGCCATCCAGTAGTGTCCTCAGTGCTTTGAGGACCGGCCTAGATTGTTTAACTGACTTGATAAGCTTACAGCGTTCGTTCGAGCACGAGGCACCCAATATCAAAGTACCGAGTCCAATGAGAATCCGGAAAATAGCTTCTGTATCTTTTAAAATTTCAAGGAGTTTGAAAATAACTGCCTGAGTTTGTTCTTTACCCAATGAATCTTCAGTTTTATTAAGAGCCACAACTAAATTAAGTATATAAGTTGATACCGCCACCTAAAAGAAAATGAAAATTCAGCATAAATAATAGGTTATTAAAAACTCTATAAAAGTAGAATTCTTTCTAATCAACTACCTCGTTGTTTTTGTTTTCGAATGTAGTTAATTCTGTTATGGTCTTTAACACTTCATATTTGCACTGGAGACAAAAGCTTTCACCTTCCTTGTGAGAAAAGAGATTTGCAAGTAATCTAAATGTGAGCATTTGATTTGCTGCAACAGCGTCTTTCTGTATGTGACGTTTTAATGTATGCATAATCTCATTTAAGCAAAATTGTTTGTTTATTTCTTTTTGTAAAACAGCCATGCGAGCGATATCAAGGACTGGAAAAACTACATTGTCCGGCCAAGTTAAAAGAATATTTAAATCAGCAATTTGTTCTGTCACAGATGTTGAACCTTCATTACTGGCTAATTTCATTAAACCTTCTAATTTCTCAGCAGATATACTTTGAATTCCATTTTCATTTTTCTCATTAATCTCTTTCAGTTTTTCTAAAAGTAAACGTAAAAATAAAATAATATAAGTTCTCTCAAAAATTTGGAAGATAAAAAAGATTAAAAATTTACCGTGAATTGCAGAAAGATTCCCATTTACCATTTTCAAATACTTTGTTTGAGGTATATAAGCAACTGAAGCTAAAGAATTAGGTTGCGGTGACATTGATGATGAATTAGAACAAACGTCTAGAGTATTAGAAATATATCGACTGCCTCCGCTAAATTGATTGTTAAATTGGGCTTCTGCATTTAAGATTGGAGTAATTTGTAGATTTGTAACTATAAAATTTGCCACCTAAAAAAAAATAATTTATTGAACTAACAATGATCTTTTATTATTGACCTTTATTTAAAACTAAAGTCAAAAAATTACTCTATCCAAATATTTTGGATCCAAATCATTATCTTCTATGAACTGCATTGCAGCTATATAAGGATCTTGATTTCTATTGTAAGGCAGTTTTAGGAGTGGAGAATTTTTCTTTACATCAACAGAAAATACATAATCATATTCGACTCCATTGTATACTGGTTTACCAAAAGTATTTTCCTCATTTTCTACAACATCACCAATTAACTTCCATTGATGCTGTCTTTCTGACCATCTGTAAGCCTTCATTTCCTCATCTTCTTTTATTACAATAGTATCACCATCTTTTTCACCTGGCTGATTCAATTCACTGGCATGTGGTAATTTACAATAAATAAAATCTAATTAATTAACTTTGCTTATTTTTAAATTATTTAAAATTATATCAAAATGATTTAACTTACTTAGTAATTCCATTCCTTTTTATTTTCAAGTCATTTTTTAAGTTATCAAGAACAGCTTTTTCAAATTTCAGCATAGATTCATCGTCTATAAATCTTTTTTCATCTGTGGTAAATATCCTAATGACTCCATCAGAAGAACCACAAACAATATCTTCATTGGGTAAAAGTTTAACACTCCACACTGCTTGTGCAGGAATTCCTATAGTCTGATCCATTTGTCCATTCCGCCAAACTTTAACTGTTTTATCTTCTCCACAAGATACAGCTAAAGTACCACTATTAATTGCGGAAATACTATATATGTAATTTGTATGTCCACTATAAGTACCCAAGCAAACTCCACTCACTGCATTCCAATGTTTAGTTATTGCATCATTTCCACAAGTTAAAAATTCATTGACATTAATGACAGTAATATCTCTTACACAATCAGAGTGCCCCTTCAACTTGTGCAAAATTATTTGACTTCTTCCATAAACTATTACTTTTTTATCTGAACCTCCAGTAACAACAGAACCATTAGGTAAATCTGCTATACACCAAACAACTGTAAATTCTGAATGTCCTGTAAATACAGCTCTTGGAGAGTTTAAATTACTTAAATTCCATAACTTTCCCGTATGATCTGCAGAGCAAGAAAGAAATCCTTCATTTTGAATAACACTAGCTTTTAAACTACAAATAATATTATCATGCGCTTGAATAGTGTGGACTGGCCTTTCCTCTTCCGGAAAATATATACATATTTGTTTGTCTGCGCTTGCTGTAATAATGAATCCTCTGGGATTTTTAATATTTGGTTCAATTACACAAGCAGCACAAATGAAATCAGAATGACCTCTCATAACTGTACTCTCATTGTAATTACTATTTTTCAATATAAATTCATGAGAAATAAATATACTTATTATATACATGTATATATATCTTTAATATACATAATATAAAACTTACGAGTCAGCCTTCCAAAACCTCGCTGTCTTATCTCTGGAGGTCGATACGATACTGCCATCCTTGAAAATTGCAAGGCTGCGAACCTCATCCGCATGTCCGAGAAGCTCGCGACTCATCTTATACGAACTCTTGGCCATTGCCATGCTTTTTATTTAAATTACGCCGCCAAGAAATTCTATAAATAAAAACGAAAAGCAAGTTGAGTATGTCGTTCCTTTGTCTTGACTCTTGAAGAATCGACTGTTTATAGACTACTCTTCTTTGTTTACTATGGACCTCTGCGTCACTCACAGTCACAAACTAATCGCATGATCTGATGATCACATCCTGGCAAAACTTGAGTTGTCACTTGTCATTGAATGACAAAAATCTTGAGGCAAATTTCCATAAACCAGAACAATTGAATATGTATGTACATAAAGCAACATTTTGAGCCAATCAGAGCCCATTAATTTTCTGTGTATCTTATCTCGAATTTATTTACGAGAGATCTAAAAATAATTGCATAATAAACAAATTCTTTAAAGGCTTCGCTAAAATTTTGTTTAACTCCAAATCACACATCTTAATTTCCTTTTTTCATTCTGGGTGCCTTGCAATGTTTTAACAATGTTATGCAAATATTTTTAGAGTGACTCGGCAAAAATTCGTGATGAGCATCGCACAGTATGCGGAATTTCACGATCTCTCTTTGAAGACTTTACAACAGTTATTGCTAATTTTTTAATAACAAAAATATTAGACATTTTAAAATTCTAATAAATGTCTATGTTCAAACATCGAAATTTACTTGCAAAAAATTCTAGATATTAACAAGAGAATTTTCTAAAAATGTGATTTAAAAAATTATTTTGCGATTAATATATATTCAGTAATTAAAGAACAAAATAATTTATTGCAATATTTTCTATTTATTATTATTTTTATTTAAAAAAATAACAACCTTTTAACAAAATTCTGGATTATGGAAATCCATTTATTTTATTAGTATTAATTTAATCGTCATTTATACGTTATGTGTGTTAAAAGTAACGCGTTTAATTTAAAACTTAATAGCTCCCGTAATAATTAATATTTAAAAAAAACTGCATTTTACTCAATTTAAACACTGATAAAATAAACTTTTGAAATAACTATAAATAAAAGAAATTCATTTCTTACCTTTGTTTATATTGTAAGTAAAATAAAAACTTCTGACAAATTTCACAAAGAAAAAAAGAAAAAAATAAACAAATTGAAGGCGAGATATAATGTAAAGAAAATCGATAACTCGACTAGACTCTCTTTATTCAATGCATTTTGATCTCTCAGAGCAGCAGTATACCGTATTTTATTTTAGTATAAAAAATAACGAGAAAATATTAACATGCTCGATCTCTTAAGAAAAGTATCAGCGCGCTCGCGTCAGACGATTAACTCGACGATCTGCTTGGAAACAGTAGTGAGTTTGCCCTTATCCGAATCCTCTGCTACGGCCCTCAGCACATTGAGCGCGTTCTCAGACTGTCGCACAGCATCGACAAGCTCCATCCGCTCGCCTCCACTCGCCCCTGTCACCAGCGTGCCCAGCGCCACCAGGACTCGGAAAACCGCTTCGATTTCTTTCAACTGTGCCAGCATGGAACAGATGACGCCAAGGGTGCGACGTTTGCCCACCGAATCGTTCGTTTTATTCAGAGTCACTACTAAATTTAGAATGAACGTTGACACCGCCACCTGCGAGACGAAGCAAATTTAAACTTTTAGCGAGAAGAATGTTTTTAATTTTAAATAAAAATATCCTACTAAATAGTTCAACTGTTATCAATTTAATTGATTATTGAATTAACAGGATGTCGGATACCGAAATTACAGTTCCTCGTTTAATTTAAGAATTTTTAAGATTATCAACTAATTTAAACTAGAGCGCCATTCTCTAGCCTTCAAAGAATGGGGCTCTGCATCAATAATCGCGCTATTAAAAAAACTGAATTAATAAAAGGGAGAACTGTAAATGTCGGTAACTGTGCATTAGGTATAGAAGTACGGCCTCCTCTTAAAATAAAATTGTGATCACCAAGTACCTGATTGTTTTTATTTCCAAGTGAAGGCAGATCTGTAATGGATTTCAATAATTCATCTTTGTGACGAAGAACGAACCTTTCTCCAGTTTCGTGGTTGCATGAATTGGCAAGTAAACGGTACGTGAGCATTTGATTAGATGCTACCGCATCTTTACTCAAATGTCTTCGTAGAGAATTTAAAATCTCATCCGTGCAGAATTTGTCATTGATACTTCTGTGCAAAACAGCTAGACGAGCGACGTCGAGGACTGGGAATAAAATAGGGTCTGGCCAATTCAGAAGAGAAGTTAAAAGGCTAACTGCTCCAGATTCTACTGCTTCCTCATTTTTATTTGAGGCCAGTTTTACCACAGATTCCAATTTTTCACGCGATAGACTGAGAGTAGCTGCCTCAGGTTTTGTATTAAATTCCCTTAATTTTTCTGCAATAAAAGTTAAGAGATTAAAAATTTTCTTTCTTTTTCCATTGAGCTGTGTTAGCTATTTGGCATATAATTATGGTATAAATATATACCTTCAATAAGATGCAAATTGGCTTGTTCCAATTTTAAAAAGATTTTCATAGGTATGTAATTAGACGAAAAAGCTGCGTTTGATGGTGTAATTTGTGTGGTTGCTGGTGCAGATTGAATTGCATTTGGTGATGTACTAGGGACATACCGACTACCACCTGTGAATGGATCGTAAAACTGTGATGCATTACTCACAATGGGAGCTGGAGTTGAGTTTTTAATGATAAAATTTGCCACCTGCAAAATTTGCCACACATGCAATTAATAATCTTCAATAATTAAAATTAATCATTTTATATTAAATAGCAAGTACTTGTTCCAAATAAAATTGACTGAGGCTATTATCATCAATGAATTTTTGAGCAGCATGCCAAGGATCTTGCCCTCTATTGTAAGGTAATTTCAAAGGAGGTTCTCCATCTTTTATATCAACGGAAAAAACATAATCATATTCAATTCCATTGAACAGCTGCTTATTAGAATTATTAGCATTGGCACCCATCACATCTCCAATGAGATTCCATTTAAGCTCTGTTTGAGACCAACTATAAGCTTTAACTGTATTTCCTTCTTTAATTAATTTAGTTTCTCCATCTTTTCTTCCTGGGTGTTTTAAAGCTTCAGGCCCAGGTATGCTACAAAAAAGTTAATAAATAGTAAAATTAAATAGTAAAATTAAATTTTAAAATCCATATGCTTCAATGTTTAGAAAAAATTGATATAATTACAACTTACTCATTCATTTTCAAACCATCAATTTCACTATTACCAGAAGCATGAGCTAATGCTTCTTCAAATCTTTGTATAGTTTCAGAATCAGCATATCTTTCAGGATTAGCAGTAAATATTCTGACAATTCCATCGGATGCTCCACACACAATATCTTGATTAGGAAGAAATTTGACACACCATACTGACTGTGCTGGTATTGTGATTGTCTGATCAATTTCTCCATTATTCCAAACTCTGATTGATTTGTCTTCTCCTGAAGAAACAGCTAGTCTTCCGACAGACAGAGCTGACATACTGTAAATATAATTAGTGTGACCATAAAAATTACCCAAGCAATCACCAGTAATGGCAGTCCAGTGTTTTATAACAGCATCATTAGCACAAGTCAAAAATTCATTGTCATTTATTACAGCAATATCTCTAACACAGTCCGAGTGACCTTCAAGTTTGTGCAATATTTTTCCATCCCTTAAATATACTATGACAGTTTTGTCAGCTGATCCAGTTACTACTGATCCATTTGGCAAATCTGATACACACCATACAGCAGCAGAGTGTCCTAAATAAGTGACTTGTGGTATTTCTAAGTTGCTTATATTCCATAGTTTTGCAGAAATATCCCATGAACTGCTGAGAAATAAGTCTTCATCCACGTAGCTACTTCTCAAGCAACATACAGTATTTTCATGTATTTTTACTTTATAAGTAGCTTCACTTTCTCCAGGAGTAAAAATACATACATGACTGTCATTACTTCCAGTTATAATCAATCCTTTTGGATGCTTTGAAGATGGATTTATTGTACATACTGAACTGACAAAATTGCTATGTCCAGTCATTTTTTCATTTCCAATGCAATTGCCACTGTTTGATGGAAAAACATAAATAAAATATTATTGATATATTTGATGTTATTTAAATTGAAAATTATTAATGAAAAAAAATGATAAAAGAATATTTTAATATTGTTAGGAACTTTCATTTGTTAAATGAAGAAAAATAAAAGACAAGTGATAAGATGAAAATGTTGCACATTTGCAAAATAATAACTCTGAATTGAAAGTCGGTAGAGCTGGATATGAGTGGAAGCACAGTGAAGCAATAAAAATGTCGGTAGTATAAGTTGTAGGTAATTACTCTTGGATTTTCCATAAAATAGCGGTCTTATCCCTGGATACGGAAACGATGTTGCCTTCGGAGGTGACAGCGACGCCGCGTACGTCCCCGGTGTGTCCGAGCAGCTCGCGACTCAGCTTGTAGAGTGTCTTTGCCATAGCTCGTTCAGGAAGTCGCTCTCGATTTCACCGAGTCACTGGGCTTTGTTCTCAGCTATCACGCAGCCGTAAGAAGAAAGAGGAACTTGACCAGCCTCTGCCACCTTTGGTGCAGCTAATAGCTGTGTGATGCTAGATTGCCAGTATGAAACGAGCAAACGAGATGTTCGCGGCTCGCGAGTCGCGACACCGCGCGCGTATCTGCCGCGGCGCCGCCAATACCAATTGTTGTACCTATTTACCTAATGCACTCGATGGCTCAGTGCTTGGCGCTCAGTGCTCGGCGCTCGCTCACAAAGTCACAATTCACAACTCACAAGTTACAGTGCACAGTGTCGGCGACTACGGGCTTATCAGTTACCTTACCTATTTACATAGCAGCTTCAGCCGCTTGTACAAGTCAGTGCGCACACACCGCAAGGACAGCAACTGCCGCCAACCTCAATACCGCAATCACATTCAAAATTTCGCTCTTGTACCGAGAGTACTCAACTACTCATAAAATATACTGATTGCTGCATTTGCTTTAGCAGTTTACATTATTGTTATTCGCCATCGCCATCAACCATCACACTCCTAAACGCCTTGCCAATTGCGGGTTGCCAGTTGTCGCTGTTACCAGTTACCTACACCGGCTACACACCGGCAACGCGGACGGCACGTACAAGTCGGCAGTCGGAGCCTTTCTAAAGATTCTACGAATACAATGGTAGAACCTTTCAACTACAGTCTTTCCAATTTCTCTTTTACAAATTTTTCAATAAGCGACAATTTTCTACTTTTCATTTTTTTTTTATAAATCCGAGGCTTTCATATTCAGTGTTCTTTTCTTCCAACCATAAATATGATTTTTGTAACTACTTAAATTTTTTTCCACTGGAGAAAGCGTAAATACATTACATATGTATTAATACACTACCACCATTCGCTTCGCGCGCTCAATTATTTTCTCTTCATTTTTCATAAATTTCAGAGAAATACTTTTATCAATAAATTCTTTTTATTTCAATAGGACAGTCATTCTTTTCAATTTATATTCAAAACATATTAGATTAAATGACAGGTTATGTTGCTTTTCATTTTTGAGGTTAGAAACTAAATCAGGATTTATTAAGTTTTCTTTTCCGCCCGAATCCCTTGCGGCCTTTACGGCCTACCACCCCCTGTATGGATACGTTTGATCCTAACACCACCCTTTCTTCTAAGCCCCCCCACCAATCTTCGCATTCGCCCAGGCCGCGCTAATTACCGCCTGTGGTGCAGGGAAACCCTCCTAACATCGTACATGTAATATCTCCATTTAAATAAATCAAAATTAAACTAAAATATTAAATTCATCAAAACATTTTGAATTTTCGCGCCACCGGATGTTTAACCATTATCCAATCGAATCTCTTTTTTCGAGACTTCATAATATCCTGCCATCGTTTTTTTAAAGGAGAAATGAAATGAAAATATCAAAATTTAATAATTTCGCGTTCTCGTTTCACAAATCAGGCCGTGGTGCTCTGCACTTCTTCCTGAGTGTATCGAGAAGGGATGCGGGATGTCCTGGCTGCAGCTGGTCGACGCTGATTCAGGTAGGCAATGCGGCGGTCGGTCCAGTCCCTACCATAAAGCGTGCTGCACGCGTGCCGGTAGGTAATAAAACTAGGGGACAATAATAAAACAATATTCCACCATAGTGGGTGTTGCTACTATAGTGCTTCCTTTATTTTATGGTAATTCTTCAGATTATGGATTATGGATTATGGATTATGCGCGTACAGAAAAAAACTGTTAGTGTTTCACCAGAGATGTAGATTTCTAGTTTCACTGACAATTTGTTAAGCTATATATGTGCATAATATAGATATACAAAACCATAGAAAATCAGAGCGCCCTCTGGCCGCTGGCTGACATAAACAGACAGCTTTTCGCAGAGATGAGGAGAGAGATCGCCATTCAGCGGGTTTTTCGTAACCCGTCGTTTCGTGGGGGCGCTGCTTACAAAATGGTCGTAGTGCGGACTGAGGTACCACCGTTGAATGAGAACCCTTTGCAGAGAAAGGCGGCAAAATATCTGGCTTCTAAATAGAAAAGAGCAAATCGTAGAATATTCTTCGGGTTGACCGAACTTGACAGAATAAGTTTGACCTAAGAAAAGGTCGGATCTGCAGAGCTCTGCTACCTGCTTTTTATGACCCCCTTTTCCGTGAGCCCTTTTTCCATAGCATTTAATGTAACAGACTAATAACTCATTATTAATAAATATATTTACATTTTTTAAATTATTTGATATTTAATTTTTATATAAACACAATTAAAACAAAACTTAATTTACAAAAATCCGTTAACTTGAACTGTAATTATTCTAATTTTGCAATTTTCGTAATTATTAACGCGCTTGTGTATATTATACTTTGTAATAATTATTTGATTACTTTTATATAGTATAATGAAGTATTAATATTAATATTGATAGCGTTGTTATAATAAATTATAATAATTTTCTTAAATGTTTTATTTTTTTCAATTTTTTACATTTGCTATTCATAGTCTTTATAGCTAAATTTTTAAATACATTATTATTTTTCTTAGTTTTGGCGTAAATTTTTATTTTATATAAA
>JAXIUT010000001.1:22751687-22768677 GCA_035586675.1 Eurytoma californica | reverse complement strand
CTTGGTATATATAGATATACTAACCCATGTTAATTCTTATATCTGTTCCTATATTTTTTTGCCTGTAACGGGCTTAAGTCATATTTAAGTAAATTTTTTCATGAAAACGCTTACAGCAGTGAAAAACGTCACCTAAAACTATAAGGACAAACGACATACCACGGTAGCGAAGCTTTGTGCAGCGCTTATGTTCAAATTCCCTATATGTATACCTACATATATGATATGTACCCATCGTCGGCGCGAAGTAAGCAAACTCGCGCGAACACGCCTATCTCATTCTCTATTTAAAAAAAACATTACAACTCACGATCACGATTGGCAAGATGAATAAATTGCAGAAATTGTTTCAACGTTAGGATAATGGTGCCTTTCTAAGATCGGAATTCCTAAGAGCCCTAAATACTGAAAATTAATCATTGCGACGCATCCTGTCGAATCGCTTATACCTGCTTCTTGTTGAACAGGAACTCGTAAAGAATTAACGAGGTATAAGTACGATGCACGGTAAAACTTGGTTGATTCAGGAAAAAGAAAGTCTATTGAGTACATTTACAATCGAATCAAGCATTCCTCCTGGAGAGAACCGAGTCAGCGAATGGAGCTCGCATATTATAAACTTTTATCGCTTTTGCATAAAGTATTGATTATACATTTGATTCTCGAGTGTAAGCTTCGTCTATTGTATTGATTTTGCTATTAACATTCAGCTGCTCGACGAGATACGCCCGATTTTCAGGACTCCGGAGGCTCCGTTACTCAAAAAAAATGACCGCGTCTTGCTTATTTTTAGCTGGTTATAGGGGCGCGTTACAGCCGGACACTTTACATCATTCGAATTACAACGTGCGCTACTTGTAAAAGCGAGCAAAGTGTGCGATGTAGATGGAGCCGCGCATGCGCGCACCCACACAGCAAGCGTAGGTGTGCGCACGGCACGATATTAGTTTCATGCGCAGCACCGCCACTATTCGCTGCTCTGCTTACTCCGCACCCTCCCTTATTTATTCGCCAACTCCTTCAGGTGAAAACTGCACCAGTCTTGAGTCGTACGTACCTCGCGAAATTTTTTCTTTTCCTCTTTACCGTTGATAATCTCACCAACTTTGGACAATCTTTTTTTTAAGTGTCATCGCATCACTACGAATTGACTAAACCGAGAGGGAGCATGAATGTATGAAAAACGCAAGATCAACATTGCTATTTTTACGGAATATGGAATGCCATGGCCTGTTTTTCTAATACCCGGGTTAACCACTACTCCAATTTACAATTGATCAGGTTTGCCTCATTTTCATTGTTTTACTAGCGATTTGTTACATCTTGTCTTGCCTTTCATGATAAATACAATTTGTTTAAAAGTTTTTTTAATTGCCGTTTACTTTGTTTATTTTATTAATCTTGGCGATAATTAAACAGCGTGGATTTCCTTTAATCGCTTTTTATCTGCTTAATAGCTTTAGCAATATATGTACATATATATACATAATGGAGCTTCACTCTGATGCAACAAACAAAATACATAAACTATCACGATTTTTTAATGTTCTACATGAATATTTTCAAAGCAATTTTCATAATTCTTTAGAAAAGTTACTTAGACTTATTGCTTGTAGTTATTATTCGTTTGTTAATTAGTCGTAATTAAAATTTTGACAATGACATAATCATATCATTCCATCGTCAAAGATCCCAGAGAAGTTGGTCTGCATCTGATAAACGCATTTTCCGCTTTGCAGTCCTTGCACTCGTGAAAGAATATAAACAGTGCACATAGGCGGTGTCCGCGCAACGTGCGTACACCGACGATCTAAAGTGGCCGGATGTGCGGGAGAACGCCACCCTAGCATTCGGACCTGTATAGAAATTTCGAGCTAACGAAATAAATACCAAAAGTATTCTAATTAAAAAAAAATCATTTTAAACTCATGAGTGCGTTTGACCGGTTTGACGAACGGCTCGGCAGTGGATCGAACCAATCCTCCAGCCGTGAGGTGAATTCGAAAAAGCCGCGCGCCGCGGAGGGAGGCAGCATCGTCGTCATCAATTTCCTTTTCCCTCTCACTCGCATGGCGCGTCTGCGCGTCAGTGTCAGTAGTGTTGGTACCACGGTACTTACACAGTGTGCCGCCCGCACGAATGCAGAATCAGTCAACCCCCCCGCGCAGTACCGGCTTGGCGCATGCGCATCTACTCCCCCCCCCCTTGGGCCGTTCGTTCTATCTCTGTCCCTCCAATCATGCTCCAAACCATCCACAGCGCGTTAGTCTCTCTTGCTCTCACGCCAATCTCATTGTGAAGAGACAAGGGTCGAGGTAGTCGAGCCGACGAACCGTCGAGTCGAGCCTAGGTGTTCGCCGTTTGGGTACGTATACCAACATCAACGTTCGCATCCGTCGTTTCCTTTTATTTTTCCTTGCGTATATAAATCTAGTCCCTTGGGCCGCAGTTCATACAGTTGTGTCCCTTGCCTCTTACCCATACACTGAAAGACCGGCGGCGCGTGTATACGGTGCGGCGAAGAGAGGCAGTCAGCAACGTTCTTCCTCTCTGTCTGCCCTAGAGGCCTGCTGCCTGTATACCGATATACATATCTTCCTCTCGGCGGCGGCGGCGCGCGCGGCTCTGCTCTCTACGCTTCGCGGCGCACACACCAAGCGGCGGCAGCTACGGAGACGACGACAGCGAAGACGAAGGCACACGAGAACGCGAAAGCGAAGGCTCGACTGATGTGGTGCGCGTTCTCAGCGTTGTGAGAAGGAGAGTCAGGACGTTTTCAGTCACAAGCAGCAAAGTAAGACCGGTTCAGTGGTGCGCGTATACACATTGTCTTATTCGAATCGCAAACTAGTGTGACTGGAGGAAGCAACGAAGGAGGAAGAGAGGAGCAAGCGCCGCCGCGTGTTTCCCTTCTCTCTCGCTCTCGTGCCGAGACTGCCGAGACAGCCGAGACAGGATACTGGTGTGTAACGCCGCTGGATATTATCCAGTATACTGTACACGCGCGTACCAACGAGTGCGCGGACCAGTCGAAGGTGGAGCCGGAGGATTTCTCTTTCAGCCCGAAGAGTGACAGCCCAGCCGCCAAACTGGACGCCGTAAGTAGAAGTTTGAACTCGCGTTTCTTACCCTCAGGAGTACGATCGACACCTAACATCGCCACTCCATAATCGAACGATCGGAGCAGCCGCGCCGCGGCGGCGGCGACAGCGGCGGTGGTGGCGGCGGCGACCGCGCGTCTTTCCCTGAGGGGAGAAGAACGCGCGTGCAAAGCAGCCAGCCACGCGCTTACCACCTTCCTACCCTTGAGTGAGTGCTCGGGTTGTCTATCTCGACACATTAAAGTCGACATCCTCGAGACTTCCGCTCCAAGTCCAAATGGAAAAAAGACGCGAGAAGCAAAGAACGCGCGTGTAGCGGCGCGTGGCAACGGCACACACGCGTCGTGTCTGTGTATCTCTCTCTGTCTCAGGAGCGCGCGCGCTTGCCCGCGAAACAGAGAGAGATGGACGAGCAAAAGTGCGTGTGCGAGTGCGACGGCAGCGGCCCTTGTGTATTTTTCCTCTCGGCTGCGGGCTGCCGGCCGCGGCCTAAGGCGTTCCTCTCTTTTTAGACCACGCCGCTCCTTCGATATGTATATACGCTATAATACGCGCGCGCCGCTGATGCTGTAGAGGTGGGAGGGGGGGGGGGCCCTCGTGCGCCGCGGCGTCTCTCGAGATTCGTCTTTCTCGCTTTCGCTCTTTTCCTACGTTACAAATCCAACACCCGCAGCTCTGTTCGTATATATATGTGTGTGTGTGTGTGTGTGTGTGTGTGCGCGCGCGCGCGTGTGCGTGCGGGTATATAATCTGTAGCCGTGGGAGAGAAAGAGAGAATGAGACAGATGAATACCAGGGAATCTCAACTCCCCTTTTAAGTATACACACGCCTAGGTGAGTGTGTAAGTGCGTACATGATGTATTTATGGGGATCGTATATCGAATTGTTTTGGCCACCCCGTTCATCTGCATGCATATCTGAAAAGACGCGATTTCGCGCCGGAAAATTCGCCCGCATGTACAGGTAGTATTGTATACCTATAAATGCATACGCACAAGCGGCCACGTGATTTTTTCGGACGCCGCCGAGTGGAGCCGCTTTTTGGTTGCTCTCTCGCTCTCGTACTTATGCCTTGCGTCCGGTTTTCGCCGCTTCATTTCTGTTGTTCATCCGTGATTTTCATATATAACTACACATCCGCTGTCTCTTTCGCACTTGCACGTATTGTCAGAAAGAAAAGTTTTCTGTCTGCGTTTTCCTAGCGCGTTGCTTTCATGTGAGATCTACCGTTAGAGAGAAAAGGATTAAGTGTGTGTGTGTGTGTGTGTGTGTGTGTGTGTGAGAGAGAGAGAGAGAGAGAGAGAGAGAGGAATAAAGCGGAATATGCGTGCAAGGATAGAAGCAGGTAGTGGACTAACGTTGTGTGGAAAGAAAGAGGATCGGCGAAGGTGCTGGGTGCGCTAGCTTAAAGAGATACCTCTCTTGGAAAACTAGGGGAAGAATAGGTATACTGTCGTAGGAGGTCGTTCCCCACCCCTATAGACCTTATTCTCTCTATCCACGCTTTTCCGGCTTTTCGGAGAATTTCTGTGAGTGGGGACGTGCTTACAATTCGAGACAGCGAAAATCGTAGACCTCTCGCTAGTCCTCTCCGCCACAGCGTTGTTCTTTCAACGTTATTACCGTTATGCACTCTTCGTGTGCTTAGGAGAACCTAGCCGTCTGCCCCCCTATAAGACACACCGGTAACGTGCTCTTCCTCATCCCGAAAGAAAGAAACGATCGCTCGTTCTCTCTCTCTCTTTTTCATTCTGGTCGCGCGCTTCTCTCTGTGGTTATATTCGCACGCCGCGGGGAGAGAACGAGAGCCAAGCAATTTTGACGCGCGAAATCGATTTCTTTGTCGAGTCTTGAAAGAGGCTCTCGGGAGGGAGGAGGCGGCCACAGAGGCGCGAGCACACACGCTAAAGAACGAAAGAGGGAATTTAAAGATTTCTCGCGCGTGTGCTGTGTGAACGCTTATACACTTACACTAGGTTCATACTCGTAAGTATGAGTGAGCGCACGTCGCTAGGGGAGAGATGAGAGGATTTTCCCCTTCGGTGCGATCTCTACGCGAGAGCAAGAAAGAGATGGAAAAACGTCCAAGTATAAACCGCTCGTGCGCGCGTCTGCGGCGGCGGCGGCGGCGGCGGTGCCGGCAGCGGCAGCGGCGGCTGTTCCTCTTATACACTATATAAAGGGGTGGGAGAGGCCAAGCGAGACTCGGCAGACTACTCCGAAATGTACGTATAAATACGCGACCGCGTGAAACGCCATATTGCTCGTCTCTCTCTCTCTCTCTCTCTCGCTCTTGCATTCTCTTGATCCGTCTTCAGGCTCGCCTCATGATTTCGCCTTATAACCTTATATATATGCGCCAAGCGAGCAGAGTCTTTTAACCCCGCGCGAAAAACGGCGAGAGGCGGCATTTTCCTCACTTTACCGAGCGCGCGTCTCTTTTATTACGTCGCGTCGTGCGCGTAAAAAGACGTCGAGTGCCGATCGATCTCGTCGACTCTACTCCACTCTCGGTCGCCTTTTCTCGCCTCTCTCACTCCTTCCCCTCTCGCTCTCTCTCCCTCTCGCTCGCGCCGTCCTTCTTGCACTCTGCCAAGCTGAGGCCTCCAAGCTGTACCTATATGTTGTACGTGTATGTGTAAGCATAGCATCTCGTGTGCGTGCCGATACCTATGTAGGTGCACGAAGAGGAGGGATTTTTTGTTTGTTTCCTTTGTTTACCTCGAAAATCGGAGCGAGGTTGCTCCTTTTACCGCGCGGAGCGGGAAGAGAACCTTCAGTCTGCGAGAGCGACTTTTTTCAATATTATTTATAATTTACCTTTTTGTTTATGTTTGTGCCGTGCTTTTATCTGAAGAAATGAAGAAATATATAACCTCTACTTTCGTCGCCATATAACTCTAATTGATTCCCTATTTTTCTTTCCTGATCTATCTCTCATATTTCCTCTTTCCCTTTTCTGCTTCATCAAAATCGGAGCGAGTAATTTTTTGTTCTCTTCCGCAAAGAAGAGGTAATTTTTACCTAGTTTGGAAGCGAGCGCATTCTCAAGCGTACGGCAGAGAGGAGTGACCTATTCGTGGGGTAGTTGCATACAGACGCAAGCTTTTCGACTTTGCAAGAAATCTCTAAGAATAATTTTAGCCGCAACCTTCCTTTACTTACAAGCTTAGACTTAGAAGAGCTTCTTAATGATAATTTGATTAAAGAATTAAACGAAAATAAAATTTCTTTAAAATAAACACTCAACCTTTTTGTAAAAGAATTGTATGTTGAGATTTCTTTTACCTCTCACAAAGTGTCACGAGTAGTTTGTAGCAAGATTTTTAATTACAACAGTCCTGAGCAATGATATTAGTGGTTGGCTATTTATAATTTGGAATAATCGTAAAAATTGAAATAAACGTTGAGCAGAAAGAAGAAGAATAAATCTATGGCAAATGAGCGAGAAAGAGCGAGGAAACGGAATAGAAAAAATAAAAGATAAATCCGAGTCTTTGTGTTGTACAATTTTTATCCTTAGGATTTTTCGCCTAATGCGGTGCCGGGCGTGCGGCTTCTCACGACGATGGCAAGTGCTGCTGCGGCCGCCACTGCCGCCACCGCCGCCACCGCCGCCGCGCGCTCACGACTGTGTCGGTACGCGCGGCAGTGGATGGCATTTCATAGATAGGATACAGATACGGAGTGGCCCGGCTGGATTTTTAGATCCAACCGTTAAAAAAACTTTGACGCTCGGCCCCCCGAGCTCCTTTCCTTTGCCCGTTTTTCCTTCATCCCGTGTACTCGCACATCTTTATATTCAGAGCCTAGCGTGTTATGTGAAATAGACCTCCTTTGACCAGTACGACGAGGATAAACTTGTGCGTTCATCGAACTCGATGATACTTTTTGATCGGTTTACGAGAGCTGAACTTTTCGCGTTGCTCAACAATCTCGAAATAGAATTTGGTATTTTTATTTTCTCACGCGTCTTTTACAAGGAGAACGGAATGTTTGAAATATTTTAAACATTCATTTAGTTATTTTCATGAAAAAGTATCAACATTATTTAATATATTTGCAATGTTCTTCTGAATTTTCTTATAAATTTAAAAATATCTATTTTATTTCCAGTTAAATTCAGACTCGTTCATCGACGAGGGGATGAACATGGACTCGGGGGTTGCGCCCACGGGCGGGACGCAGTCGTACCCGGGCGGAGACCGTCAGCAGTTCTGCGTCTCGTGGAACTCGCATCAATCCAACATGCACAGCGCCTTTCCGAAGCTGCTTAGCAGCGAGCAGTTCGTCGACGTGACTCTCGCCTGCGACGGCGGCTCCATCAAGTGCCACAAGGTCGTCCTGTCGGCCTGCAGCGACTATCTCGAGCGCCTCCTTCTCGAGATACCCTGTACCCACCCTATCATCTTCCTCAGGGACATGCGGATGTGGGAGCTCCAGGCTCTCGTCGAGTTCATGTACCGCGGGGAGGTCTACGTCGAGCAGCAGCAGCTCGCCAAACTTATGCAGGCTGCCGAAGCTTTACAGGTCACTAACACCTTACGATCTTTTTTTTATAACGCGCGCTTTTCTCTTCAAACTATTCTATACTTTCATTCTCACCTAATACTACTTTTCAAGGCTATTCATACTTATTTATCATTGAAGAACTTTTTTTTATTTTATTACAAATGAAAATACCAATCTCTTTCTACATGCTAGTCTAGTTTTGCCTGAAGCACCCATCTTTTCAGCTCGTCATATTAACATTAATTATAATTGCCTCGCTCTAACTGTTCAAATAAAGTATTTTGTTATGATAAAAGTGAGTATTCTCGATAAGAGATATTGAATTATAGTTAACATTCTTTGAAAAACATTTCGGCTGCAGAGATAAGATTATTGTTACGTTTTTCCCTCTACTATACGAGGTTTAGGCAATTTTACTTTATCTACTTGTAAAAACATTCATTACATTTTAAACAATTATTTCATTCAATTTTACCAATTTTCATAAACTTATTATAATTATTTTATTTCATCTTTTTACAGACCGATTTCTAACTAAAATAAGGATAACAATTTAATATTCGAATAAAATATTTCATTCTGACAAAATAAATAAATTAGAATAGCGTTTATTTGAATGCGGTTTTTGTTGAACCCGAACGATATAAAAACATTTTCGGCATATAAGAAAGAAATAAAACATTCAAGAATTTGCGTAATAGATGACTCATACCATCTCGAGCGTGTTAAATTACAGTGCGATGAACCACGTTGAATTTCATTTCGTTTTATAACGAAACAGTTTTACATTTTTCATTAGTTCAAACTCAAAATACTCCAATGTTTGTTTTTTTTTAAAAGAGCGGAGCAGAAATACAATTTTTTTGTTTTTAATCGAGAGATCCGTAAATAAGATCGCTGACGTTTGGTATCTAGCAAAAGAGTGCAGTAATAAATGAATAATTAAGCAAAATTTGGTTGTAATGATAGGTGCGCGGTCTTTCGACCCAGGGTCGGGACGCGAATGGCGTAGCAGACGGCGTGACGTCGCAGTTGAACAGTGGTGGTAGCAGCTCGACTCCAGTGAAACCTTCACCGCCAAAAGCTACTAGTGCGGCCACGTCCTCAGCAGGCTCGACCGGCGTTGGTGGCGGCGCCGACTTCCCCCAGTGCGATGACGCTCAATCGAACGACGACGGCTCCGAGTCAGATTTCCTCGGCGCCAGCAGTCTCTCGAGCAGCTTACCAGCGAGCGTGACGCCTGCACCCGGCGCCGGCGGCCTCGGCCAAGACACTAGCGTCAGCAACCCTCTCAGCGCCAGCAACTTTATGAATATGGAGCACAGCGAGGCGCTCCAGCACCTTGAGAAGGCGCTCAGTGCTTGTGAGGCCACCCTCACTGAGACCCCGGGCATGGTCAAAATGGAACCTGACGAACATCAGATGATGCAGCAACATGAGAAACCCTACTCCATCAGCGCCGTACCTGCCGGTCACTGCGGACCTGGTAGTCCGTTCCCCACTGCAGAAGGTTTGCTTACTGATCTCTTCTTTTTCTTTCTTCTTTCTTCTTTTTTCCCTTTTCCCTTTTCCCTTTTCCCTTTTCCCCCTTTTTCTGCTTCTTCAGAACCGAACAGTTCTGTTACAGAAAATACTAACTTTGTCCACTATATTCCTAATATTATTTATGAGTTTACTAAAAATATTTAAATTCATTAAAAACTTGAAAACTAAAAAATGAATTGAATCTAATGGTAAATTTGCAGGTTATCAGAGACGACAGCGACGATCAGAAGCCGAACTCAAGCAAGCCTCGGACCTCGTAGCACGTGGTATGACATTCCAGGTGGCCTCGGAAAAATACAACATCCCCATCAGCACAATCCGGTTCTACATGGCGCGCAAGGGCATCTTGCAAAGGCGAAAGCGCGGCCGAGGCTCTAGCCAGGTCGGTGGACCTAACAGCCAGCCCAGCAGCCCCGCGTCTCCGCCTTTTCATATGATGAACTTCCGCCTACCAGAGAGCCTCAACTCCAGCCTACAGTAGTGTAAAGCGTGGCGCAGTAGTAAGTTTTCGTAGAGCAGAGATGAAATGGAAAATAATTGAAAAAACAAGTTGTGACGCGGCCCGAGCGATTCAACATTTAATGAAACAAAAAATAATTAATGGATATAGGAAAAAACACATTTTGAAAAATCGAGATATAAGATGGAAATAACCGACAAAAATTGACGATGTGTAAGTTTCGTTTACAATCTAGAGCTGTTCCGAAGACGTACGCTTCCCCTCTTTTCTTCCTTCTGACCACGACTTCTTTTTCTTCCAAAACCGTTATGTATGACACTACGCATGTTTGACAAACGAGAAAATGAGCGCAGCAAGCTATTACTACAACTACTATAACAACTACTACTACAACTACTATTACTACTACTACTACTACTACTACTACTACTACTACTACTACTACTACTACTACTACTACTACTACTACTACTACTACTGCTACTGCTACTCATGTGTTGCGATTTTTTACTTTGCCTTTTACTACTGCTGGAAACTGCTATCAGTACACCACTACCGCAACTTTATTATCTTTATTTTTTAATTGTAATTTTTTAAGCGTATTTGACATCTCCTATTATTATTATTATTATTATTATTATTATTATTATTATTATTATATTTTTATCTTTATTTTTATTATTACTATTACTACGTAAAACGCGATTATCGAGTAAATTCATGACTTTTGACATAATAACAGGCACGAGATCTAGTTTTAAAGAGTCTAGAACAGCTCTATACCGTGTACATATAAATCATTATTGTATGAAACAAAACAAATTAAGGGGACAAATTGTACGAAAAATTAAAACGTCAGTCGCCACAGCACGAGGCAATCAATGTTCATAACTATTAGACTCAATACTGAGCACCGAAGAGGTGTTTTCGCATTACCTTATAAGGGTTTTGAAACTATGTAGAGGCTAACACTACGTATACTTTTATATATATCGTTATGTTATACCTTATCAGTAATCGACACTCACATATACTCGCCTCCATAAACGTATTATATTGCCCTTGACACTCACATGCACCATGTTTTTTATAGACTAATTTTATTTATTGATCATACTCGCGCTAATCATCATCACGTACTATAATAAAGAATGTACCCGCCATTACTCTCGGATCTCGCGATGCTGTCATACATTCAGCCTGCCGATAGAACGTTTGACGAGTAAAAGGAAATTAATTGATTTCCTCGTGCTGGTTCAGCGACAAAAATCTGCAACATTAGGCTCTGCATATTATATATTTTTGCCTTTTGTTGTGCTCATTATTTAGTGACGGATTACGGGAATAAAAAAATTGAAGAGACCGAGAGTCCAATCGAATAAAGAGAGGAAAGAAAGAAACAGGTAAATAGAAAAACTCAAGTTATCATTGAGGAAGAGATAAAAGAATGAGACGAAAGATTAAGAATTATGCTGTAGGTACATAGCGTCGGCAAATTTGAATTTCGCGACGCGTACGTTTTTAATTATTATGATTATGTGCACCTACCCTAGCTATTAATTACCTATTATTATATTATAATAATCATTTTGTAAGATATATATGAACGTTCTTTATAATGTGTGTCCACTGGTACAATGCGTGTGACCTTGCTGTGGGCCGCTTTTTTCGAATCAACGTTCTCAAGTTCCTGCTCGACTCGAGGCTCTCGCATTTTGTCACGATGGACAGGTTCTTGTCTTATGTATTTACTCATTATTATTTTTTTTATTTTTTATTTCGTTTTTTAGCAACGAATGACAGTCACTATGTACAAGATTGAGAAACACTCGGTGTACTCGCGCCTGTGTAATCTTGTAATAATTGTAATAACTTTAGGCGAAACGACAAAATCCTGACTCTCTGTTAGCACCGTGTCTTCTCTTTCCCTTGTCCCTCTCTAGCATAGATATTTTTGTAGCGGTATACGTGCGAAAAAGTAACGAGATAAACTAAAAACGGTTGCAAACTTTGTACACCGTATGCGATTTTGTAAAGACAAACTGAAGGGGAGATGAAGCCGAGTGTTTCTAAATGATACGAATGAATTATTTTTGTCATACCTTTATTAAAAAAAAAAAAAAATGAAAACGCGTATACCAACAATTTTTTTGTTATTGCAAAATAACCTTTGTTCGATTCTTGAATTTTTTTGTGAGAAATTTTGTAAGAAAGAAGTAAAGGAAACAAAACAGAAAAAATAACTCGCGTAAAAATTAAGTAGAGCATTTTATAATGGAGTGAATCTTTTATCAATGCGATCTTTTTTTAAAAAAAATTGTGCAAAGGAACAGGCAAAAGTGAATCACCGTCAAAAAATCTTAAATCTTTGTCAAATTTTTACGCAGAATCAAAGTCGTTAAGTAAAAAAAAAAAAAAAAAATGAACGTGTAACAGCAAAGGTCTAAAACGTTATTCCCCTATTCAAAATACATAAAAAAGTTTTTAAAAATAAAATAATAATAATAAAAAAATATCGTGAAATCGAGATTAACGCGAGTTCCACGTTATCTCGCGACTAAAAAAACTCGGAGTCTGCCTATATTAAACAGCTTCGAATTAAGCATCACGTGCGCCCGATTGATTAAGCAAATAACATAAAAGTAAAGAAAAAATTACATGAGAACCGCAGAGAAAATTATTACCGATGCTTTTATCGTATTTAGTGTACAAAATAAAATAATTACACAAAAAAGAAAAGTAAATAAAATAGATAAATAATTAAGTGTACGAGAGAGAGAGAGAGAGAGAGAGAGAGAGAGAGAGAGAGAGAGAGAGAGAGAGAGAGAACGAAGAAAGGGGGGTTTTGAAAATTAAATAAAATGACCGATGCGGTATAACGATGCTGATCTTAGAAATACGTTAGTCGCTAGCGTAAGCGACGGCGCCTCGGAAGCGTTCGAGACGTTGCCGATTGTGCTTGAACCGCGGCGGCGCACTGCCTTTTCTTTAAATGATTCTCAATCGATATATAAGAATAATAATAAAAAATAATTATCCATAAACATGACAGATGAGCTGCAGCAGCCGCGCGACGATGCATTGACAACAATGTCGCGTACCTCCTTCCCCTTGTTATAAAGAAAAAAAAAACGTAAAATAGCCTCGTTCAAAAATAAATAAATAATAATTAATAAAAAAACATAGCCATATTTTTCCATAATCGATGCAATAATCAAGCAAAGTACAGTGAAGAAAAAAATAAAATAATGAACGATGCCGCGAACCGTAAGAAAGACGAAATAACTGTTGGAAAGAGTGCCCAATACAATTTCGAGTATAAACACGCATTGCACAACAGTAGATGGAAGCGAGGTTCTTTTTAATAATTTTTAACTTATTCTTTTTTTTTTATATATAAAAAAAATAAAGATTTCTTGCATTTTTTACTTCTACGCCGACGTGAGCTTTATTACTTGGTTAATTAACAATACTTGGTAGAACATGATTTATTACAGTTTACGCATAATGACTGGATAATTTTTTTCTGTTTTAGTATTTTAAGGGTCTATTTAGCGTCATAGTCTTTTATCTACGAGCCCTAGCGTGTTTATTACCTTTCCTTTCTTTTTTTTTTATTAATTTCTTTACGCGTATCATCGCCTAAATAAAAATTATGAAACTGAAAAAAAGTAAAACCCCATCCGTGTAACTTACCGAGATTCATTGTACATAGAGCACTCTTTCCGTATGGTAAAATAAAACATTGTTCTTAACAGTTCCAGTTGACAAAGGGTTTTATACAGAATCTATATCTAAACCAGTATTTCAAACCAATGAGAAAAAAATTAAAGAAATACAAAAATATAAAATAATTAGTTTTCTAACTGCACCAGTGGGCGCGATTTACGCGAAAAATAAATGAAAAAATGCAAAAAAAGGTGGAGAGTGTCAAAGAGAAGAGAGCAAAAAGTTGAAGCAAAGGCGATCATACAAAAAAAAAAAAAAAAAAAAAAAAAAAAATGAAAAATTTGGGAACTTGGCTCAGAGTGGTTAAGCCCGTATAATGCTCAGTGTTATCTAACGTTATATTTTTAGTGAAACTCCGTGTCATACTCATGTACTATAATATTAGGATATAATCCAAGATGAAGAAGCGAGGGATAAATGATCGATGCAACAAGTGCAAGCATTTCTTTCAGTGTTTTGGTGCAAAATGCGTAATTATAACAAACTTGAGAAAAAAGGAAACAGTTTAAAGGTAGCCAAAGTGCGCCGATTAAAGGGAATATCGAAAGAAAAAATGAATAACAATCAAAGATAAACGAATAAACAAAAAGAGAAAAAAAGAGGGTAAAAAATAAGTGACGATACTTAAGTAGTTTCTAAATAGCGACTCGATCTAAGCGGTTCGTAAAGAAAGGATCCTCGTAGTTTTTAGCCACTTTGAGGCAGATTAACTTTTAGTTTTCAGTAAGCCCAACGCCCTATCCTCCTCTCCTTTTCTTTTATATAAACCTCTTTTGAAAACTATCTCTCTCGAAAAATGAAGTCGAAGCATCTTTTCTCTTTGCATATGACGAACCTTTAAATTCCCTGCCTATTGTTTTATGTATGAATTAATCCTCCCTTTTTATACTCTAACAAGATATATGTTTAATAACCGTCGGTGGTATTATTAATTTGTAGATAGACGTTGAATTTTATTGCAAGTGCCGTCGGGTGCTCAATCTTCCCGTAAGTCTGGTAACTTTCTTACTTATCATATTCCGAATCTCTATAAAGAAAATTGTTACTTTGGAAGGGAGAATTGCGCAAACTGACACGCCTAGAAAAAAATTGAATGAGTGCAATATTTATTAAAATGTTGAACGTTCCAAAGAAACACCGATGCTCGCGAAGAGCGATTAAAAGGGAAAAGGGATGTTTAAATAAAATAATGATTTTCATTGAATTCGCTTAATTTTCTCACGGCGTGTTCAACTGTCCGTTACGTACGATCACGCAAATTTATACACGGAGGGCAGAATAATCACAATTTCGTCTTTGTCTCAGGGCTACTTACGATATTACATTAAAATAAAAATAAAAATAAACGCACGACCGTGATCGTAGGTACGGAAAACTATTTTTGTTAGAATTATCATGCCCAATTTTTCCTTCTGATACGTAAAAAATGAAGGTGTTAAAAAGAAATGAAACTTGGATAAGAAACAGACAAAAAGTGTGCAAAGTGTATAAAGTTGCCTGAGACACTCCCGACGGTTTAGCGACGTATAAAACTTCTCTCTTTTTTTATACGTGTGCGATTTTTTTTAAATAATAGTGGGTAAAATTGTATATGTAATCAACGGTAACTAGCGAAACATGTCTTGGCTGTCGTGTTTGTACCTCCCGGGCACAGCTGTAGCGTACGAACGATTGAACAAAAGTCATTTGAATGAAGAAATAAGCTAATAGAAGGAAAATCTTTCATTTGTTCCGACTCTTCCATTTCTGTAGCTTATTGTATCGATTATAAAACTTTGAAAATTTTGATCGAGCATTTAAGAGAGACCGGGACTAAAGAAACAAAAGGCCGAAAGAGACAGACGAAGATTTATATGCGCGGTACTTTCGCGAATCGTTCGATATATATTACCACAGTTCTCCAGGTCCTAAGAAAAGCTAAATAATAAAAAGAAAATTGTGCTAGTGTGTGAGAGAAAATTGTGCGAGTGTGTGGCTATATATACGTAGGCCGCGAAGCGCGCCGTTTGTCGAAGCCAAGCGACAAGCCTCTTCGATTTCAAAACATAAAGAAGTAAAGAAAATAAGGATAAAGTTGCTTCCAAGGTATATAAAAAAATGCGGCTCGGCGGAGTGACCCTGCGAGTACTGCGTGTGTAGATATATAAGAATTTTAAAAGGAAAATAAAGGGGAAGAAGAGAGAAAAGTGAAAAAGAGTGATTTTTAAACGAAAGATTAAAAAAGAAAACTGACAGAGAGAGAGTAACGATCGTGACGGAGAGAGAGTGAAGATGGCGATGTTTTGAGTTTCTTACAAAACGATGGATTCTCAATAGTACGGACGATAATATTGTACGTTGCCTTAATCGGTGAATCATTCCACGACGCTGTAAAACAATAAGAAACAAAGCAGGACCCGCGGGTCCGTCCCTAGGATGCGTTTGTAGTCGGGTGAAAGGACAAACTCGCCCGAAATCAAAGGAGTGTTTTAAATGAGAGAGAGAGAGAGATATTTAATTACCCCTCCTGTCTTCGTAAAATAATTAATTCAAAGAATGAGATGAAATTCCTCTTTGGGAGGAAGGAATCAGTCTCACGATCCTCTGTATCGCAGAAACATTTCCGTTTCATTTACTCTTTTCTTCCGAAATCTCTGTAAACATACAAGAGCGCCTGAGAGTATGACAGTGAGAGAGAGAGCATTTTAGAGAGCAAAACAAAAAAGAATGTATAACGTAGAGAGAAAGAGATGAATATAAAACAAGTAAAATTACATTTTTAATTTTAAGAGCTCGTCTTAAGATGTGTTTAGTGACAAGAAAAAAATACAAAAGCAAGCTTCTAGATAGAGACTTAGGGAGAAACAACCACGCTATTAAACAATAATTAATCTAATTACCAATTAATTACGTGCATACGGCATTTAACTGAATGCAAAGTATTTCTTAATAAAAAGTACTTCAGAAACCAAAACTCGGCTATGCCCTCAAATTGAGGGCTTTGTCTTCATTATTTTAGTTCTTTTTATAATGAAAGCAAATCCCTTGAAAACACTAAATACAAATGAAAGAAACCGCTCTTCCATAATCCTCGCCTGTAGTTCCTTCAGAAGCGATTTTATATTGTTTTTTTTTTACATAGACGTAACAAGCGTTTGTATTTTTTCGTAAAGCCAGCAGCAACAATATCTCATTGCGTTTATATTATTTTTTCGTAACTCGTAGTTTGTAGCTAGTGTGTAATGAATCTTATTTATACGATTTTTGTTTAATCAAACTTTTTCATGGTCATTCAGTTTAATAGATTGTAATTTATTAAACAACATGACATTTAAATAAATTATTTTATTTACACCAGTTGTAAGATTTAGTTCTTTTTCTTTTAATTTTTCAGCTTTATATATTTTATAATCACTAATTTTTCTATTATCCTCTACAAGTAAGAAATTATTGGATTCTGATTCCTCTATTTTAATGGTACAGTTTTGAGAAAAAAAATATAACTTTCAATAACCTGTGGTGGAGGAAATTGCCAAACAGTCGAACGGTTGTGTAAAATCGAACAGAAAAACGTTTCATCCAGTGCAATTGAGGCAGTGGATTCCATAACGTCCTGAGCGCGCGAAAACCGGTAAAACTATTGTCCAAGGGGCTAATTTTGAA
>JAXIUT010000001.1:22739195-22751587 GCA_035586675.1 Eurytoma californica | reverse complement strand
GGTACTTATGTGGTAGTACCACAGAACATTCTGTAGGGCCGCATGTGGGACCGCATGTAGGACCTTTTTGTAAGGGGATACAAGTGCGATAAGTGATTTTCGGACTCGTGTGATTATCACCCTCGCTTTGCTCGGGCGCTAAACTCACATGAGTCGAAAAATCGCTTTTATCGCACTTGTAACTTAATATACTATTATTACCCTCGCTCTCTTTATAATAAATGCAAAATTTTAACGATAACGCTTTTGTGAATTCGTTTTTTTTTTTTTTTTTTTTTTTTTTATCATTTCAATAAACAGTTTACGTTTCAAAATTATTTAGACCAGCATGTAAATTTTTTTCAATAATACAATGAACCCATTAATATGATTGAAAAGTTGGTAAGAACACGAAGAACATCTATATTTTAAGCCTTGTTACGGAAACAAATGCAAAGAAAAATTGTATGGAATTTGCGGTATTTTTTATTTTTACTTCCTTATAGATGCGTACAAAATGAAATATGAAATTTGAGAATGCATTTGAACTGCAGCAGTTTAAGGAGGAAAAGGAGAGGCGTCGTTGAAATTGAAAAATATACGAGTCTCGAGGTTTTGGGCGAGGTCTCGGCCGAGAGACTCATCCCTTTTTTCTCTTTCGGTCGCTTTCCAGTCAGGCGGGGGACATGAAAAAAAGGACCTCACGGCTCGAGCAACTTCTCCTTTCGTCCGCTTCTTTAATCCTTCCGACGCGACATAGGCGAGCATGCCGAGCATCGAGAGTCAGGTTTCACGCACTAGGAATTTTCTTATGTCACTTATTCGAGCCCCCGCAGGTTCCGCCGCATCGGCACATGTGCGATATCGATGGGAAACTTTATGATGAGTTTTAAGATTAGTTATTCTCCTGTCGGTGCTGCTACGGTCGTTGTTGCTACTTTCATAAGAAACCTGTCCACCTATTATATAGCAATTCAAATCGTATGTGACAGGAATGAATCGATTATTCTGCGAGCAACTTTTTAAACATCGTACATTTAGCTTAATCATTTCTTTTGTATACGTGTTGTTTTTCAAACATTTTCTATTCTTTTCTTAGCCTTGGCACATCCGATGTGCTTTAATTCAGTTCAGAGAGTTTGTCTGTATTTATGAATGTTATGCATAATAAATAAAATAAGATTGAATCGATCAGTAATATATAGATTAATGATTTAATAATATTTAGTATATAGTGCATTTAGCGTATGGAAAGTGAGAGCTGCATAGAAAAGTTGAAAGGAGAAAGCTCGGCTGCAAACGTCGGTCTGTTCGCGCATTAAAGTCGCAAAGTAGAAAAAATAGAAATGCTTGAGACTATGTGCTTGGCTGTCGCTTGGCTATAGAACTTATAGTTTGCATTTTTTTACATCTCTTAATATTTTGAATTATCATTATGTTGAAGGTTGCAGATGCGAATGAAGCGAGTGGCAAAGAGAAATGGAGAAATCCAGCACGCACGCGGCAATGTCACGCGGCAATGTCAGGCGACGAAGGGCGTAGCTGCTTAATAGACGCAAGACGCAACTATCGCGACATGTGTTCGCCAGACGATGGCTCCCCAGTTCTACAGAGCGAGCGAGGTCCGCAGTCTTCCTCAAGGTGCACTCGCAGCAGTCGCCGCTCTTTCGCGACTTTCCATTTTGTCCTTTTAGCTAATTCGCTACTTCCTACATTATTTATTGTTTACAAAGGGCTTTATGCATTCGAATTTGCAATCGAGTAAGCGCCTGCTAGCACTTGGTTGAACGTGAAAAAATATTGATAAATTCGGAATAAATGGTTAAAATACTCCAATCGGGAAATCATAAGTTGTCCGCTGAATAAGAATCTAATTGCGGGAAAACCCGAGGGGAGCTCGGCTCGAGACTTACCTGGACTTTTATTGGTCATCTGGTACGTGGAGAGAGGGACGTAGGGTAGCCGCACGCGCGCCCGTTTGCACGCTCACTTCTTACAGTGAGCAAGTACCGTAGTCGAAGCTACCAGCAACCGATGGATTTTCCAGATTGGGGTCCCCCTCCTTATTTTGCTGGTACCAGCAAACGCCATAATCGTTCGGCGCGTTTATTCCGCAATCCATTATTTTTGGCACGTCCTGCTGGGCGGGAAACGAGGGTCACCAGCAACCCGGATTACAGGCGCTCAGGGGATTTCCCTTTAGGAGCTGACGGCACTTGAGAACACAGTCGAGGAATTTTATTAAATTCTCCTCCAATTCTTCTCGATTCGCGAGCGAAATTTCTACCTTTACGTATGTATGTAGTATAAAAAGCATTGCAATAGAAGTGTGTAAAGGGGCCTTGACTTGAAAGCTCAAACAAGTGGAGCGCACATTGGCCACACGTGATGGTTCTCCCGCACGAGATTTTTAAAGGCGTTTAAAGGGCTTTCCTTGCTGATTGCGCTCTATTTTCTCTTTCTTCGATGTAGGAATAAAAATAATTGAAAACGAAAGCGTTGCGATGCGACGTGCGTAGTGTAGGGGAAAACCCGGGGGCCATAATGCTGAGGTAGAGCTGATCGGCGCGATTGTACGGAGCAGTACCGGAGTACCGGCAGGCCGTCAATCCAGCCACCAGCAAAGCAATTAGCGCCTCTGCCATTGTGGGGACACGAGGGGCGCCCGGAAAGTTCTGGTGGCCGTATACAGTGCCGAGAGCTGTCCGAGGGCGAGCCGCGAAGGGTACCTGGTACATGCCCGGTTTATGCCGGGGAAGCCCCGCAGCCTGCTCCACCTTTCTTTACGCCTCTCATTATACTTGGAGTACTCTGACCTTTTCTGCAAGCTTGTCGTACGGCTTTGTCGGCCTACCGGCTTATCGGACCACGGAGAGCCTCCAACTTTTTTCACATAAACTGCGCTACTGCTTTTTTCTACTTTAGCTTCCGCTTTATAAGGACTATTCTTCTTCGTCCATTTTCGGATGAAAACAATGGGTTGCCGAAAAAGCTAAAGCTTTCGGCCGAAAAAAATGAGGTAAAGGCGCCATCTGGCCGCGGCAGTGGTACGCGGCAGTCGTTCGCGGGTGGTACCGTACTTACGGCACGTTCGACCCATGTGTTCGACACACGGTCGGCAGAAGTGCAGAAAACACCGATGGGCCCAGGACCCAGCTCCCCTCTCTCTCTCTCAAGGGTCCCTGCGCAGGGCAATTTCCTTCCGCTGCCGGCGCTCTCGCCACTCTCGCGTGAATTTGCATTTACGAGCCTAGTGGCCGCCGGGGTAGGAAGATTTTTCGTCGTATGTCGAACATGTGTCGCGCGCGAAATTTTCGGATATTGCCAACACATGTTCGCGGCCCGCACCCGCGCGGGGAAAGCGGGCCCCGGGAGAGCCGACGACCAGCTTTTACGACCAGCCCTGCCTCGAACCGCCTGCGCCCGTCTACTCCGACGAGCGAGCCTTTTTTCTCACGAGACGTGGCTGATTCTTTCCTTCTTTCCCGAGCCCTCTACGCCGAGCCGGATTCAGAATTCCCACCTTCTCCCACAACTCTTCATTTCACTTTCCATTTTCATTTTCATTTTTTCTCTTTCATATAACGAAAATTCAACAATTCAAGCGTAAAGGAAAAAGAGGCGGTGAACGGTGCGCCAGCGGTCAAACCACCGAAGATTTAATAGCTTTTGAGACGTCTAAATGGCGACAAGTGCCACGCGCCATTCGGCGCCTCTACTTCCTTGCCCTCGTCCTGCGGTCCTGCCGCTTCTTACCCTATAGCGGAAATTTTAAATCTACAAATATGTAACAGTCTTGAAACAGCATAAGATTTAGTACGAATTTGTAAGATATCGTACCTTTATCTTGGATTTCGGACATCTTTTACATTTTATTATTTTTTTCCTAAATATAACAACTTTTTCCATTTTTAATTAAGTGTAATAAAAAGCAATATTATGTAGAAATAAATCTGTAACATTCTGTAAAATCTTTCAAATTCACCGATGATTTACAACTTTCTACATTTACTTATATTTTGATGCGATATTTTATATTTTATTACTTATTTATACATTTTTTTACATGATTTTACATTATGTAAAATATTTTTAGAAAGCATTTTTTTTTTAAATAATAAAACAAAAAAATTGTAATAAAATTGTAAAAAAATACTATTAATCGTAATAAAATGTAAAAGCGGTGTGAGAAAACGTAAAAATGTCCAAAATCCAACATAAAAGTACACTTGTTTACATTTCCTTACTTTATTTTACACTTTTTTATACTTTTGATTACATTTTTTCACGTTTAAACATTTCCATTAGGGTATCTACGATATTTCTAATTCTATTACTTTAATTGCTTATATGTCGCTTTATTATATAATTTATTGATGGAGCATCAGGCATGATAACTGATACACTTATACACGATATAGGCATAAAAATATTATAAATCGAGATAAAAGAAAATGAATCGTTGATAAAAATCGCAATCTGTTTACAAATACAAGTAAGATTTTACGTTGTTTCGAAGAACCGATCGATTCATTAATGACAGCCGACCTGGCCGAGGCATTTGCGGGATACGGGTTTATCTCCTTGACTCTTGACTTTCTTTTGACAATATTTTGGAAAAACAGGCAAATCCAGTTGAAGCTATACTGAGGGCTATAATTCGGCGCTTCCGGCGCTTCCGGCGATTTAGCCTCGTCACTCGCCGATCTCCGCCGATCTCCGTTCTATGGCTTTCAAACGCAAATATTTTCACGAGCATGCAAATCCCTTATAAGCCAATAGCCTCTGCGCTTCTGAGGTAGGCATGCGTGCTTTAATTCTCCCTGCAGATGCTCACGCGAAACTACTTGGCGTATAAGCGTTTGTAAAATTAAAAATGCATATGTAAACATTTATGCACTTTTCTTCCTGCGGATGTCAGGAGCTCATCTGTCGCAAAAAGAAATAGTTGAAAAAAATCTAATAAAACACTAAAGTATTGATCGACAGAACATGTCTTTATTAGCTACGCTGCTATGCTTTTCTTCAAGCTCCTTAATAGATGCTCATTTTTCCCTATAATTAGTGTACTTTGAATATAAAAAAAAAACTGAAAATCAAAGGTTTATTATAAGGTAGACTGGGCGATCAGTACAAATTTCGATCGCTGCGTGGCCCCTAATACTCCTTTAAAAAATTGCCTACGTGCAGCCTAACTTAGCCTTGGTTTTCCCTATATATATATTACTATGAAAAGTACTTAACACAAACTTTCATTAAAAAATAATGCAACTTGAAATGCTGCTGAATTTTTTTTTATCGGGGAGTCTTCACAAAAAGGGGCGAATGAAGTGAAAAAAGGAAAAAATAAATAGCAATTCTCAAGCAGATAGAGGTAGAGGTATGTATTCGAGGAAAAATTTGGCGACGTGCCACAATCGTTCTGAATCCCTCTCTGGTAAATAACTCAAGCGAGCGTTATAATGCGGCTGGTCGATCAAAGCCACGTCGGAATAATACGCGGCCGAATTCCGCGTTGAAATATCGCGCTATCGAATAAATTTTTGCCCCGAGCCACCTACAGGAATTTAAGCGCGCCACTTGAAAATAGAACGCACGTTATTGTGCAAACGGATATTCAATTTGCCGCGGAGTTTCTAGCCCCGCACACACAATAAAACTATAAAAAATAGAAAAACAACAAACCCTTATTCGAATTTTCTTCAATCGATCAAACGTACGAGAATTTTCATTTTTTCTTTCAGAATTTCATCATTTACATTTAACCACAAATTGTTTTGTAATTATACTATAGCAATTTCGATGTAGAATATAATGGAGAGAAAAATACAATGGGCAGCTGATTCTTTTAATCTATAATGTTTTATCGTTAAACTTGTTTAAGATAGAGCAAAGGAGAAGCTAACGGAAGGATATAGAATGTTATTCGTCAATTCGTACCTGAGCGCACCTCTTTAATATTAGCAATTTACTACTATTTTAGAGTTTACACTAGTCACAGTCACTTTTAAAAAATTATTTTTGAGACTGTGCAGAGTGCGATAAAGTCTGCGTTTTTCTAACCGTCGATTATGGTGCTTCTTTGTACTTACTTGCTATAAGTGGTATAAGTGAAGAGGCTCCCTAACGACGTCGCCGGAATTTTCTTCTTTATACGCGGCCGCATTCGCCTATTTTTGGTGCGCACAGCCCGTATACCGAATTATTAGTCATCTCTCGACTATAGCAAATTTTGGAGCAAACGGTTTTTTAACCTTACGGCGTAAGGTAAAAATCAATAGAGTGAAGATTATTTAAGCGCATTTTGGCAGATTTGGTCTTTTGGTAATTGATTTATTGAGTATTTATTCATTAGCGACTGACAGATCGACTGCAATCTCTCTCCTGTTTTGACTTTTACTTTACTTTATGTCTCATATTTGAAGCTAGGAATAGTTGAATGCGTAAGTGAAAATGGAAGGCTAGGTGAAGAATAGGTGAGGGCTTGACCGAAGTGGTGTTTCGACTCGCGTGGGAGGGGTCATTGCGCGAGTTGCGCGGGTTGCGTAAAAGAATCCAGCAAAGAGAGGGGGCCGTGAGCTGAAGCAGGCTGAAGAAGGAAGAAAGAAAGGAGGAGTGGGGGCGAGGGGCTCAAGCCTGGGCTCAAGGAGGAGCCCGAGAAGGGGCGGGGCCCCGTGGCTCGGCCTGCTCGCGGCCGACACAGTCTGATATCTTGGCGACGCGCGGCCACTTGGCGAGAAGCAGCAAGAGGCTCCCGAGCAGTCGGCAGCAGTCGCCCGCCGTCCGTAGTACTAGTCGGTAGCTCTAGTCGGTAGCTCTAGTCGGTAACTCCAGTCGGTAGCGCGATCGACGAGCATCGCCTTTCCTGCAGTGCGCAAATGAGAGTGCGGGCTCCCCGAGAGCCGTGAACCGACACTCGCAACTCCAGCAGAGCCAGGGATGCAGCAGACCCAGCAGCCTGCCGCCCAGCCGGGCGAGGGCTACGGCTACTACCCCCTGAACGACAGCTCGGGCATCCCCAACAGCGCGGGCAGCTCGGCCAGCAACTCGCCCGACCACTACGGCGGCCTCGGCCTCGGCGCCCACGGCGCCCACGGCGCCCACGGCACTCACCTGATGGACCTCAGCTCCCCGGTAAGCGAGCTCCAGCCGCAGCACGGCCGGCTGCCCAGCTTCCAGTCGCCGCTGAGCGCCGAGCAGGGCCCGCTCCTGCCGCTGCTCCCGCACCAGCAGCCCATCTACCAGCCCTACTTCTACGACGGCTTCGAGGACTCGAAGCTGCCGGCCAGGTACTACCAGGCGGAGGTGGAGCGCTACGGGGAGCGCTACGGCGAGCGCCGCCTCCTGGAGGAGCAGCCCGCGCCCTCGCCCGGCTTCCTCTCGGAGCACAGCCGCGAGCACGAGCAGCTGATGTACCCGGCCGAGCCGGCCTACTCGCCCGGGGACGGCTACCCCGCGTCCGCGGCCGAGCCGCCCGAGTTCAAGTACAAGCTCGAGCCCGGCGAGTGCAAGCCGTCGCTGGCGGCGCCGCGGGCCCGAGCCGCCACGCCGTCGAAGCCCAAGTCCGCCTCGCCGAGGCCCAAGCCCGCCAAGAGGAAGCGCAACGCCAGCCTCGACGCTGACGAGTCGGACGACACCAACTCGACGAGCTCCGGCAGCTCCAGCACCTCCTCCCGCTCCAAGATCAGGCGGAAGGCCGGCGCCACGGAGGAGGAGCTGCAGACGCAGAGGGTCATGGCGAACGTGCGCGAGCGGCAGCGCACCCAGAGCCTGAACGAGGCGTTCACGCAGCTCAGGAAGAGCATACCCACTCTGCCCAGCGACAAGCTCAGCAAGATCCAGACGCTGAGGCTGGCCACCAAGTACATCGACTTCCTGTACCAGGTGCTCAGGTGCAACGTCGACGGCGAGAGCTCCGAGGAAATCGGTAAGCATTTGCTCTTTCTACTTTTTCTCCTAATAAGAGCCTTCGATAAGAAACTTTAATGAAATGAAATTGTGCTTTCAGGGGAGAGAAGCCCAAGAAGCGCGGTTATTTCGGCAGCGCGAGACCTCGCTGCGTCATCCTCCCAGTCCTCCACGTGTAGCTTCATGGCCCACGAGAAGCTCTCGTATGCATTCAGCGTCTGGCGAATGGAAGGTGATTGGAACCTCAACCTTTGAGTACTCGAAAGAAATTTAGCTCGACGTCCCGCTAAAGCGCGAATTTTAGCGATCGGATCGTTCAAGCAATCGACGAGATTTCGAGAAACGAGAAACGGGCACGCGCCGCGGGCTTTTCCCAGTGCCCCGGAATTCCCACTTTTCCTAGGATTGGCCGTTCAATAGACCGGCGATTATTGGCGGGAAACCCCCCCGTGGAGCCGCTCGAGTACCCACGTTCCCATTGCGCCGTTTACAGGCCTAGTAGGCGGGTACCAGCACGCAATTTCCCTCCAGTCACGTTCGCCGGCTCACCCCATTGTCCCTTTCCGACTCGGACTAACCACTCGACCTAATTAGTTTCTTTTCTTTCGCCAATTAGCACAATCAATTGCATTTTCCTTATTATCAATTGCATTTTCTTTTTCGTCAACTCCCTAATGGTAAACGACATGCTTTAAGCAGCTACTCCTTAATAAGCTCTATTTCGGAGGAAAAGATCGATCGACTTCAGGGGTATCCTGACAGCTCGAGCCTGTGAATATTTCGGCCGTGCGCGGCTTTGGGTTTATTTTAAACGCCAGCCAAAGCAAACTCGGCGAATTCGGCGCGTCTTAACGAACGCCTCCCGAAAAAGCGGCGCGTCGGCTCGCTGAAAAATTCTGTGCTATGTTATTACCCCGCATTTTCTCACGCTGCATTAGTGATTATATAGGCTCTCAAAATTAATTTGTTACGTCTTTAAAAAAAAAAATTGCTAATTTAATTTTTTTAAATGTCGAGCCAAGTAGAATCTTCAAGATAGCGCCACGCCCTAATTAGTAGCACAAAGAGACTAGCCCGATAGGGAAAAATGTGAAGCATTTTCTCACTCTATAAAAAGTGCTTGACGAGCGGGCTCGTAATTGACATTCTGGGTGAGAGGATGAAAAACCGCCGAGCGGCAGCTGCCGCGGTTCTCATAGGAGCATCGAGAGGGAGCTCCGACGAAACAAAGAGATCCAAAGTCTACTTGAATTAGGTAAGGTAATTTATTCAGAAATAAAAAGGCGACAACGGGATGCGTCTGAAAGATTATAAAGTTTAAATGTTCCTTTATGTAAACAGTGGAAATCGCGAGCGACCTTCGCGTCGCCAACCATACAGTTCATATACCAAAGACAAAGTTTGCGCATAATAGAGGAGAGCCGAGCGATTGGCTCACTCGTCCTATTTTTTTACACATTTCTATTTGTAAATATTAATTTAGCTGGTAAGGTACGTTTGTAAAAAATGATTGTAGATTTACCTTTGTACATGCCATTCGTATGAAAAGTTGGCCGGTTGTTGCATTCAAAGTATCATAATTTATTAGTGTGGATGTAGAGACGGTAGGGTGTCCCATACGTTTATTTGCGAGCGAGAATTTTCAGTGCAGTTTTTTAATCTATTTATCCCTAAGGTAGTTTCATAGTTTTTAAGGGACAATTTAACCTTAATCAAAGCGCCTTATGTTAAATGACAAGAGAGAGTGATAGACTCAATCGGTTTACTGATAAGTAAGAAAAATCATTTTTGTACATTGCCTTTTATGTAAATATTTGAAGTATTTCTGTTACAATGAAATAATAATTTAATTTTGCTTAGCGTTTAAGTTTAGAATTTCATTCCCTGTAGCTTTTGCGACATGTACAGTATTTTTATATTGAATATATGAAAATTCGTTATAATAAAAAATCTCTTACAAATAAAATTATTCAAAATTCTTCTTAATCCCGAAGCCTGAATTGATAAAATTAAGTTGAAAGAAATATTAGTTTTTGCTTTTTATTTATTTTAAAAAAATATGCAGTATCCTAAAGCAGCTATATAACTTGAAGAATGTACGTCGGGCCGTCAAGCGGTCGATTTGCCAGGCTATCGGCAAGCACGACTTCTTCTCAGAGGCTCAACGGGGTTAATGGAGGGAGTCGCAAGCCAGTGCAAATATTATTGCTGGGAAACACGCGCAAGCCGCGCAAGGCAGACCACGTTCCCCTCGACTTATTGGCACGAAACGGTAGTGTCATCGTCAATCGCCTTTCTGCAAATCCGCTCGCAAGGCACTCTATCAAAATTTATTACCATATTTATTGCCATATTTATAACAGGCTTTATTTAAGTTCGGTGCACTTTTTTCCAATATGCAAGGCACAAGTCGGGAATTGTTAAAAAATTCTTTATTTACGCATGTGCAAATTCATGAATTTGGGAGATACTTATAAAGAATCCAGTTCCATCGACATTTTACAATTTACCGACGGCTAATAGACATCTGACACATCTGTTTCCATCTAGAAAGATCAGACATGTTAGGTGGCAGTTATGTGACTGGCGTCAATTTTGAATGTGTATTAAAAGAGTTATGTAAACTAGAGAATCAAAAAAAGAAAAAGTGCAAAAAATGCTGATAACAGAATAGCCGCGCCGCGCCCATCGGCCGTCGGCGCCAGGAGTTCAGGACACGCTCGTGCCATAACAAGATTCACGTGTAGGACTAAGCGGCCCCCTTCGTCATATTTTTAGGCTTTATCGCGGCAATTAAGCTGCCCCCTTGTTTGCAGGGAATGCTCCTCGCTCACGAGGCCAATCTCGATGCCAGTACTGTATGACTCCAGTATGTGCGCCGGCATACCCGGGGAAAATCGGAAAAAGACAAGCGCTCCTCTCGAATGACGACCTGCAAGATTTACGAGCTGAGCCCTGGCGGCTATCTTCACAGGATGCTGTTGTGCGGTCTTGACACTAGACTTTTTAAATTCATTCACGCATTTTTATTTAATTTTAAGAGAAAGATAAAATGCTAATGAGCAAACCCTGTATTTGTGGACAATAGGAGCTGGGGAGAGACGTCGGCTGAATCGGTGGGAGTGAGAAAGAGGCAGTAAACTGTAAGAGGGAAGAACGCTCGTAACTCGATCCGCGCATGAGCCTCATTAGCCGGCTCTCGAGATTCCGGGATTCTGGGATTCCCGGCTCCTGAGGCAGCGGGGCCTCCTTAATGAATGAATCCCGAGTCTGACCTTCGAGTTCGCGCCAGGAAATGGCTTCTACGAAGGCGGGGCGCTACGCACCGTCGGAGTACAAAAAGCAGAAAAAAAAGAGGAGGCGAGCTGGAGGAGAGAGCGTCGTCTCGTCTCGGTTTCCGGCAGCCCACCGATCGACACCGCCCGAGTCTCGATTACGATCCGAATACTTCCTTCATTATCTTCTTCATTTTTTCAGCCTGAATTCTTTGGATAAAGAAAAGCCTCGTGACATTTATGTTGCAATAATGTAGTCAGCTACTAATATATAGAAATCCTGAAGCGCCTATTGAACAATATATAGGGGAGACCCTGGTGGAAGTAAAAAAAATTATACAATTCTGTTCATTTCCGTACATTTCTGTATATTTTTGTCATTTCCCGTGCACGCATGCACGCGAACATTGAAAACCTTGCACAAAATTACGCACAATTTTTAAATTGTGCACAAATTTATGCACGAATTACAATTGTGCACAAAACTTGTGCATACTTTTTTTCTACGGGTTATAGTCTAAAAATTACACAAAATTTACATAAATATACATACATGGGGGAAAGCGTGGCATAGCGGGCAATGTGAACTTTCGGAGCATAGTTGGCCACCCCATTAGGTGCGAAAAACATTTATTAACAAGTTTCATTCAAATTAAAGCATTTTCAAAGATTATCACTATTACATTGCAATATTACTATATATAATTTTTGTATATAGTAATATTGCAATATGTAATAATGATAATTTTTCAAAATGCTTTAATTTGAATGAAACATGTTAATAAATGTTTTTCACACCAAATACAACATATTTAATGGGGTGGCCCACTATGCCCCGCCTTTCCCTACATAAATGTACAGAAATGTACGGAAATGTACAGTTTTTACTTCCACCAAGGGAGGGGGGCCAAGTGGGATATCATTTTCAAACGCTCTTCTTTTAAAATCCTTGTTGAAAATCACTTTTGTAAATGTGCAATGTTTCAATTTTTATTCAAAATAATTTCAACTTCTAACTCTCATAAGATCAGAATGACACAAAATGCCAAAAATTTAAGCCCAGCCTCATCAAAATTGATCAATTTTTTTTCGATCTGCAGGTTACGCCAAAGCCAAAATTTTAAAATTGCTATAAGTTAGGATAAAAGAGACCTAAAGACTTCTGTATAGGCTAAATTTGTCAGAAATTTAATGTATTTTTATTATATATTATAAATAAATTGTTTTCTA
>JAXIUT010000001.1:22724896-22739095 GCA_035586675.1 Eurytoma californica | reverse complement strand
TTGCGCGCGCGAAGCGCGAATACCCACTTTAAAGCATTAATAAATAATTATAAATTAAAAAAAAAAAAAAAAACAAAAAACAGAAAAAATAAGAAAAAAACAAAAAAAATAATTTCTTTTTTTATTTTATTTCATTAAACTCATGAAAATTTTTTAATTTTTTCCTTTGTTTTTTCTTCATAAAGAATACTTTATGAATACTTTTTTAATACTATAAGTTTTTATTTATTGTGGACATTCGAAAATTCTTTATAAATTCTTTTTTTTTTTCAAAGTGTGCTTATCGAGTTACTACCATTATTATTGACATAACATAGACATTTGAAATAGGTGTAATTTGTTTTGAAAATAAATTGTGGATCTGTATCTATATAATACATATATGTATCTATACACACACACACACACACACACGCGCGCGCGCGCGCACGCGTAGGTATGTATGTAAAGGGCTCAAATCGTATTGAAATTTCATGATTGACTGATTATTAAAAACTTACAACAATCATATAATAAAATCCTAATCGGTGCAATCAATGACAAGTACTTCTTACAACAAACATGCGTGATATAATTTGCTATCAGCCAGAATTGCGCGTCCTTCCCCGCGAGTGAGTTCGAACAATGCGACATTCAAGGCATTTATCGCGCTCCTCAAACTCGGTGTTGAATTGCCCTTTTCTAGATCAATTCATTAATTTTTAAACAGAGGGTATCAACAAACATTGAAGAACATCAGAAATCATAATAATTTTAAGGTATTAATTTGGTAATTTATTTAATAGCATCCTCAAGAAACAACCATTTGATGCCGCTACAAACAAAGAATTTGTTCCAAGCTTTTAATGAGCTACCATTGTCACAAAATATTCACAAATCAAGGAAAAAATATTTTATTTTCGCTAAAAAATTACTTACAATAGATTAAAGTCTTTTTTATCAGGTAATGTAAAAAAATGAAACGCCAATGAACATGGAAAATTAATTGAAGAACGATACGTTGAGGAAACTAAGCCAATTGAATTTAGAGTGGTTAAATTTTTCCTGATGCCGCAATTTTTCACCCTTTCTCATGAAAAATATCATTATAAATAGTTATATCCGTTTCTTCATAACGTTGGCTACGTGGTCTTTCTCTTATATCGGTGATAACTCTACAATCAATTTTAGGAGATCACTTTAAGGAATAAAAATTATCTTCATTTAGTTTTCTAAGCAAACAAATGTATATTTGCAAGTTTACAGCATACAACTTATAATATAACTGCTATTTACAATTTGAATTGCAGAATTAAAAATATAACATAATCATTGATAACTGCACATTATTCAATGATTTTTATGTTACAACATATTTTCTCCCATTTTATGAAGAAAAAACTTATCGGGAATATTTAGCTTCATTTTCCCTCCTACTTCTGTACGTTTTACAGCATTATTACTCAAAAATGATTTTTCGTTGACTCAATTTTATGGGCGTGAATGAAAAAAGCCTATTGCGACAACCTAACTGCTCGCTCCATCGCTTAAAAGTTGCATTGTCTTCAATTTTTTTTAAAAAAGATTAATTATATTTTTTTTCGAAATGCGTAGGAAATTTCGTGTAGCTCCGTAGAAAAAGATGCAGAAACAAGACAATATCTATATTTTCTGCGGGGCCCCCAGTCGTTTTAAAAGTTGAATCATGCAAATTTTCGGAAGAAGCGTTTAAAGTACTTTTTGCTTTCTTGTTTAACGAAGAAAATTAATTATCATTTTTGTCTCTTTTTCTGCTTTTATAAAGATTTGTGAAAAAATGAGACATAATTTATATTAATAAAAACAATGTAAAAATGAACGAAGTACCAAGATTTACGTTTATTTTACAAAAAATGGTGTTAATTTTAACACTTCTGCTTATTTTATTTTTAATTAAATTTCTCCTTATTGGCACGATTGGTGGAACAAGAGCGTACATTCACAAAAATACTCGACGTAACTTGAATGATGTGCGCTAAAGAAGACTTATGATTTACATTAGATTAACTTTAGTTTTCAAATGTAGAAGAATTCGTATGAAGAGAAGCACCAAAATATTTTTATTTTATAAACAGTCGAGAATCAAAAGGGTACGATAACTACGATGCTTAGGATGAAAGGAAGAATCGTTTTTTTTTCTCGCAATAGTAGTCCGATTACAGCAGAGTAGGAACTGAGATGCACGACGTGTCTCAAATTTATTTATTTTTCTGTTCGTACCCTGTGCTAGCTCGAATATCAAAATCTAGATTTAACGTTGTATGTGTCTTTTACGCGCTAGGAAGAGAAGTTAAAGTAATAACCGTCGCATCATCGAAATTTCTTGATTTTCCGATGGGCTTTTATCATTATTTTCACGTTTATCATTAGCTTTTCCTCATTTTGATGATTAGCACATTTTGTTCAAACAGCGCGCAGCGCCTTTGAGCGATTCTTTTGTCTACTGCTGAATGTACTCCTGAGTGGCGATACTCCTGAGAACATACTTGACGGCGAAGGCGAATATGGCCAAACCGATGAGCATTGCGAGGTTCGTTAAAGCACTGTGAAGCGGACTTTGCTCCATTTGTTGATCATCACGAATCATCGATGATCCCTCTGTCGACGTCGAGCGATGCCTTGCTTGTTTTTCCAGTTCTTTTCTACGTTCGAGCTCTTTTTTGATGGTCTAAAAGTATAAGTTTTCTATAATCTGTGAATATAAATTTAAAAAATACTCGTATGGAAATAATATTTTGTTATTTAAGAATAGATGCATTGATTTTTCCTTTCAGTTAACATTTGTTGTTAAAAAGTTATTTAAAATTACGTGGATTTTTTCAACAAGATTTTTTTAATAACAGTTAAAATACATATATTCTTTAATAAAGTTAATGCTAATTATTTAGCTAGAGAGAAATATTAGATTTATAGCAAAGATAATAAATTTAGTATGAGTAATTCACAAAGGCTCAATAACAGTATCAAAATGCGAAAAAGGCACTTTGTAAATTTTGAAAGTTTAAATTATTTTATCCATGAAAAAGGCATTCCCAGGATACTAATTATAGATATTCGAAATAATTTACTTTAAAAAGAAAAAATATTTTAAAAGCTGATGTGATGAGTTTTACAGTTGCAAAAATAATTATGTTTTAACTTACTGCTACAGTATCAGGAAACAGTTCACAAAACAATTTGTCTCTTAAATTATACTCTAGACTCTGTGCTGCAAAAATTTTCTTCTCGTGATCTGGAGTGGTAATTGCTCCTAATGCTGAACTTGACTCAATCTAAAGAACAAATATAAGTAGTCTTGTTAAGTGAATTCATTTGCTTTATTAAAGTATATTTAACCTCTTTCTAACAAAATTGTTAAACAAAATTCCTTCTTAATTGAGGTTACAGATAAAATAAAATAAAAATTTTACCATAAAACTAAGCAAGCCTATGAGAATGGTTGATACACTCCATGCTGGGTTCCATGTATCTGGATGGAAATCCGATATTGAAAGACATAATTTTGTGTTAACCTTAAATCTGCCATTTGGCGTTGTCATGTATATACTAGGTGGTTGAAATGGAAATTCTCCTGGAAATACAAGTTTACCATGGTAAAATCCACCTTCGTATGGAGTATTTTCTGGTCCTTTGATAACATAGTGCCTAAAAAATAAATTAGCAACTCAAATAAAGGGCAATGATGATAAAATATAAATATTACAATTAAAGTAGTTAAAATAAATAATTTTACACACCATTCTAGAATATTAGAAGGAACTGGCTCTGCCTGTACATAAGGGACTGGATCCTTCTTAAGTCTTAGGTAGTCTTGTTTTAATCTGGCAGTTGCAGTACCTGTTTTGCGGTTCATTTCCAAAGCAGCTCGGTGACACAAGCAGGTTGGCTGGCTTCTCAACACGCACTTGTAGTTTGCTTGCGATACTAACTAGCTTTTTCTGATAAGTCCTGTAAGGCGCAAGCCAGCAAGCCTGGAGATCTAAGAAGATTAGCAGGTTCGGACGGCAATCGACAAAGTTAAATAGAGCAGAGATGCGGGACTCGCTGGAGAAGCGAAGACAAAACTGGGTCGACGATGAGTCGGCGAGCTTTCGTTCGGCAGTTTGGCCTTCCTTTTTACCTTCGATGCAGTGGCGCGATGAATAAAACAACAAAACAGCGAGTACGTCACTCTGAGTTCACATACGTTTGAAAGTCCAGAAGGAAATTATTTGGGAAGGGGGCTACTAGGGGACTACTGGGGCCTTTGGGGAGGGGGGGCTACGATAACAGGTTATGTGTAAACTTATGTGGATGCGCGGTCGGGAAGGGCGGACGACTGCGTCCGTTCGTCACGCTCCTTCGGTCCTTAGGCTTTGGACCTTGAGAGCCTTGGGAGATCGGCCGAAGGAGCGATCAAGCACCCGAGCAATTGCCCACACCGCGATTTAGGTAAGGCGATAACGTCAAGAGGTCTTCCTGCCTTCCTCCAGCCTCCTTCAGTCCTTCCTCGACACGCAAAGCGCTACTACGACTGAACGACACTCTGCCTCAGTCAGCTCAGTGCCTCTGTCTGCTGACTGACACTGCTGACAGTCGCGGTCTCGCCGTCTTGCGGACTCGCGCGTCGCGCCACTTGCGCCACTTGCGACACTTGCGGCAGGCAATCGTTTTTTCTTTGCCAATCATGAATCAAGTGCTACCTGAGTGAATCGAATCGCCCGTCAGGCCGCGCTGCCGCGCAGGTCGCGCACTAGTCAATTCTGTTTCCTGATGTGAATCATGTGATGAGTTGACATACCCTTGTTGCCTGTTTGCCCTACATAACCCTTTTCGCAAACTTGTTTCTTATGAGCTAGCTTGAGCTTGAGTCTTGAGCAGTTGGAGCTTTCGAACGAGTCCAGAGTCCCTAATCTCGACAGTTTGCCGCTCTCGGGCCCTTTTCCTCCACTTTGCTTTCTTAAAACTTAAAATTGCACTCGCACTCACTACTTGTTTAATAGTATTTCTCGCCCATTCGAACTCATTGATTATTCGCACTCCGGAAAAAAAATGGAACTGCAGCTTTTGTAATATTTGTATAATTATTAATGACAATAATGACTGACGAAGTGTGACGGTTTACCAATTGACGAGTCAATGACGATGCGAGTCGCGACTCGTCACTTTTGTGACTTGTCACTGACAAGTTGTCAGGGGGCCTTCTCTCGAGCAGTCTCTCGAGTGATAAACGAGCACGAAAAACAAGGACAAAAGATATAAAATGTGCGAGTTAGACAAAGACAAGATGAGCCGTTTTATCGCTTGAGAGAAGACTCCCTGCAGCTCAGGCTGGCGCTGCCGCACTGGACTGGCTCATGCGGCTGGCTCTGGGATCTTATACAGCTTATAGTAAAGTATCTATCCTCTAAATATGAAATAGTGAAAATTAAATAACTTAATAAATTATCGCTTTTGTCGGGAGTCCCGAGACCCACACTTTTTTTAAGTCCCAGGTTTAGAAGCGCATATTTGCCTCGCGAGGTTCGTTGGACTTCCGTCACTTCGGCCATAAATAACTTGAGTTGATCCAATATGATTCATTGAAGAATTACCACGTAGTATACTGTGGTAATTCTTCAATGTTAAGAAATATGTTTCACAGCAAATGAAACATATTTAATGGGGTGGTCCACTATGCCCCGAAGGTTCACATATCGCTATGCCCCGCTCTCCCCTATATATATAGGTTTTCACCCTGCAAAGTTATACATTATTATAAGTTTAAGTATACATTATTATATAACGAATGAGCATAATTGTGCAATAATAATAACAATGTATATAGCATTATGCTATTATTCGCAGCAAAAAATGCCCTTTGTGAAAATTCCCTGGAAAAAATAGTCGATTAAATCGATTATTTCTTAATTGGAAATCTTAACACAAACAATAATACGCATTAATCGGAATCCGATTAATTCTAATATTAATGTGCATTAAGATTTCCAATTAGGAAATCGGATTAATCGACTATTTTTAGCAGGGATGGCACATTTGGTCGTATCCGGATAGTAGAAGAATTTTCACAGAATGAGACAGTTTTTTATTAATTGACGTACACATTATTTTTTTTGTTATTTGTATCACCAGAGTAAAATAGTAAGTTAATCTGATGTCTGATGAACCCGCCAGTGCTGGGCTCTGGCATATTCCGTAGGACTTGTTTCCATACTTTTACTATAACTATATATATGTATTCACTTATATATAGATATACCAAATGCACGGAAACAAGTCCCGCGGAATATGCCAGAGCCCCGCACTGGAACCCGCTCTATAGCTGTCAAATACATGTATATTGTATGTACATAGTGTGCAGTACATATATATCATACATATTAAATAATGTGCGAATGCTCCCGCGCATTGCCAGTAATTGAGCTTGAACGCCTTAAAATTTTTTCTGCAGCTGTGATTCTGAAAATTACTTTTTTCTGATAAATTGTTACGTACACTTGGTGTTTTTTTTTCTTATAAAAACGAAATAAAAACGACAAACTTTGAAAAATATTTTGATTTTATGAACTCTAAAGTCAGGTGCGAGTCTGAAAACTGAAATTGCTAACCCTGTAATTTTTTTCTTTCGATACTCGATTTAGTTTTGCGTCGTCACAAACCTTTATGCTTAAACAAAATTTATCCTAGTTTTTCGCTAACCCATTGAAAAAGTTTATAAATTATTCAAAATGGTTTAAGCATTAAAAAAAAGCTTTTGCGGTTATTCAACGAAGTTAAAGCGAAATTGTATGAAAATGTTGGATCGTTCGTCTACGAATCGTTTGAGCTAGGGAGCTGTGTGAGCGGGAGGGTTTATAGAAGCAATATTATATTAGCGTTTATAGGGTTGGACACACTGCAGAGCAAAGTTAGCCATTCACTTCAAAAGAGAAGAGAGAGTAGAGAGACTGAGGCACAGGGGAGAGCAAAGATGGACTCTTAAAAATTTTTCACGATAAAAACGGCAATTGTCCGAGTCCAATTTTCGAACGTCTGTGGCATCGCACCAGCTCCAAAAACAACTAGCTGAACGTGTGCGGTTTCAAGATCTGTACGAAATGATCGTACAAGAGCCAGTGCAGGTAAATATCCCATACTTGTGAAGCAGCAAGTCTAAAAGTGACGTACGCGAGAGCAGTGCAGCTTCTCCAACGATATCTAATGTATTGACATTTCACTGATATCGTTCGAACAAATCCCTAATGTATTTATTATTTTCAATGGCTTAAAAGTATCATTTTTTTATCAGTTTCATCACTATATTAAATGGAACTTACACTGCTGCATAACAATTAATAAAAAGGTTCCAATGTTTTTAAATTTAGTACTTATCAACTGTCCTTACATTTTTTGTTCTACCCTTGCATTTGTACTATTCTTTACTTCTATTCTCTCTGTTTCCTGAGCCCTCAACTTAAATCAATTAACCATTTATAATTTTATTTAAATAATCTTAGATATATATATATATTGTTTGTGAGTCTATAAGTAAAACAATTAGCAAAGTATTTTTTTGTAATAAAATAAGTATAATATTCAAAATGGATATCATTTTATAAATAGTTATTTTTATATTTCAGGCAGCCATATGGCACTGTTTAAATCATTATGCTTATCCTGATGCAATATTTCTTGCTGAAAGACTATTTGCAGAAGGTATGTTAAAATTACTTGTCTCTTTAATTGATAAAAAGATTTAAATAATTATTAAATTTGCTTTTCAAACTTTTTCTAACAGTGGACAATGAAGAAACATTATTTCTTCTTGCAACTTGTTATTATCGTTCTGGGCGTGTAAGACAGGCACAAGGTTTACTTTCAAAACGTTCATTAACGTCACCACAGTGCAGATTTCTTTTAGCAAAATCTTGTTATGACTTGGAAATGTATGCAGAAGCTGATGCAGCTATAGTTGGTGGTTACTACAAACAATTGAAGAATTTTGATGAAATAGTTAATCAGTTTGGTGATGAAGCTTGTTTTTTTCTTCAAATTATAGCAAAAATAAATTATAAAATGACACGGATACCTAAAGGAAATGAAGCTCACAAATTAGCTTTAAAATTAAATCCTTTCTTATGGCACTCTTTTGAAGAACTGTGCAACACTGGTGAGAAGGTAGATGCAAATAAAATATTTCAGTTGGATAAATTGGATAACTTGTCTACATGTATCGGAAGTACACCAATTTCATATTGTGCACAAGAACCAGATATTATTGTGTTTAATAATAATGCTCTGAATACTCCTACATCTAATAATTGTAATAATGTGTACGTTAGAAAATTATTTATTATTAATTTAATTCTAATTTGAGTGTTAATTTAATTTACAATTTACAATATTTTAGTACACCAACCCAAGGATCTAATGGACTACCTTCTAATGTAAAATTGCACTCATCAGTTGATGAAACTCCACAAAATTTATCAGGTCATTTTAATACTTGCTCAACAATGTCACCTCGAGGGAAACCTCCTCGTTACAGAAGCATGTTTAGCAGTTCAATGAGTCCTTTAACACCAAGTTTTGGAATTTTACCATTGGATATAAACACTCCAGAACCTCCAAATGTACCTTCACACACAACATTGACCGAAGCTAATGATCAAAAAAGCTCAGCCATACGTGTTTCTAGTATAAAAACTAATGTTGGGGTGAGATTATTTTATTTAATATTTTTTAAAGAAATATTAATTAATAATTAATTATAAATTTAATTTATTTTCAGCAATTAATATCTCGAAAAGAAACTCTATTACAACAAGGTAAATTAGTATTTTCCCAATCTGGAAATACAAGTAATCTTACAGTTACACCAGTTACACCAGTTCCTCCCCAACCAACACTTCAAGGTCCTAATGTAAGAAGATCATCAAGACTTTTCAGTAATAGTTACTCAGTAAAAGTGAGTATTAATGATTTATAAACTTTAAATATAATAATTTTCTTAATTTTAAACTTAAATAAGAAGTGAATAAGAATATCTTATTAGCATAATTTAATTTTTTTAGGAAAATAATAAATCTCCCAATAGAAATAAATATACAACTCCTAAATCGCCATCTCGTAAAAGTAAATCAAGACTGTCTAAAAGTAATCTTAATAAAAGTAATTTTAATGATATGAATGAAAAAAATAGAAATGAAAAAGAAAAAAGCGAAACTATTACCTCAGAAAAAGTTATAGCTAATACTAATGCATTAAATCAAAGTAATAATGCTGCATATGCAAGCCCAGTAACTATTCAAAAACATTCAGCAGGTATTTAACTAAATAATTTGCTTTTAATGAACGTAAAACTATAATAGTTTTGAATTAACTGTATAAATCTAATTTACTTGCAGAGGGTTTAATGTGCTTACTGCAGCAAATTGGCTCAGCCTATCAAAAACTATGTCAATTTAAATGTATGGATGCTATTGAAAGATTAAATATATTGCCAGGACATCATTATAATACTGGTTGGGTACTTTCTATGTTAGCCAAAGCACATTTTGAAATGATTGATTACAAAAAAGCAGCAAAGTATAATCTTGTTCTGATATTAAATTACAAATATTTAAAAAAATTTAACTGTAATAAAAAATATTTTTTCAGTTACTTTGCGCAAGTTAGAGATTTAGAACCTCACAGAACTGAATTAATGGAAATATACAGTACTGTATTATGGCACTTACATGCTGAAGTACAACTTTCCACTTTAGCACAAGAGCTTGTGGCAGAAGATAGAAATTCTCCTGCAGCATGGTGTGCAACTGGAAACTTGTTTTCTGCCCAAACTGAACATGAGACTGCTATTAAATTTTTTCAACGAGCTATTCAAGTAAATTTATTACAAATTAACATATTATTAATCATAAAATTGTCGTTATTTAATTTGAATCTTTTTTATGGTTAGGTTAATCCTAATTTTCCGTATGCTTACACTCTTCTTGGACATGAATATGTTATTACTGAGGAGTTAGATAAGGCAATCACTGCTTTCAGAAATGCTATTAGATTAGATCCTCGTCATTATAATGCTTGGTATGTTCAAAAATTGAAATTGATTGCTTATTCCCTTATAGTACTGGTAAATCTAATAACAATCAATATGTTTGTAGGTTTGGTTTAGGTACCATCTTTTCTAAGCAAGAACAGTACAGTTTAGCTGAATTACAATTCAAGAGGGCATTACAAATAAATCCTCATAATTCTGCGATAATGTGCCACATAGGTGTTGTACAACATGCCTTAAAAAAAGTTGATCAAGCTTTAAAAACACTTAACAAAGCTATAGAAGATGATCCTAATAATACACTTTGCAAATTTCATCGTGCGAGTATTAATTTCTCAATTGGCAGAAATGCAGAAGCTCTCAGTGAATTTGAAGAACTAAAAAATATTGTACCCAAAGAGTCACTAGTCTATTATTCTATAGGAAAAGTAAGTAGTTTCAGTTTCTGTAAAAGTTATTAGTTTATTTTGCAAAAATAAACCTTTGTTTTTTCTTTTATAGATTCATAAAAAGTTAGGCAATACCCATCTTGCATTAATGTACTTTAGTTGGGCTACTGATTTGGACCCAAAAGGTGTTAATAGTCAAATAAAAGAAGCTATGCTCAGCCCTGGCCAAGGTGAAGATGAATCTCTTGTGACACAGTCAGGTAAAAATGAGAATCCTATATGTTCCATATATGATTAGAGATAACAGAAATATAAAAGGATTTATTTTGTTTAGATGAACCAACGCACAATAGTTCTACAGAGCAGGAGGGAGAAGCTAGTGGCGAAGTAAGTGGCGAAGGTAGTGGCATGATTGGAAACGTGACAGTCGATGCTCAAGCAGATGATATTGATGATAGCGATGACAGTTTATGAAGTTTTGAACTTTTTAAAACTTTGAAACTGTTGAGTGATACAATCATATACGCCATCCTAATATGTGATGACCCGCCGTACTAGTACGTGAAACGACAATGAACAGACAAAAATTAAATTTAAACTCTATAAACGGAAATTACTAGTACATTAACTAAATGTTGGGCGGTTGAACAATTTTGCGTGCATAGCATAGATATTATAATTACCGTACCATGCCTTGTTCGATTTAAATTCCGAGCACGGAGTTAACATCCGGTCAATATTTAATTCATTTTTATATTGGTTAGTTTGTCTTCGACCAGCATTTGGATGCCAAAACCGAGTGCGCGAATGAAAAAGAAAAAAATACAAAAAAATAGTTGAGTAGTAAGAATTTTCAGTTCAGTGATTGAGTAAGACAGAATTTTGTGTAAATGTAAATTATTATTACTAATATATTCTAGTTAATAATAAATATATGTTATACTGCAAATAATATTGGCGTTCGTAAGGCGAATCTCGTTTAAGAGACTAGCCACTTAAGACGATTATGCAAATTTCCTCTTGGGAGTAAGCTGGATTGACAAAATTTTAAAACGGCTGATAATATTAAAGAACTGCAATTATTATTAAAAAACAAATACGTAAGAAATAACAAAAATATTTTTTCTCAAAAAAAAAAAAAAAAAAAAAAAAAAAGACCATGAAATGCTTTTTGTAGATTATTAATGTAAACAAATAATCGGCATAGTTATCACCTACAAGAATTGTAGAAAAATAGCTTTGGCATTTGTCACTAATGTAAACTGGTAATATCTGTATTTTTTAAAAGGCATCAAACTGTTAAGCTGTTAAAAAAAAATTATGTCAATGAACTATACTTTTCGATGCACGGATACAAATATGTAATTTTAGAAGGAATCAAGCTCGAACTATAAACGTTATATAAATAGAAAATAATCTCATGAAAATGTTATTATTATTATTATTTTATTATTATTATTATTATTATCATCATCATCATCATTTTTATTACTATAGTACAATCGATTTCAAACAATTGATTAATTTTTGTGAAAAAGAAGGGTATAATGGGACGGGGGAAAAAGGCATTGCAGAAAGTTATAATTTAAACATCATGTAAAAATTATTTAAGTTTCAATGGAACCAACTTTGCAATGATTTGATTGGAGTATTTACTAAAAATAAAAAAATATTTGGGTTCAATGCCTTGAAAATAATGTATAATTCTAATAAAAAGCATACTTTTGTTTCACGGGAGTTTGCAGAAGAGTTTAGATCTAGTCAGGTTTAGCAAATTAAAAAAAATAAGTAAAAAATGAAAAATACGTTTACGGTTTATGGGTATCTCGTTATATACCCGGTTTGTTGGACATACCGTTTCGTTATACCTCCCTTTCGCTATTTATTTCATATTTCATTACAAACATTTTATATCAAAACCAAACAAAAAGTCGATTGTTGGTGCGCATTTTGTCAAGCGAAATTTATATTATTATAATTATAATGCGAGAAATGACATTTTTAAGAATTTGAAGAAGTGATTTTTTATGATGTTTTTCTCTCTTGTGTTTTGTTTCATACAAAGCGACTTAGTGGAAAAGGCCTCGCTGGGAATACAACTCTGTGCAATGAGACGCATAACACAATAAAGTGAAATCGTGGAGAAGCTAATATGTGCTTACTTTTTTCGTAAGAACTGGACCGTTATTTGAAATTGAAAATATATGGAAATAGCAACAACATATACCGCCACGAACACGAATTTTTTTCCAATTAAAAGAATTTCGCAAAACTTGTTTCATATTTGAATCATATGACCATTCTTAAGAACAGTATAGAAGATTTATTCTTGTAAAGGGGTATTATACCTATATGTATATGTAAAATAAAATAAGATAAAAACGAAAAATGTTTTAAAATGATAATCAAAAGCTTTTTAGGCACGACCACTACACGGAAGTGCCTTATATTTTCACTAGAGCCAAAAATGGGTGTATGTGCGATTTTGTTTGTTTATAAGATATCTTCTTTGGATTTCAACCGAATTAGCTGAAATTTTCACAGAACCTTCGTCTTACTACTAGAAGGTGACAATAAGGTTTATGACCCATTACATAAAATCCTACGTATACAGCAACACAAAGAGAACATTCAAAAAATGAAAAAAAATCAGTTTTCTTGCTCTATTTTCAAAAATATTGATTATTTAAAAAAAAGGCTAAAAATGCATTTTAGAGCTATACAAAATACATCTTCTTTGTAGAAGGTAATAATTTTGACAGAATCGTGATTGAATGTTGTTTTTGGCTCAAAAAAGCGTATTTTAGCCAATAACTTTTAAAGATTTGGTTTCTGACAAAAATGTTAAATACAAAAGTTGTAGATCTCAAAAAAATACAACTTTTTTACATTTATCATTTTTCTCTAAAATTGAATCCAAACAAATGAAAGATTATTATCAATTGAAAAACGCCCTTTTACATTAAAAAAAAGCAGCTTTTTACCTTCAAACATTTTAGGATAACAATTTACAATAAAACTTTAAACATAAAAGTTGTTGAGCTCAAAAAAACATTTTTATATTTAATATTTTTCTCTAAAATTGACTCTAAATGAATGACGGTTGATTTTCGATTAAAAACTGTCATTTTGCAATAAAAAAAAACATCTTGTATTATCATAATGAAGAGCGAGCAGCGGTCGTGCCTCACATGCAAAATGCTTCGCATTTTGCATCCTTGCGTCGCGAAGCGATGCAAGGCGCGAGCCACTGGCGAGCCTAGTTTAAATACGTTTCAATGATGTTTCATTAAACGTTGGACCTTACGTACGTATGCGTGAATGTGCGATATCAATGTAAACTATTCGCCCATTAATATTAGGTTAGTATTGATTCCGTCGCATAAAAATGTCGCACGCAATGAAACTGTATTAAAGCTTGCCAAGGGCTCGATATAAGTTCTTCAATTGGTAAATATATCAATTTCATTTTCAGATTTTTAAAGACTTAACTACAGTTGCAAAGAATAATTAAACAAATATCTTCGAGAAAGGTTTCAATAAGCTGTATACTATTTTTCTTACTTTAAACCACAAGAGAAAAAAATCTGCTTTTTCTAAATTCAAATTTCCAAGACCTTATATTGTTACAGTAAATATAGATGCCAACCTACATAGGAAAAATATGATAGACTATCCAGATTGTATCCTGCAGTGACAGTGCTGGGCTCTGGCATATTCCGTAGGACTTGTTTCCATACTTTTACTATAACTATATATATGTATTCACTTATA
>JAXIUT010000001.1:22694350-22712687 GCA_035586675.1 Eurytoma californica | reverse complement strand
GACGGTCCTGCGACCATCAAGCTCACTGTGTCACTACACCTTCAATCACCTACTTCTTTTCTTTTATTTTAGTTTGGAGTTTGCTTTTCGTAATATTTTAGTTGCGCTTTGATACTTTTTTAGATAAATAGAATGAACTTTTTATTTCGAAAACGGCAGTAGTAAGAGAATTTTAAAAATTTTAGTCTAATGGAGTTTTATTAGAGTACACTTCAAAAAGTAAAAATTATTTGAGTGAATAAATTGAAATTTACATTTTAATTTAGATGCTATCTCTACTTGTTACTTTCAATCTTTTCATTTTGACAGATGTAAATATCAAAATTACTAAAAAGCTGACTGGAAATATCAGGAACTCACTTTATTAAGTTCCTGATATTTGTTTTTAAATTTCCGGAATTACAATTGTTATTTTAATCTATTAAAATGTAAAACCGGTTCAACATTCATTACTACCGACCCTTTTTTAGATCAAGAGAAAGATTATGACTGATGATCGCAAGGACTAAATTGGTATATGTATAGAAACGGTAGCTAAACGTCAAAGTTATGATGCGGGCGCCACCATTTTGCTTTTAAATTTATGAAGCAGATCCCCACGATATCCCTACATCAAAAACGTACCATGAATAGTCACCTTCTAGTTATTACCGCAAGCATCACAAACTCAATTACAAATCATTTCCAAACTGTACACTTTTGGTAGAAAAACTTTTTTAAAAAATTAAACGAATCAGTAAGCACAATTTTTGAAACTTCCGTACTCGCTGGCGAAAACTCGGGCCTATTTTCATCGAAGCACTGGGCGTGGGAAAGAAACGAAAACGGCGCGGCAAGTGTCACTTGAATTTGAAACCGGCGTGGTGAAGCGCCGGCGCGGTCGGCGCAGCTTCGCGACTCGTCGGAGGGATAGAGTCGGCCGCGGCCGAATACGAGGAGGACTTCTGAGGCCGCGCGAGCGAGCGAGAGCAGCGGGCCCCGCGGAGAACAGGAAGAAAACGACGACGAGGGGCCCGAGGTGGGAGGAGGAAGAGGAGGAAGGGATAAGGTACGTTCCCCCTCCTCGAGAGCTCACCCCGCAACGGATCGCCGGCTTAATCATCCAATAACATAACAATGTCGAGTGCGTGACCACCGCGCGCGTTGCTCGCCAGATTCCGGAAGAGATTAAATTTTTCTGCTCCTTTTGTGATCCTTTTGTCTCCTGGAATGTGTCAGTTTTTACTTTCTTTTGCCTACCTCTACAACCTTGCAGGAATCGCGGTTGAATCTTCGTATACAAAAAATTAATTCTTTTTTCTTTTTTTTAGTAAAATATAATTAATTCCTTGCAGAGAAATGGTTAGCAATGCAAATAGTAGAAATCCAGCAAAGTCAATGTAATACTCTCCCCTCGCCTGATTGAATAAGGATCCAAAGACTCGCGACACGCGGAGAACGGGCCAGTAACGGGCCTTGCGTCATCTTCTTTCCTTTTTCACTTTAAAGAGCATGGAAACGATGATCGGACGCGCCAATGACTTCTTTAGACTCGACTCGGTAATTGACCCGAGAAGAGCCTTTTTTGTTCCCCTGGTAATTAAACTCGAACACACTTCGTGACATAGGAAACTACCGAGAACGAGCGACCGAGCGACGCCTACTGCTACGATTGGAAAAGCCACTTGCCAGCCTTGACTCGCGAGTTTTTGTACACGAGCGAAAAAGATGCGAGCATAAGCGGAATAGGCGGGGCCCGAATGGACAGCTTTACATACGCGTTTACATCGATGCGGTAATCATAATTTGAAAGCAATTAGATGACTATTCCAAAAAAGAAAAGTAGATGTAGAAATTGATAAAGAGCATTTACATAATTTAAAATCGTTTTATTTAACGGACCATTAGTAGTACCTGACTACCAAACTTTTTTTACGAGAATTAAATCAAAGTACAGCTCTTACTTATTTGCCGCTCGAGCAAATGTAAAATGAACCAAGCGATTAAAAAGTATAAAATTGAAATGGCATGCACCGCTAACTGAAGACTAGAGGTGCACTGAAAGCCCATCTTGTAAAGAAAATTGTTCAAAGCAGCAGAGCATTAATTAGAAGCCCTTTTCCTCGCGCGCTGCTCAACCGCCGAACGTTCAGTCCCAAATCCTCGCGTGTATACCTGCTCCCTGCGTCGACCGGCCGAGCGACTCTATCCAAGTATTCCGCGATTCGCAAAACGGAGTCCGGTCTCGATCCCGTGTCTCTCCCCCTTGTTATTATGGTAAACGAGACATCGGCAAGGTAGCCTGCCAGTCAAGAATGCGCTCGCCTTCCTTTTTCCGCGGCGCGCGCCTTCCCCTTGTTTCGGTGCAGCGCGGCTCGCTCGCTTTTCTCTTTGCGCTCGCGCGCGCCTATGTGCGCGCCGCCGGTGACTTTGGCATATATAAAGTGGCCAGCGCTAGTCCCCGATGCTTAATGACGTTCCTGCGCCGAGCGCGACCGCTTCGGTAAAAGCCGCGGCGGAATTGTATGCGGCCGCCGCGAGTACCCAACAGCTGGTACTGGAATGCTTCATTCGCTGCGCGCACACGATTTATCGATCATTTTTTTTACACCTTTTTTTTAAGCCTCCTTTATTTTGCGCGTTTTTATGCCCTTCTTGCGAGCGATTCGAGCGGGCTTGTCGTTGGATTGTTTATTAACTTGATGATTCGTTGCTTTTGGAAGATGACCGGGGGGTTATTCTGTAAGCATAGCGAACGCGTTAAATGGGGTTTCACGTTTAACGCCTATGCTACAGGTATACAAGGTATATCGAACCTCGTAAAAATCAATTGATAACGCACTCGCAAAGGCTACGGTATAACCCCTCTGGGAAGAAATATGCGCAATTTGCTGTGCGATAAATTTTAATTATCGGCAAATTGTGACGATGTGTACTGACGTATTTGCATTTACAGCGACAGAAAAGAGCTACTGGGTAACGTTCATTAAAACTGAAGTATATTCTCTTCTAAATAAAGTTTCTTTAAAATTATTGAAAAAGTACTGAATTCGTCAACAGAATAACTAGACCTTCGCAACAAAAAAAAATGATCACTCACTAAATTAAAATCTTATACAATTTGATTATTTACTAAACAAGAAGACTCATATCTCCAATCAGACTATCAATATTTGTCAAAGAAATGACTAAACTGTAAAACTTAGATATCCCAACGGCCCTCAAAAGAAAAAAAATTCTACCGCTTTGAGAAAAATGTGGCAAGGGAAGAGGCACATAATGCGTGATCGATCAGAGGGGGCATCATCGGCGAGCGCATTCATCCGCGAAGCTTCGGAAAAAAGTTTGCTCAAGAATTTCCATTGTCGCGCGACTCTCCCTCTCTGTTATACTCGACTCGCTCGCTGCTCTTTCCCTTTCGCGACGCTCGCCTTTTTTTCCCTCCTTGCGGGCCTCCTCTCGTTTATCGGCATGCGTGCCGCGCGACATGACGAGAAAACGCGCGCGCCACCGCGTCGAACGCGATTTACGATAGGCAGGAGAGCGATGGAGGGATAGAGAGAGAGAGAGAGAGAGAGAGAGAGAGAGAGAGAGAGAGAGCTAGAGGGAGAGGGAGAGACACGCGGAAATTGCCAATTAGCGACTACCGAATGCGATTTTATGCAGCTAATAAGTGGGGGATAAGGTCGGGGATTCTTATTCGAGCGCGGCTATAACGAGCTGAAAAATATTCCCGGTGTTATTGGAGAGCCGTGCATCCCCTTTCTTGCTCTGCCGCGCCCGCGACGCAATTACCTTGTTTTTAACGCGAATTGCCTATCGTAATTTTATTACTTATTACGCCGCCGATTGCGGATTTCTCCTTTTTTTTTCTCACCCCAGTATGGAAATTTTTTTAACTCGTCTCGTAAAAACTAATAGTAAATAATTTATGAGCGTGACTAAATCTTCATAACGTGTCCATTAATAAGATTCGCGCGTAAAGAAGAAAAACCACCAGATTTCAAAATCCTCCTAATTACACGAATCGCTTAATCGAAAAAAGGCCACTGCCGAGGCAAGGAGAGACTCGACTCGCAAGGCGAGCAATTTATTGTTCCGCGCGGCGCAAACTCGCGGTATGCGACGTCCCGCTGCACTAATGAGTCGAAAGAAGAGTCGCTCGCGATTTCCCACTAGCCCGCGACGTCTTCATTTTCCGCCTCGGCGGCAAAAAAAAAAAAAAAAAAACACGTCGTCTCCGCGAATTATGGGGAATTGACTTTTAAGACCGGTCCGTACCTTCGTAGCCGCGCGAGAAAAGCAGTCGGCTAAGTACAATCGACTGGCGACGTAAGGGGATCGCCTTTTTTGCGCGTCAGGGGGGAGCGGGAGTGACGCACGCTCGCGCCGGGAAAAACGCGAAGAGCGCGAGGCTTCGTACCGGGCGAACGTGGATGTTATGGCTTTTTAACTTAACGGAGATTTACTTTATTCATTAATTGTTCTGCTGGCGTAAACATCGTTATATCTGATTGAGGGTGAACTTTTTGTCATTTTTCTTACATGCAAACTTCCTTTAATACGAATAATGAACGTTAATGATTTAATTTCTTGATTAATTTAATCAGTAAGAGTAATATTATTGTTACCTTCAAGAATTCATTTCGCGACGAAACTATATTGTAATAGTAGTGTTTTAATAAATAATAAAAATTAACAATCCATTCATAAAAATTGACATATAGAAATATTAATTATTTCTTTTTTTATAGGCTGCAATCATTCACGGTAATGCTCAGAAAGTTTTGCACGTAGGCTGACCATCTCAAAATTCTATCAGTGTACCGTCTACTAAGAGCCTCAAAGTAATAACAAGAAAAAACAAAAGCCAAGTTCTCTTAATCCAAAAATGAAAGCGATGCCCTCACGTACACGCTTTTTCCCCATTCCGGGTGAGATTTCCCGAAAGGGCGTCGATGACGCGAAAATTGAAAAGATCGCAGTGGGGCAAAAAGCGTGGACTCCGCGTCCCCCACCCTTGGACTATTACAGCGGACCTCAGGACGCGCGTCTTAATTGCCGGCGATCGCGTTCCTTGCCCTTTTCGCGCGTCCGTAAATTACGGCGGACACTTTTTCCCCCGCTTGCGCTCGCGCTCACACACATAATCCCCGGCACACTCCTCTTCATTATCCGCGCCATTTGTATTCCCGTGCGCGGACGCCCGGAAACTAATAAACTTTTTCTAGCGCGCTCCCTTTTCTACCGCGCGTTTTATCGCTTCACGGCCTTTTTTTCCACCGCGGATGGTCCTTTCGTCAACGCGAATTTTTCACAGACGCGGTGCCGCGCGCGAAAAAATTGCGAGGGGCCATCGCTAACGTTTTTTCGACGGTTCCAGTCCGATCGCCGAGTGCTTAATCACACGCTACGTGCTTTTGCCATCACACAGGTTATATGATAGATTCATAACTGAATTATGGTTTTTTCAAACAAATTTATTTGCAGTTTTTATTGTTTTCAGCGTGGTTTTTATTGACCGATCATTTTTGTTTATATGAATCAAGTGAAAAGTAATACAACCAATAAATTCTACTATTATTATATCTCTGATAAATTCTACTATTCTTTACAATGAACGGTTCGAGTTGCTGTATTTTAAGATTGCATCGCGTTTCTTTGTCTCTTCCTCGCATTTTTTTATCACTCGAGCGAGCATTTGTTCCCCGCGTTATTTCTCCGTCGCGGCTTGACGCGATAACGACTGTCGACTATCAATCGAGTAAATTGAGTTACGACGCTACCCTGCGACGCCGCGCGACTTGCGCACGGGCTCCCGCAAATTAATTATACCCACGCGAATTCCGCTTTTTTTTTATTTACGACGAGCCGATTTTACCAGATTGAATTGCTCGTGCTCTCGGAATAATTTAAATCCATCGAGATACGAGCTTTATGAATTACCGTAAGCTCGATCGCGCCTGGCGTTTTGGGGCTCGTGCGTACGCACACGAATTGAAAAATTGCCGGGATTCGAAATTGATGTGACTTCTACTCAATCTAAGAAATTACATTACGTAAGGTCTTATACAAATAGTTTGATATCATAAATATAAACCTAAATAATTTGATTGTGTATTATGAAAGCTGCAGTTAAAAAAACTAGATAAACAAGCAGAATTCTCTAGAATGAATTGAAAAGTTTACTCAATCGTGAAATGCCCGTTGTATATTTACTAATTTATCTCCGTACAAACAGACTTGTCCTTGTTACTTTTTTATTAGACATAAAAATACAGATATACAGAGTTAAATAAAATTTTTGAAATTTTTGCTTTTTATTCGTTTTAAACGGGTCGTTCAACCCGTAGCTCGGGGGGAGCGTTAGTTAAGGCGCCGAAGACGAAGACGAACGTTCGCCGGGCGGATAAAGCGGGCCGTTGGTTTAAGGTTGCGCGGTGGCCACCACCCGAAAAAGAAGGCCGAGAGAGACGGAGAAGACGAACCACGTGCTCCGTTTAGATTTCAATCTTCGCGCGCGCCCCCCGAGAGAAAGGAATATCTCGCCACGCAGTGGAATGCCGTAATCTTAATTCGAACATCTGCCGGAGGTGGGAAGAGGCGCCCGCGACTCCTCCGCGAGTGTAATCGAGGACCCGGGCTTGTACACGCTACGGTGTATAGGGAACGATCGATGCCTCGCTCTTGAACGACCTTTCCTTTTTTAGGAGTTATTCGCTGATCGAAGGGGGAAACTCGGACGAGCGATTTCGAGTATTAAAATGGAGCGATAAAACTTTATAGTCAAAACTACCGATGATCGAAATTGTTAATAGCAACACTGTATGCATGAAAATAGAATAATCTATAGGTTGTAAGGAAATTTAATAGAAATGTTTTAAAATAAAAATTTGACGTTGTATATTGTTATTAAAAAATAATTTGTTCCCGATACAGAGAATTATTTATTTCGCTTTATAGCTGAATTTTAAATTTACATTGAATTAAAATTCAACGTGATAAATAAATAATGCACCGTATATTATTACACAGTATAAGTATCTGGAAGAGAAAGTCAGTGGGGCACAATATTTTAACAAACTCGTTGTTCACACGAAAAATGTAGCACGCTAAAAGTATTAAAAAGCATTTCAATCAAGGTAAAGAAATGAAATTCGCGGGGCGAATAAAATCTGAGTCATCGGAACGAAAAAGCATAAATCGAAGCGGCGGGGAATGGACGTAATGAAAAAAGCATCATGAAGCCGCAAACGCGATATTTTTCTTTGAAAGCGCGCATTAATACGGACTCAATTGGCTTTTTCTCGCAGCCCCCAATAATCCCCCTATAAAGAAGCGAGGCGGTGCAATCGACTGTGCAGGGGCAGATACATTTCAAACGGGCCGCGATCGGAGCTTCGCCAGCCGTTTTCAAATCGCCCACTTTTTCGCTAAACGGATACTTTGCCGCCGTGTTGTTACAGGTATTTCCCCTCATTTTAACTCATTTTCACATTTTTTGCAATAATCAAATATCGAACGCCATAAAATGTTTTTCGTTTCTTCATAAACTATATAATTTATTTCAAAAATGTGATAATTTGTTTTTAATTTTAAATTTGCACTGTAGTAATTTAAATAAAAAAGGAAATAAACAAAGAGTTAAATCACATTAAAACATTTTACTATAGCAAAATACACATACAAAAGTATTTTAAAATATTCTCGCTGCTTGTGCGCCTTTACTCGAAAAAGTAAGTCCCTTTACATTGGCATTCAAGCGCAACTGCGGGTATAAATATGCGCATGAAGCGGGTACAGGGTGAGTACAGTCGTTGCGCGTTTTGCCGAGAGCCAATGGTATTTCGATAAGCACTGTGAACGCGATGCGAGCACACGCATCCTGGAAGATGTAAAACAGTGGCAGCCTGTCGCAGTGTATGAATGTAGTAAATCATATCGAATGTAAATAAATGCCGGCCGGACTTTAGTTTAATTGTCGGCGCAATGCGCACCTCTCGAATGCGACGCCCCCGTTGTACCCGCCTTAAAGTTATATATCACCTGCATTAAGTTTCTTACACTCTATTTTACAGAGGAGTGCGAATTTGATTCTGTAACAGTGTGTTAAAGGATTATTTCATAAATTTTGTTAATAATATTCGAATTTTAACATAATAAATCACAACTTGAAAGAAAAATATTTTTTATACTAAAGTCTAGTTGTAAAATTGAATCGCTATTCAAATAAATAAAAAGTCACTTCTACGATAAAATATTCTTATAAATATGTTAACTTTTATAAGAGCGTATATGCGCTATTTTAAATTTTTAATTTCAATATGAAAAAATGAAAGAAAAAAAGAGGAAGGGGAAGTAATAAGATAGGAGTAAGAGAAACGGGAGGAGGCGCGAAAAGTAGGAGGATGTTCCGGAAAGGTGTGCACGTGGAAGGGGGATAGGGGCAAGGTGGAGTGAGGAAATTGTAATTCGCGCACGTCGGCATTTGCATACAAGTCGCCGGAGCGCGTGTGAGATCCTCGTCAACATCGGCGCCCGGAGGCTCCGGATGAAAGGATCGCGCCCGAGTGAGATCGAGCCGAGGACACGCGGGACCTCGGCCGACCGCGTTTAGGACGCGCTCGAAGCATCGCCGGAGCAGTTTCTACGCGGATTATGGACGCTTCAAATCGAATGATTAAACTTTAGTTTATCATTTTCTTGCAATGTACTGTGCAGAACCCATCATTTCTTACGCGAGTCTGTTCGTGAGAAAATCAACATTAAAATTTTGATTTAAAATTCAATTTATTATAAAATACTGTAGTAATGATGAGCTATGAATGAAAGCTATTATTTACGAAAAAAAGAGCATTGAGATTGACGTAAATAACGGTTACGTAATTTACCGATGCGCAATAAACGCCTTGAACAGGCTTGCAGAAAAGGATCCAACACTTCGATCCCTTTCATGGGCACGGTAGGGGTGAGCGACAAAGCGGATAAAAAGCCCTTTCAATTGCGACGCGCGCGGCACAATCAACAATTCAATCAGCGAGCCAAGAAAGCAGGACAATTAATTTGGCGCCCCTCAATGAATAAATCTCGGCTTCATTGAAAACGGCGATATTCGAGCGACGCCGCTGTACCTATACCGGCGCCGCGATCCCGCCGAGAGACTTTCCCATTCAGCCGGGAAATGAGCCTCGATCGCGACGGTTCGTCGTTACGCCGCGATTTACGCGGTACACCCGAGGAATGCACCGCTCGTATTCCATTATACGCCGCGTATTCTCGCAGGGGCTATGATTTTTTTTTTCTTTCCCCGTTTAAGAGAGAAGGAAATTTATGACGCGCTATCGCGTAATGTCGCTAATTGATTATAGGTGTCTGGCATTACCTTCTAAATGGCTCATTCGATTTTACACGATGGTTATCGGGGATACGGTGCGATATGATCGCCCAGTGTATCGAGTTATTATGTGATTATACGCTTTTAATAGTTTGGACCTGAGTGCGATTTTAAAACCGAAGGCGTATTATTCTTGATTGCAATTTTTATGGACGAACCTTTTTCTGAGAAAATTTATGACATACGAATATCCAATGTATTTAACCGAGATAGAAATGTTGTGGAATTTCATTTGACTTTTATTCAATAATTTTAAATTTTATATCTCGCACTGCATTCGATATAATTCAGTGATCTAGGTTCTATTCTGCAACTCGTTCTTGCATCTCTTGATTATTAAAACTCTAAATATTAGTTATATTTACGATAATGGGCCATTAGTCATTAATAAGCTATGTTTCTTGATCAAACCAGTCTATTAGTTACTAATTATCATTTTATCTCTTTCTCCAAAAAGGATACCAGCCCGCTATGCAGCAAAAAAGCTCTCACTGGCACCTGTCGATTTCCGCGCGACCGCAGCATAGCCGAAAAAAAAGTCATTCCGGGAACACTCGGGTAATTACACATAATAGCCGCGGCGCTGGAGCCGTTATTATCCCGCTGGGTACCCCGACGCGCCGCACGAAATTCAATCATGCCCCCGCTTAGTCACACCTGACTCGCTTTTTCGCGCGCAATTACCCACGGACGGGGCGCAAGTTTTCGAAACATTGGCAGCTAATTTTCCTCGCTGCCAATGTCAGCGGCCCGCGGGGGAGGCCGGCTCAAGGGCGCGGTCGACGGGGGGCTGATGCCGACAAAGCCAGCACTTGCCCCTGCTCGAATTCGGCTTTCTTCTGGCATGGCTTTTTGCCCCCGAAGAATCAAAATTAAGCTCGGCTCTTTCAAGCTCCCGCGGATGCATACTAATTCCGCGTAGGCGCAGGTTCGTACTTGAGGTAAAAGGTAAACGCGCAAGGTTTCCGTTGTAACGGGAAAGTTGATGATTTAAATTTGTTAGTCAACGATCAAGCGTGCCGAAGCACTTACTATAAATTGCTTAAAATTAGGAGGATGATTCGAAGGTGATTGCAAAAACTGCGGGGTTATTAATTTTTTGATCTTTTGAAAAATTAAAGTATTAAGTTAACGGAAAATTTCAAATTAAGTATGTTATACGCATCGATATGTTGACTGATTACAAGGGAATCGCCCATTAATGCTGTTTTTGTTATTATCATTATATATTTTAAACTTATACTAAGACACGCGATGGTACACGATGCGATGATACATGTACACTTGTTGACTTGTACAATAAGAAATCTAATATACTATGCAACATTAATTATTTTAAAAAAAAATTGATTAAACTATCATTATACATTATTATACTGATCTTCTTCACTTATTTTACTTATACAACTTTTGAGCGAAACTAAATTTTTCAATCCAATAAGTTTCTAATTATAGCTTTTATGTTCTACTTCTACTATAAATACAATTTTTAATATAAGAGAAATTAAAGTTTTGGTAATACATCCACCTGTAGGTTGTAACATCTCCATTTCCTTGAGTTATGCTCATAAAAAAAGTAATACCAAATTTCATTATTCGTATTTTCGTGTCATCTTAGACTGAAGTAAAACCTGGCCCTATATGGCCCTATACCGATACTAATATATATTGAAATTATAACCAGTCGATTATTAGCCAGTCGTCGATAAAACAGGAATCTGCTCTGCAATTGACGCCGGAATGTTTTGGACCTGAAGCCTTAGTGCTTGTCCACATGTTCACGTTGCCTAGTGACGCTAGGTCGTGATCTGTTTTTCTGATTGTTAAAAAAGTTAAAAAGTAACAAATGTTGTTGCATAAAAAACCGGCATAGTGAAAAGGACACACTCGAAATGTCAAACTCGTTAGTTAGAAAAAGTTTGGAATTGCTTAGCTATGAAACGGATGTAAATAAAGGTATGCGAGGTTAAATTTAACAAATCGATTGATTTTAATTATTTTCAATTAACTACAATTGTTGCTGTCATTGTGTTATAGATAAACGAAAAAAGAAGAAGACTAAATCTTCTGGTACCTTGGATTTAATTCCCATCAACCACAGGATTATCTCTAAAGATAAGAAAAAAGGTGTGGTATTTTCTATAATTAAAATGTGGTTCTATTTTTTTAGTACAATTTAATATCCATCTGAACATCATTTTATGTAATAGGTTCCAAAGCTGTTTTGAAACGATCAAGTAATATTACTGTATATGAGGTAAAAAAACAGCTAGAAAGCAAGGCTGATCCAATAGAAGAAAATGTAAAGCGACTTTTACTTTTAAGTGGAAACAGATTGGACTCAGAGACATCAGAAAAAGTAACTAATAATTCACTATAGTAAATAAAAATATTTTTGTTCATCTCTTTATAATTTATATTTTTTTAGCTTTTATGTAGAGCAGTAAAGAAACATTACGTTAAGAAAGAAGAAAAATCAAAGGAAGAAGAAGGCACTGTCTTTACAGAAGAAGACTTCCAGAGATTTGAAGCTGAATATATTGATTAATAAAGTATTATAAGCAATACTTTTTGTATAAAAATAAAATGTTAGATTCTGATCGAGAAAAAGGAAAAGCACTATTGTTATCAGCTACTGTACTCTTCTTGTATTACACGGTATGGGTAATCGGTTCTCCGTTTATTGATGACTGCCGATTGAAGTCTATGTTCTATTCAAATAATATTGCCTTAATGGTTCCTGCTCTCAGTGGACTGTGCTTTGTTGGTGGTCTTATGATTTTTACTTTTTACCACATTAGGCCTTACTTAAATAGAGAGAAAGACAAAAAAGAGTGATTTAGTAAATATTGTGTAAACAATTATTTTAATAAATGTAATTAAAGTTAAAGTGACTATATCTCTACATATTTAGAATTAAAACAACTATTTTTTGTACTTTTAATTGTACTTGAACTTCATGCTACAGGATAGTGTCGAAATCAGATGTATAAAGATTCAGATAAATCAATCTGTTACATAATTTAAAGATAACTTCTATGACCATATGAGTACAAAGGAGAAAAATATATCATAGATTCCATTCATAAAATCATAGTGAATGTATGTGTTTGGTTATGTTTCAAAGTAAAAATTTGAAAAAAGAAAAAATGGAGTGGCTAGTGATTGGAGTTTCAGGAGCAACAAACAGTGGAAAAACTACTATATCTAAGAAACTACATAAATGTATTAAGGACTCTGTTCTCATCAATCAAGATACATACTTTCTACTTCCGGATGATCCTAGACACACACTGATTCCAGAGTTGAATCATTTCAATTGGGAAATTCTTTCAAGTCTTGACATGGAAAAGATGTATTCTGATCTTATGAAAATTCTTCAGCCCTCAGCTACAAATAATCGTGATAATGGCACTTATAAGAAAAAACTTTTAATTATAGAAGGATTTTTAATTTATAATTATAAACCTATAGCTGATCTCTGTGACAAGATGTACTTTCTAGATATAAATAGAGACATATGTTGGGAGCGCAGAAAAGTTCGGATTTATGACCCTGCTGATGTGCCTGGATACTTTGACAAAGTTGTATGGCCTGAGTATGTGAAACATAAGTCTGAAATAGAATCCAATGAAAAATTGTACAAATCAATAACATTCCTTGATGGGTCTAAGAATTTAGATGAACTTTGTAATGATGTATTAAATGAAGTTACCATGCTTTTGTAATGAATCAAGTTACAAAAAATAAAATAATCGCACATTTATTTGAACTTAATTAATCATCTGCTTAAAAAAATAACTGGTTTACAAATTGTTTCAATTTTAATACAAAAGTTTAATCTAATGTTTTCAAAAGTAAAAACGATTATAGAAATAATTTTTTTTTAATCTTATTGTTATTAGTACATACCAATATCAAAGTAGACAATTTTTTAAAATTTTTAAATTTTAAACTTTTTTGTAAAGAAAAGAAAATAAATTTAATATGTATAAGTTAATACAATAAAATTATTTTATTGTAGATTTTAATTTTGACGAATTTTTAAAGTTTTAGTGTTGTAATAACATAAAATACACTTGAGCATCAAGCATATCCTCATTTATAGAAATCAATTTAGGTTTGTTCTTAATTTTTGATGATTTTTATACTTTTGCTCTTATACTTAAAACTATACACGAATTTCTTATCCTTTAAGTGTGAAAGTTACTGTGAAAAACACCATTGTTCTTAATGTAACACGTTCACTCATAACTAGATATCACATTTCTAATTTACCCTCAATTCATCAAGCCTGCTTTGCATGTTTTTTAGGTTTAGGTGAAAAAAGAACATATTAAATAAAAAAATATTTTAATTTTTTATGCTTAATAAGCAATACAAACATCTTAATTTAAAGTTAAAATTAAGAAGCTTTAGCATCTTATCTAATTTACTGACACTTTTGTTTTGATAAATTATCTACTATATTTTACCAACTTGAAGTATTTAATTTGAAACTACTCAGCTCTATTCAATTTACTTTAATTACTTCAAGAATCTAATTATAAAAATTATTTAATTCACAAAACGTAAAATGTCAGTGAATTAAAAATACTGCCACACAAAACAGGCTGGTAATTTTCAAATCTTCCAATGACGATTCCATTATGATTTTTTCACTTAAATAACATCTTAATTGTGTTACATAGAGTATGTATTGTGTTTTGGTTGACTCTGAGCATTTGATACATTGGTAGGTGGTGGACCAGCTGCTTGGTCATCCTGATCGCTTTGTCCACAAGCTTTGCGAACATACTGTGGCGTCACTATTACTTCCTCTTCCATTTCAAGCACCTTTTTTCCGAGTTCTGCACATTCTGCCATTTCCTTCTCAAGTTTAGCAAGCATTTTTGGTGAATCGTATTTTTCGGGATCATCGTGAAATACAACCATTCCATCTTTCTGATTTATTGTAGCAAAAATTTCTCCGTCTTCAATCTAAAAAATGAATCAAATTATAATTATATTTATTATTAAACTAGTGTAATAATGAAATTGTACAGTCATACCATATTCAATATATATTTTTCGGCAACTGCTGGACTTGGTAACTTAACTCGAGCTGCGACATCGGATAGACTTAATGTTAGAAAAGTGTTTGTAAGTCTTTGAATATTCTTTTTATATAGAAAACTAAGCACTTGTTTGACTAATCCTAAATTATTATCTCTCACAAATATTTCTTGATATTTTGTAATAATTGTTTGCACCTCATCACAATTATTTGTTCCATATGCTGTTGCTAATTCTTGATAAGGTTGACTTAATCTTTTTATATGCCTTTAAAAAAGTATTGTTTCAATTATCCTCATATTACTTTAATTCTTAGTATTATAGTTAAGTAGAAAAATTATTACCTTTTGACTAAATTACTTGTATAATTTGGTAACATTACAATCTTTCCATTTAAAATAAGAGAAACAAGAATGTACTTTTTATATGCCTCAAGCATAATGTGACTGACAGCGGCAGCAGGTGTCATTACACATACTTCAAAGAAATATAAGGCTCTATCATAGTTCTTCAAGGCTGTATAAATCATTCCACCATAATAGAAGTAGAGTAAAAAATATTTAGCATCATCGTCAGTACTAATGCCAGTAATATCAATATCAAGAAATTCCAAAGCCGGCTTGAAACATTTCGCAAGCAGACAGAGTTTGCAAAGGTCTCCATGAATGGAGGTTAACTGGCTATCGAATAGTTGAATCTTTCGAATTGCTTTGCAGAGTAGATCAATTCCTCGCATTGGTATTCGAAGCTCCACCAAGCAATTTGTGAGATGGTGACATAATTCTGCATCTGTAAAATAAAGTATAAAACAAGCACAACTAATGAAATAAATTCAAAATGTTTTGAAACATTTATTTGAACACTTACATTCTTCAGTGGCAAATCGTACTTGCTCTCCATTACACCCAATTATGAACTCCTGTACCTGATTCAAGAGAGGTTTGAAGCCGTCCAGTGTAATACCGCCCGCAGTGAAATTGGCGAACTTGGCACAGAGCACTGCGAGGATGCCAATAGAGTGTTGTTGCAGATCCAGCGTCTCCAGGACGTTGTCGAGGTGCTGCCCGTTTCTTGCCAATACATCTCTGAACTTGCTCAATACAGAGCTCAAATCCCGAAAGTTTCCTATAAAAGATCAATTCCAGATAATATACCGAAATTCAATTCTAGGTAAGCAAAAACAAAAAGAAAAAATGGCACGAGATGAGGTTATGTCGGCTGGAGATGCCGATGCGTACCTTCAGAGGAGAACGTCCTGACGTTATTGACGAACTGCTCGAGTCCGGATGCCATTGTACCGTAGGAGAAGCTCTCGCATCACCCTCTCGACGGCTACCTAGTGGTTGTTCTCCGAAAACTTCGGGCGGCGCCGAGGGAGCGACGAAAAAACGGCCGATCACAGAGAGAAGATCACTAACAGAGCCACACTGACACACCGTCACGCACGACTCGACGAGACACGACACACATAGTACACATTTCTGTAACTGTACTGTGTCTGTGAAATTTCCAACCGGGTTTCTGGGTTTGCCGCTCTGAGATTCTGCGCAGAATTAAAGAAGAAAAAGACACGAGTTCAACTTGTGGATATATAGAATTTGTATAAACAACTATTTAAGTAAGAAATTAATCACTCGTTAATAATATAAATTGTTACAAGAAATAAATTTTATACTAAATGTTTCATTTTTAATTTCATTGATAGGCGAAAATGTCTACATAAATTAAAAATATGATTTTGTCAAACAAATCCAAAATTGAATTTTAATCTGAAAATTCAAACTAATACAATAACCAGATCGATATCGATATACAAATATGACGATAAATTATAGTTAAGTGTGCATGTGCATACTATATGATTTACCGGCGAAGCAGCGATTTGAAAGAGACGATTCGCAGTTCGTCGGTCAGTTATCAGTTATGGAAAAAGGAAATTGCGCTGAATGTTCGGAACTATTGAAGGTATGCGGGAGATTGATAATTAGTATCGAGATATACAACGTTACGCCTGCATGGTGCGATATCTCCAACGCGGGTACCTTTATAAAAGCATAATAGTAGGTATATACAACTAAAAAGCTCTAGCAAGTGTTTGTCATTAAATTTATTACTGACTGATTTTTAAATTAACATTTTTTACTTATATAATACATTGGATTTATTTCCATAAATTGCCATTTATTTTTCATAAAAATATTTAAACGTGCTAATGGTAATACTTTAAATTTACTTCCTTTTAGTATGCACATTCCACATGTACATCAAAGCTGTTATAGCCCCAAGTTTCTGTTATTTGTATACTCGTATTTTCTTTCAATATAAATTAGTATTTTAGTAATCAATTAACAGTATCATTCAATGTCGATAGAGGCATTTGCTCTGAAAGTAGTTTATATAGGGAGGGGATTTTTAGAATTTTCAATTTTTTTATTTTTGAAAATTGAACGTTACTCCGCAAAAGAAGTTACTCGGCAATCTCTTGTTTAATTATAATTACACATTTTTTTAAATGATAGGAAGTTCTATTGGTTTATTGCATATTAAATATGGCAGTAAATAACGAATCAGCTGCGCCACAAAATGTTTGCACAGCGACGAATTTGCTTATTTCGCAATTGCGCACGGAAGATATAACTTACGATGAATGAATGTTAGCATATTATATTAAGAAATTTTATTGAAGGAATTTATTCATGCTTTTTTGAATTTCCGGTGTAATAATCAAAAAATTTAAAATGCAAATACCCATGAATGATGCCATTTAAATTTTTCTTTATTAATTTTTCTTTATTAATACAAGTGTGGTAATTTGCGTAACTTTGCGTAAAATCTGAATGTGGCATTAGCTATGAAATGTACTCACAAAGTGTAAGCCTTTACTTAGAGTAGACCTCTTTTATATAAGGACGCTTAAACCAAAAAGGTAAGAATATATGTTCTTCAAGTATTTTTGTAAGAGATGGTATTATTTAATACTATATAAAAATATACCGTTTTAAAAATATAATTTACATTTAAAATTCTTTTTACTATAATGTCATTAATCAAAAAATAATAATCTTGCTGTTATAGTTAATTCACTGAAAACTCGTGAGCCATTCTCTGACGATGGCTTACACGATTCTCCTCGTCAGCGCTTTACTGCTGACCCATGGAGCCTCTGCAAGTCCGTTCATCGAAACCGAGGAAAACTACATCCGAGAACTTGAAAAGAACATCGGACTTATCCCTGATCTTTTGCATGGAAATGCAGGAGCACCTAAGATAAACATCGAACCCTTTAGTAAGATCTCTGAAGCAATGAGCAACCTGAATATCGAAAGTTTTAAGAGTACGATCGATTATGTCGAAAATAATGGAGTGAACAACATAAAAGAGTTTGCAAAATACTCGTGGGTACGGTTCGACTATATTACGGAGTACCTTGAGGCCTTAAATAGGAATGATAAAAATAATATGGAAGATCTCATCAATGATGCGAAAAAAAGTAATGTTTTGACAAAAATTACAGAAACAGTGTTGCAAAACAATTATCTTTTCTTTAATGAGTATTATAATGATACGTTTAAGACTTATGCAGTAAGTATAATGGTGCAGACTGTAGTAAATACAGTTTTCATAATTAATTAAATATTTTTCGACTTTCCTTTGCAGAATATTCCAATGTGCACAACGCATCGGTCCAGGCAGCAGGTGATTCACGATTTTTACAAAAGTATAGCGTTGGCCGATCTTATGGGTACAGTTATACGAGCAATTTTCGTTGAAATTGGTGAAATTCCAAGAGCTGTAGACACCAATTGTAAGTACATTACATTACTTTTGATTCTTCTATAATGTGTAAAGTGCCTAAGAGATATTTTAATTTAATTTCAGCACCTTCAGAGTTTCAAAAGTTCTTATTCA
>JAXIUT010000001.1:22678736-22694250 GCA_035586675.1 Eurytoma californica | reverse complement strand
TTCTATAATGTGTAAAGTGCCTAAGAGATATTTTAATTTAATTTCAGCACCTTCAGAGTTTCAAAAGTTCTTATTCAGACAAAGTCTATCTTACAATAACATTAAAGACGCCATAGTCAACGCTTCTCGTTCACTTTACGCTTGCGATCCAGGCAGTCTTGAGCCATTTAAAACTCCTAAAGGTATATTATCAAAATCGTCTTTTTTAGTCTTTTTCATAAAATGCTCATGTATATTTTCATGGTTATTTTTTAAGATAAGGCATTTACTAATCTGGAGCTTCACCAAACGGCACTTTACCTCCCCACAAATCCATACAGTGGTCAAGGTGAAGAATCATTGTCAGCCTGTTGGAAATATAGCTTGAAAAACAATCATTGCGATTTTGAGTCGTGGTCAGTGTTGAAAGTAGAAGAGAAACACAGATTCTGTGATGCACCAAAATTTAAATTACCCTTTCATACATCATCCCCCCTGACTACTGAATATCAGCCGTTCTCTTCATCGGATGAAGTATCAAGGATCTGCGATGATTACGAACCTCGCGGCAAGCATTTTTGTATATCTGATGTATATCACTGTATTTCTAAAAATAATAAAACCGATCGCTACTTCCACTTGGGTGAGGTTACGGCTGATAGCGGAGAAAGTAAGTGAGTCTAATTTTTTCTAGCTAAAATGTCATTGATACATTATTTATTAAAATTTCAAAAATTAATTTCAGAGTCGTTACTGGAGTGAGACTTCGTAAAGAAGAAAACTTTTTCTACATTCAAATTCAGCAAGGAAAGCTTGGACCACGCGATTCCATTGATCGCGACACCATTGAATGGAAGCAGATTAAAAATAAAATAACTGACATTGATTCGTATGCCAAGGCTCATCCAAAATACAAATACCCCGAAGCTAATCAAGATTTTCACATTATTCACAATGCTATAAAAAGTCTGTACGTTAACTTAGACGATGTTACCCCTACGAAAAATTCGAAAAAACGACATGCTGTTACCGGTCTTAAATTTGTTGAGGAGAACGGAATCTTGAAGTTGGAAGTCGAAACAAAGCCGTACAATTATGAAACTGGAGAATTGCGTGGAAGAAATGAATGGCGAGGAAATAATATTTCTTTCCAATCAAGGTAATATTCAAGCACATTTGATTAAATTTTTAATTTTTGCTTGAAAAGTTTCATTTGATATGTCTGATTTTTTAGAAAAGAACTTGTATTAGAAAATCCCGTTGAACCGATTTACTACAAACGACAATACGAAATCTCGACGCCTGGTACGTTCGTACAATTCCAAGGAACTACTTTGAAAAATAGTTTGGAAGTTAGTACTGTTCCTTTTATTGATTTGCAAGAGGTTGTTACAAATCCACCTTCGCCAGTTTCGGGTGCCGGTATCTTTGTTAAAGGTACTAAAGGTTCAGGTGGCTACGTATCTCTCAAACTCATCACACACGATTACGCACCTAATTTTTAATGTTATGTAAATAATTTAAAAAATACACAAGAGAATTTATTATGCAAAAAATAATGATAAATATATATATCTAATATAATGCTAATTAAATATTTATATTACATGCAACATTGTAAAAAATTGCTTTACTCTATAGGCAAATAAAATTTAAAATTTAATTTATATAAATTAAATCTCAAATTATTTCTTTTGTTGTTAAGATATTTAATATTATTTTCCGGATCTTATGTTAAAGAGACACAAATGTAAAGTATTTAGTAAGAAATTAATGAACTTTGAATTCACTTTGAGTCAATATGAAGTCAGCAGTTGAAAATGTTATCATAATTTTCTTTTGTTACTATAGAATAATTAGCTTGATAATTCAATAGATATAAAGAATACAGTCATTTCATTCAATTTTCAGATAAAATGTTTCTTGGATAATGTCTGACAGCATTAGTTATTCGATTTTTTAAAATATAGGTAGTTACAGGAGTCAATAGCGCGCACGTCGAATTTTCTCTGTATTTCAATCTTAGATGTTTCATAGTTAGTAGTAACTGATCCTACTCACAACTCAACAATGAATAGCGAAATTCGCGACAGCATTGAACCATATGACATTACCTGGAGATCAGTGATGAAGTTTTCAACGAGACAAATACTGTTAAGCCTAATGATTATGTTACTCTTCAAACTTTGATCACTGAACAACATAATTTGACGTGCAATATGGAAAACAAAAGAAGCAATTCGAGTAGTGTTATCAACGATTTTTTTAAATCAGATGCTATACTTTAATCGGTGCTCAATAAGCAGGTGTAAAATTATTATATACTGTATGTAATTTGTTAAAAATTATTAATTTTTATCGATTTAAGAAAATCCTTTTCAATATAGTAAACATAGGTATAGTAAACGAAAGTTCGATAATTATAGAGTAAGACTTGCAGTGACATCACGTCACATTACGTATTAAAATGAGAACATTAATCCTGCAAATAGGCGGCAGCGCGTCTGAAAAAAAAACCGGTTTTCCACTGATAGCCCTAAGGAATTTTATTGGTGTAAAATTTGAATATTATGTTGTAATTTGCGTAAATCAATGGAATTCAGTGTAATCCCTTTGACCTTTTATATAAAAAACGTTATTAATAGCTTTGTTTTTAAATTATTCAAAACAAAATGAAATGGAAAATTTGGAAAGTAGTTTTCACCCAATTCACATTTGTTTAATGAAGTGAAACGTATTTTTGCACAATTCTCTGCTTAAAAAATGTGTTAAAAAAATTAATAATGATAAAAGAAACATTCTATCCAAATTAAACAAACGGAACGAAAATAACCATTGCATACCACCATCGCCGTGAATAATCATGACATAACGCCTGGCCGCCGCAAACTATAAGCGTCCTTCCCGTTGTCACTATTGGATCCGTAATTGTGCTGAAAAAAAATTCAAACGAGCATAACATCTGAGGAGTCCCTGTTCCCTCTTACAAAAAATACGTCCGATGAAAGCACGGTAACTACACTTATCGCGCGAGGACTGTTTGATGCCAGGCGACGACCGCCAAATAGACAAGGCCGTCAGATCTAATGACGCGCCGACTAATTGCCTCGTCGCTTTTTACATCGCGAAGGACGAAAGTCCTATCCTCCTCCGGGGGTATTTGAGTTCAGAGCGCAGCAGAAAAAAAGGGAAGCACCCGAGGAGTTTTTTTTCAAGCGAATTGCCACTTTTTTGCGATACAGAAATGTACAGAATTGCGTCACGGTGACTTTGCGCACCGTTTGAAATAATTTCATGCGTATACCTACTTGAATGAAATTTTGTTTTCTCGCGTCTGGAATCGGCGACGGTTTTTTTTAACAATCAACAAGGTTCATTTATTATTTATATAGGCGGTGATTTGGCGTAAGAGCAGCTTTTACGCGAGCCTTAGATTTTGAATAAATTTGTTTCTAATCTGTCTGATAGTCAAACCGCACTGGCTTGTTTACTGTAGGTAATACCGATTTTAGCAAGATTATTTATTTCTGGTTTCTTGGGGTATTATGGCTACTTTTGGTACCTCGCGTAGGAAATATGTAAATAATTTTTTTATGAGTCTTACAATGCGTCACGTGCCTCATTTTTTATGAACATATATTGCACAATTTATGTCAAGCAGCAATTCATTTTTCCCTCACCAGTTATTATCTAATGTAGTAAACATGAAAAATAGATAGAATTCTTTTGAAAAATTCTATTATACTATTGTCCTTTTTATACATCTCCACAATTGCCATCTATTTTTTTAATACTGTAATAGTTTGATAACTTATTGTAAACAAAAATCTATTGAAATTATGCAAAACTCTCTTTCTAACAATTTTAATAGTATATTGTTTAGGTTTAATAGTATAATGTAATGATAAGTAAAAATGTTTTTTGCTATCTTTAAATACAACCAGTAACTATCAGGTCGTTGCAAAATTATAAAGACGAGTGTAAAATAGAATAACACTTTACAGGAAGTCTAAGAATCACCTGGTTGATAGGAAATTTACTCGCACTCACCAGCGTTGCTCAATCCAAAATAGAAATTCTATCGAGCAACAAAAAAAAAAAATCTTTCTATCATATGCTTAGATATCTTCGCCCGAACCATTTCGCTTGCTTCTTATATTCTTGAATAATGACTGCGGGGAGTTTTCGGAGAAAAAAGATATTGAGCGGTCCGATATTCGGGTCTTATGTAAATTTACAAAACCGACATTTTTGCCCTCAAAGTATTCTTTTAACTTTCGCCATAAACCGCGTAATATCTGACATTTATTTATCTTTTTGAGTAATGATACAGTCTAGAAAAGAAATGAGCTGGTATTACGTTTGTATATTTTATGCTTCGTTACCCACGTATTTAATTGTGCGACATAAAAATGCTCAAAGTGCCTTTTTTCGGCTTACTGTATATTCTAAATAAAAAGAATATTTTAGTAAGAAGGTAAACATAAGATTTAAAATGCAGTGCGTTTTTGATCAATAAATTTGAATATTCATTAAATCGTTACAAATCTAATATTTTCCTCTAAAAATATAAAAAAATTATAGATGTAAGTAAACTCATCTTTAAACTCATGAAATAAATCTTTGATTTTTAATAAATGTAAATATATAAAATCAGAAATTAATGTTTTCAATCTACATAATATCGAAATAGCTTCAGTCGATATTAAATTCAATTACACATGTTTATGCAAATGCAGTAATCCGCCGACTAATCAATATTCTACGACTAAATGTCATTGTGCACAACGAGTTTTTTTTGCTCGTCGAATTTTCAACATAAAGCTTATACTCTCGTAAATTGCCGAACGCTAATCTTCGGCTTCGCTGTACGCCCGAGTACTTTCTATGCTCGAATCATCGCGCGCGAAACCTGCTTTTATCTAACATATATTTATCCACCGTCCTCGCAAGGGTCCTCCCACTTTTACTTTCTTAGGTATTTGAATTTTCCTCTGATCACCAAATCGTGCCGTCTTTCGCAAAATTTCTTACCTGCTCTCGGTGTTGACTGTCGGTCCCATAAAAAATACGGATGGACCAGTTACGCAAGCGCATTAATTAAACGCTTAACTACAGGAGCCGTGTCGAAACTTCTTTATCTGGTATATGAAATAGGATGCTCTACTGGACAAGTATTATCAAGTAAAGATTAATAGAATTTCGTGGGTGTAGGATTTTCTTTCAAATTGCTGTAAATTGATTTCGTAGGTAAGTAAGTGAATGACTGCATTCTACGACACGAGTCACCTTACCTTTTTTTGAGTTAATAATATAGCAATTTAGTTGCAGTTCTATTTAGAACTGCTTATAAATATCAGTTAATTTTTTTCAAAAGACTTAATTATTCTAGGATTTAATCTATTCGTAGATATACAGCGATTAGAAAACTTTTTCGATTTCTATCTCGTCACTTCAAGAATGATTTTAGCGTGCCTCGAAGCTACAAAATACTTTGCGACATTCTTTACGCTAAAATCCATTTCTACATTCATTATACTTATAAATATTCAAATTTGTAAAATAACCTTTTTTCCGAATAATTATATACATATTTGATTAATTCATTGATTTAGCTCATTTATAAAAAAAATTATTTACTTTTTTTGTTGTTCGCTTTTAAGTCGCATTATTGGTGGATACAAGCAATAATTTTTAGTAATTAATTCCATGAGTCAAAGTTAGGCTCTAAATTTATTTTTGATTCAATCAATATTTTTTGAGACTGTATTAATTGGCATAAAAAATGGTCATTAAGTTGAAAAACCACATTTTTGTAAGCCGTTACAAACGATGATTTAAGAATGAAGTATTTACTATCATATAAAATCGAAATAAATAATGAAATTACTTACTAAAGTAAATAATTAATATTATGAATTCGAGGTCGTCAACTCGTAAACATAAATCTGAATAATATATTAATTTTGTTTAAAATCGGACTTCCGATGAAGAACTTGTGAAAAAAACATTTAAACGCCATCACCATACGATAAATAAGTTCCAGCTCTGCATTTAACGATCGCGAAAAGTGATTGCCGGTTAAAACCTCCTACAGGCAGCACAAAATTCCGCGTTGCAATCGAAGGTGTATCGACACCTGCTTAATCGCACTCGAATCTAAAAATCCGAGCATCGGGCGTTACAAAACCCCGTCTGCACGTCTTTAACATAAAATTAATGCGCGCCGAAGTCGTCTTCGTCGCGCTCTGCTCGCCTTTTTTCTCTACAGAGGAATCCGATAAAGCCGCTGCGGGAAAAAGCGAGGCTGCGCGCCTTTGGCTTTATTAGGCAATAAACTTCTCCTGCGCCCGCTCCTCTTTCTTCCTCCCGAAAGATCGCCTTGGCGCGTGTTTTCCACATTTTTCGATTTGCCCGAGCACGAAATTATCATAATCACGCTACCAGTAATAATTTACACTCGAGATAGATTATTGTGAAAGCGGATTTTATGTAAACGCCGCTTTTTTTGTTTCAAGTAAAAATTTTTCCGAAAATTTTTCATATAAATATGCTTGCGGAGGACACTGCCTGTCAATAGATAGTGCATTTCACAACTCGCGCGAGCGTGGGCTTGTATTTTATGGGTTGAAGCCTTCTAATAAAGACTTTATTAGACAATTTGAAAAGTTACAGTTCCTTAGGCTATTAATTTACTTATGGAAAGTTTCGAGTTTATACTACATGCATTGTTAAATTAATTGTACTTATCTCGAATCTATATTCACGAAGAAATTTTAATTGCAAACGTTTTTTCTTTTTTTTTTTGGAGCACGGCAGAATTTATAATTTGTAAAATAAAACTAAACAGCCCTGGTCTGATATTTTTTTGTCACTGAATTGTATAATTCTGCGTCTATTTTAAAGACGTATAGGACTTGTAAAAGTTTTTGAAAAATTTACATCGTAGCGCTTTCATTTTCCATTGACACGCTGCAAGATTATTCATTCACGCAATCTGTTATTTATCAGCGTGTGATTATCTGTGTATTTTTCCCATGCAACATTAAATTTGCCTATTCAATAATGCAAGCACTAATTTGAATACTCGAATGTCCCACTCAAAATGACTGAAAGCCACTTAAAAAGCTAAATATAGACCTAACTACTACAAATATAGAGAAAACCCTGAACCCATCGCAATTGATATTTCAGTCAAATCAATCTTGCTGCACAATTCAGCGGTGATTGAATTTTCGCTTTTTTCAACTTTCGTCAGTTAAATTCAACAATTGAAAAATACTGTCGCTTCTTACACTCACCGGAAAAACGACGAGAGACTAAGAGCCAGTACACAGCTTCACTATCCGATACTCGAGAAAAATGCAACGCGCCAATCGAGTAACAAATTCTCCGCACGGACTTTCACGCAATTAAGCGCACTGGATTGGGACTTTTTTCAGCAATCACTGATCAAAGATTAACTTAATAGGTAAGTTTAATTACGTCGTTGTTGGTATACGCAGCCACCCTGTAATCGAGGCCATGCTGCATTGACAATTTGTAATGTTGGATTTTCAAATTGAAAATTAAGGAGACCAACCCATTTATTTAATTATTATCTTTTTTAAATAATTTGTATGCATAAAAAATCGCTTTAATCAAATTGAACTTAATTTTTGTCTAGTCTGCTTAAATCAAATTATAAACAATATATACAAAGAGAACTTTAAGATATGTTGCAAATTTACGTTTCAATTACGCAAATCCCATCACGTATAGCCAAACAACTTGTTCAGTTAATTTACTCGTTCTGAGAAAAAAGGTTCTTTCAAGTCTAATTTATCTTATTTATAGTAAGTTTTTACAAAACTTTTTGTAATGCTATTATAGTAGTTTTTGCAACGTTATTACAGTTATTTATAGTAAAACAAGGAATGATGAATCAACAATAACAATAAACATGTTATTGTTTTACAAAACTTTTTGTAATACTATTATAGTAGTTTTTGCAATGTTATTATAGTTATTTATAGTAAAATAAGGAATGATGAATCAACAATAACAATAAACATGTTATTTCTCTTTTGTTCTTTTTCACTTTTTGCTGCTTCTATGTTTTTTATTTTTTTCTTTATTTTATTACATTAGAATAGTAATAGCCTTTTAAGCTCAAATACATAAATAAATAAATCAATAATCCTTTTATTCGGGGATATGCACGTTTTAGAATTTTACAAGTGGAATTTTTTCGCACTTTAGTGACAATCGGTATAATAAAGCACATTTTCAAGTGCATTGATGGAGTGTTAATTAAATCTTCCTGACTATTTTAGAGTTAAAGATCCGAGATAAGGAAAATATGTTTCTTTTTGAGTACCTTCTCGATTCTAAAGCATACTTAGTTGTTATGCAATGACGTCTCAGAATAAATACCAACTTGACTTCAGATAATAGTGATGATTGGATCACAGAGAATTTTAAATTGCGGAATTAATAATAGGGCAATACAGGATATAAAAAGAATTCATATATCCTGGGTAACATCATAAATTCCACCGATGGCAATCTTATAGAACTTTTTGCTTTCTTTCTCCAAAAAAGATTCTTAATTATATGAACATTTGAATATTGTGAAATTTTGAACAATTTTTCGCACTGCTATTGGATGATTTAATCGAATGCAAGGTGATTAGTCAAGACTTTTGTTCTTCGTCAAGATCTATATAAAAGCGAAAAAATGTCGAGAGCTGTTTTTTATTAGTCTGGAGAATCTCAAGTTCTTTGATGATGCGTTCGAGAATTTTGAAATCGCGATCGAAAAAAGGCGTCACAAAAAAATGACCCAGACAAACTTGCAGCGAGAAGATCGAAGGACGATCTAGAAAGGCAGGCTGTAGGTGAATCCGCGAAAAAATCGCAGATATTCGAGCATTAATGAGAGGTGGAATTCTTGAGTATCGTAAAAATCGACCTCTTTATTAACAATATTTGGGTTCAGGAATAAAAAAATTCGAGGATGATGCTTGAATCGATCGATGGGACTGTCAAGGATCAAATATTTTAAATTAGATGTGACTCTTATTGTACATGACGTAATTATACAATTCTGTAATTTTGAAATATTTATATTGCTTTGTACAATATCAGCTTTTCCTAGAAGAAGCTATGCAATTAAAAATGTCTTGGTACTTACTCTGTAGAGAGTATATTTATATACTGTTTTTAAAAAATATCTATGCACTATAAGGATTATAAAATTAGACTAGAAAGTTGATTAGCACATCGATTATTTTGTCGCTGGACTCTAAAATTGGCTGCTTCTTTAACTTTATTCCGTTTCATTTTTTTTTTCTTTCCGTTGTATCGACCAATGAATTTTTTGATAACGCTCTGAATTAGCTCTACGTTCAATTTATCACCATCTCTCTTTTATATATGGATTGCATACAGTAATGCATATAATGAATAAAGTGAAAGCGAAAAGAAAAATTTAACTACTTATCAAACATATTCCATAATATTAATAGATGTGAAACAGTTGATTGAACGTTTCCGTTTGACATGACTAATGAACTTGTGGAATCTCCTTAATGAGCTGCTACATTTAGATCAAAAACAAGCTCACCTAGTAATTATATTAAAATTTTTATTTTTTCACAACGGAAGGCTCGGCTATTTCATCTTTGTCACATTAAAATACATGTCGATTAACATAATCGTGTTTACCTCGTACATGCATTTAGAAGTATATTAGAAATCTAATACGTTTATATAACGAAATTAACTATTTCATTTTTATGAATGTTACTTAAAAAAAGCTTTACATAGTTACAAAATAAATATTCATTGATAAATGCATTTTTTATACTAATTTTCGATTAACACTGCAATAATCGTCTAATACATAAACTAAAGACTTTTGGTTTGTGTCCAAAAAGCCATCTATCTACTCCTAAAAAAAACTTAGTAGAAGATGCATGAAGGCTTTTGCATAAATTATTCGCTTTCTCGTAATCTATACACATATTTGCAGAACGGTACGAAATTTTCGGATTTTAGACGAATTTATTGCGTGTTGCAAAAAAGACGTAACAGGTACATCTTTCATAGGATCCAATGTCACCAGTACATGCGTACGAATAAATAAAACAACTTGGGTGTTTTTTGGATGTTACACATATTTCTTGATTGAAAACCGTTGCGACTTCCAATTTTTATCACCCGACCCTGACACTATTGACAAAGGGTAGTCTTTCTCGTAATTTATTATTCTTTTGATATTGCGAAACGTCCGCTGGTTATTAAGTAATATTGCTTATAAGAATGTTTATGTAAGATTTAAACATTTTTAAGGTATATAATCCCAATCATCATTATCAACTTTCGCCGAGATTTGGGAAATCAAAAAATTTGGTAGTTATTTACATAAATAACTATATGATCTTTAGGCAAGAGTTTGTTGTTTCGACATCTTTTTCTCTTTCATTACAGATTAATAAAGTGCGACAATGCGAAAGTCGCTTCAAATTCTTCCAGATTTCAAAGATTAACATATTCGTCTTAGCTTCTTTCTGGAGAAATCTAAATCGAAATCAATTTGCATTTTCAAACATTTTTTGACCATTTTCGAGCTATAAATAGATCAATACATTTTTTAACGTAAAGTTTTTAATTAAATATGAATGGTATTCAATTAACTTTTTTTAGGATCATAAATTAAATTATAAATTTAAAAAATGAAATATGAATTATAAAGAATCGCTGAAGCTAATGAAAGAAAAAATAATAGCACTTTAAAGGATTCAGTCAACTTTTTAAATACATTTTTTGTTATTCACATTTCAACCGTCACTGACCTTTTTACACATATGCATCTTGTGCGATCAAAATAATTTATAATTACATCATAGGAACTAGCATTCCTTTGAATATTATCTTTTCACGTGTTTGCAAATTGAATAATAATTGAATAAGCACTTGTAAAAATTATCCCCTTTAGTTTTTATTAGTAAAAAAACGGTTTTGATCAAGTGATTTGAAAAAAAAGGTACAAAAAAAGAATAGCACTAATGCACAAGAGGATTTAAAGTAAAATGCAATATGTTCTCAAATTCACTAAATGCAATGTCATCACTAATCTAGTAAAGTGCAGAATCCATCACGCCTCCTCCGCACCTTGGTCGAAGAAAACAAAAGCGGTATACCGGCAGTTAACTCACTTCCTCAAAAACAAAAAAAAAAAAAAAAAATTCGCCTTTGTGCGAGATAAATTACCGTTCGATTTATTCCCGATTGAGGTGAAAAGTCTTCCTTTCGTATGCGGAAAAGCCTCCTCGACTCTGAAATATCGCCGTGTACTATGGAAGCGCGTCTGAGCGAGCACGTGGCGCGGCGCCTCGAGGTCCCCGGAAAGGTGTGCTCCCGCCGAAATGGCGTAGCGGGAGAAGCTTCTGCGGTCAGCGGGATGAGCGAGTGTAAAAAAAAGGAGGAGGTTCCTCGTACCGGCTTGAAGAAGCTGCGCAAGAATCTGGTACCCGTCAATGCCACTGCCCCCTCGACGCTACCGTGGAGGCGCGCATTACGAAACCGTTTGGGGGGCCGCCCGCCAGAAGATGACCGGGAGGAGGGCTCCATTTTTTCGGTATAAAAGATTCGACCAGCCACCTGATCGTCACTCTCGATCCCAAAGCTCGATCAACATGAAATTCTTCCTTCTCACGGTGGTGAGTCCAATAAGACATATTCACTTACTTATCTTGTGCTCCGCGGGCTCTTGACTTCGTCTAACTTCGGTGCTTTTTTACCGGGAATTCGCGAATATTCACGGTGTAATTTGCGATCATTAATAAATTATCTGTGATTTCGTTCAAAAAATCATTTGCTTAAATAATTAATTTTTTCATTTGTGTAATTTTGACACAATTTATAACCTAACGAATAATCTTTTAAATTTTTCATTTTTGGTATATCTTTTTGATTTTTCTGTTGTGCACGTTATAATTTTTTAAATTTTATTTTCATAATAAATTCGCAATCGTGACTAATATTCTAATTATGCAGTAATTTTTATTATTAACAACTAACAAATTAAAACCATTGGCTTATTAAATGCATTGTAATCATTTATTTCAACTATTCTCTAAAAATATTTTCTAATTATTTTGGTTATTTAAAAAAAAATAATAAGAAAATCAGAATTAATACCTTATTAAAGTGTAATTAACAAAAATTAATGTGACTAGCTTAGCACTGACACTTTGATAATTAACAAGACAGCAAAAATTTGATGTAACAATATTAACTTACTAAATTATTTAATTTATTTCATGTCAATTAACAATGTCAAATTAGTAATAATAATGTAATTTCTATTTGAAATATTTATCACCGTTCGTATTTTATAACGTCGCCTCCTAATCTACTCAATTATAAATTACTTTAAAAAATGGTTGCATTAAATACTCTGAAACAGTGCAGTAAATTAATCATTCAGTAACTTTCTTGCACCTTGAAAATAGAGGAAGACACTGATAAATCTTCTTTTGTTCGGAGGAGGCGCGATCGAAATGGAAAGTACCGAGTGGTCCCGGGTGCCACGAGGAGGACTAAGAGTTCGACCTTGGCGATGCGTAATTTACGAAATTATTTTATAAACGGGCAACGGACGCATTAAGGTTTCACCGCGATTGATGATTTCTCCTTCCCCCGGCAACATCGCGAGGTCGCCTATTTCATTGACGCACGTGGTATCTTCTTTTCTACGGTATACTCGCGAGAAATTGTAGATGCCATCTGCCAAACATCCTTTTTTTTTATCGTCGAATTGAAGATTCAATTAACTCTGCACTTTGTTAACTCTAAATTAAACAACTTTTTTCAACCGAAAGAAAAAAACTACATACTTAAGTACATAATTGAATTAAAATATACTTTTTTAAGTTTGCACATGATTAGTAGAAGACAAAACCGACGATCCATAATCTACCGGCAGCTGTAGGGCATAAATATTCATCGTTCTTAGAAAAAAAAGTCGGTACACTTTGATTCCATTCGCTTTCCATCAATATGCAGGCCACCGTAATGGCGATGCATTGCTCGCGGCCAAATAAGGAATAAAAAAGCGCGCAAAGTAGGCCAATCGAAAACTACTTTTTTTCTCAGAGCAATAAATCCTAATTTGGATTTTCGAAATTTGTTTAGCGAACGAGTTTTTGGGACGAAACATTCGCCATTTCGTCACGCGTCGCCAATCATGACATATTAAATAAATATCACCGCTAAAAATAGTCCTGCTTCCTGAAAGCCGCAGCTTAAACGTTATTTCTAATTTCTACATTAAAGTAAATTCCAACGAAATATTAACCATACGAACCGAAGCGAAAGTACAGGCAGTCCAAATATTAGCTCAAACACATTTGACCAGCTGACGACTTATTACATCGTTCCTGTTGCAGGCTCTCCTGGTTGCGTCGGCGGCGGCCGCGCCCAGCAAGGTCAAGCGCGACATCGGTTTGGAGCTGCGAAACCAGCAGTCCGTGGACAGCGGCTACCTGCCCCCGGTACAATCCGGCTCTGCCCCCGCCCCCCAAGTGAACAACCAGTACCTGGCGCCGGTCCAGACCCAGCAGAGCCTCCAGCTGCCTTCCACCAACTATGGCGTGCCCTTCAACAGCCACAGCTCTGAGGTAAGTTCGCCAGTCAATTTTTTTTTCTATGGTTCCTATTAAATTTATGAGCAGACTTATTTTTAAATCGTGGAAGATATATTCTTTCTAGTCGTAAATTTAGAAGTGACAGTTGGAATTTTCAAGCATCTGAATAATTTTTAGAGTGTTGTAATAATCAACAAAAAAATTAATTAATTCGCGCTGAATTCCACCGGATAAAAAGTTGCAGTCGCGCTTTATTTATCCTAAAACAAATTTTTTTTGTATAATATTTCGATAATTTCATTACTACTTTTTTAACTGTCAGTTTTTCATTGACTGCTAATCATTCGATGATTCATCATTTAATGAATTTTTCAATTGATTTCAACGACTGTATTTGGAAGTGTAAATATCACAAGATCGATTCTAAATGAGATATAATTATAATTTGATATTGATAAAGTTACTCCAATCGATGCTCATTCAATCGAAACCTGTTGGCGCCTTACAACGAGTTACGTACAGGCGGCATTCAAATACATTCATGAAGTCGTAAATTATCGCGCGAAAAATTATTGTTTGAGCATTTCTCGCTCGAAGGAGTCGCGCTAAAGCTGGTTTGACTCGGCACGCGAAACAAGTACACTTACGAGGTATAGACTTACGAGATCGATAAGCGGAAGGTCTATTACGAACTGATGGCTATTAATAAATGACCGGAATCGTGTATACGATATTACGATATTGCCTACCGGAACTTCCGGCCGTTCGCTAATAAATCGATTATTGGAGATACATTTTTCATGAATCTGTATATTTGTTTGGACTCTAATTAATTTTAGTTTGAAACTGTCTCATTTTATAACTTTTAGGTAGATTTATTAGAAAATATTTCTGTAATAAATTATTTGCGATTTTTTAGGTAAACAATCAATACTTGGCTCCTGCCGCTCCGGCCGCTCCTGCTCCTAGCGCTCCCGTCACCTCTTACGGAACTCCCGTGCAGGTAATATTTTATTTTCGCTTTCATTAAATTACTGAATAAATGACTATGTCGATGATTAATTATTGATTATTTGTTTGCAGGCTCCTCAGAACACCTACGTCCCAGGTAAGAATTATCCTCATTAAGAACAAAAAATAAAGTCAATATTGGCAAATTTTTTTATTTTGAGTATTTATTTTATTTTGTTTACTTTATTTATTTTGAGTATTGATTTTGAGAATTTTCTTATAAATATTAATATAACTGACAGTTCACTTGATTTTTATAAGTAAACGAGCTTTTCTTTTCTCTGTTTCGCAGCCCCAGCACCAGTCGTCCACCACCAGCCTGCCCCAGTAGTCCACCACCAGCCTGCCCCAGTTGTCCACCACCAGCCTGCTCCAGTCGTCCACCAACAACCTGCCCCTGTTGTCCACCACCAACCTGCCCCAGTTGTCCACCACCAGCCTGCCCCAGTTGTCCACCAGCAGCCTGCCCCAGTTGTCCACCACCAGCCTGCCCCAGTCTACGGACCCCCCGCTCACCAACCTGCCCCAGTTGTCCACCACCAGCCTGCCCCTGTTGTCCACTACCAGCCTGCACCAGTCGTCCAAGAACAACCTGCCCCTGTTGTCCACTACCAGCCTGCCCCAGTTGTCCACCACCAGCCTGCCCCAGTTGTCCAGCAACAACCTGCCCCTGTTGTCCACTACCAGCCTGCCCCAGTTGTCCAAGAACAACCTGCCCCTGTTGTCCACTACCAGCCTGCACCAGTCGTCCAAGAACAACCTGCCCCTGTTGTCCACTACCAACCTGCCCCAGTTGTTCAACACCACCAGCAGCAACAAGTTGTTCACCACCAGCAGCCTGCTCAACAAGTTGTCCACTACCAACAGCCTGCTCAACAAGTTGTTCACCA
>JAXIUT010000001.1:22640772-22677086 GCA_035586675.1 Eurytoma californica | reverse complement strand
ATAGCTCCTTGCTACATAAACTGTTATCAGACACATATGGTAAATTAAAAAAGAAAATTACTCACTCTAGACCCAACTCATAAAATGGAAATTGCAAGATTCCAGCGGGAATAGCTGCATTGGTAAGCAAAAGCAATTAAAAGTATGAATAGCTGTTACTAATCAGTGTTACATTGGACACATAAGTTTTAAGCGAATTCATACGATTTTATAATTATGCATTTTTATGCAACTCTGTGCGTAAAGCACTGCTTCACACACATTTACGCATTTGGGTGTGCTAAATCAGCACTTTACGCCGTCGTTGCATAAAATATTGTTCGATACTCGTGTCAGAAGTGATTTTCAGACTCGCGTGAATTATCACCCTCGCTTCGCTCGGGCGTCACCCGCTCGTCCACAAATCACCTCTCACGCACTAGTATCGAAAACTACTATTTAATGTCAGATATCAATGTTAAAGAATTATTTTTTTACCTATTTGATTTTGCTGAAATGTATGCACCGCGTTGACCTCAGTGGGTTCTATTGGCCAACTATAAATAAGGTATTGAAATTAATTACTAATAGAATTTGTTATACTAGTTATAAATATTTTTGAATACTTGACTTACTATGGCTCAGAATAGTCTGTGTCATTACTTGCTAAATCATACAATTCGTTGAGACTCTTCAACCGAATCAATTGTACCATATTATCAAAATAGGCTACGTCCGACATGTTGATCTGTTTGGAAAAAAGCATGCTTGTTTACTAATTTAAAATTCTTACGTCTTGGTACAAAGTCATGCAATTACCCCGTCATAGAAATCATCGAGTTCGCCTTCCTCAAATAACCACTCAGGAAAAGCAATGAGAGACTTCATCAAAGTATTTTTTTCTAAAGTGGCTTGTTTTGTCGTTTTGTCCATCCAATCAATATCTAAGACATATTTAGAGAAAGACATTTTTATGTTATGCAGCATTTCTCGAACTTTACTGTTTGACTCTTCGTTAATAATAGACGGATTTATGAAGAGCCATGCAACTGCCATTCCTGTGGTGAAGTGAGTTAAAACTATTTCTTATTCATGTGTTTAATTAATAATAAAAAATTAAAAATCTTTAACTGGCCCTACCCATTAATTCATTTACATTGTCTGCACAGTAAATTGACCAAAACCGTTCCGAAGACGAACCCGTTACTTCGTCCATATAGGCATTCCAAATTTTTCGAAGTTCGCGAGAAGAATAAGGCACTGAATAATCGACAACAGTCCACCAAATGGTAGTTTCTAATAAGAATTATTATTATTAAAATTTAAATAATAGAAAAATTGAATAAATAATTATAAAAAAATTTTACCTAAAAGATCTTCTTCAGTAGAAGCTAATATGACAGCAATTTCTTTGAGATATTCCAAGTCTGCTATCAAAACTTTTTGATTAGGATCAAAATCCACCATTCCCTTGAACAACTCTTGTACAAATGGCTTCCAAATCTTTTTCGGTACCAAAGATTCATTTAACATTTTGACATATTCGTCTGTAATTAGTTGTAATTCATCCAGGCTCATGTAATCGTTATCTTCAATTTCTTCATCGTCAGACAATGTTTGATTTTCATAATCATTTGTTAACTTAAAATGAAGGAATATGTTATATTTGAAAACTTATCTATAAAAGCAATTAAAATTTATCTTACTTCGTAAATAGCACCACTTAGGTTGTATACTCTATTGACAGCATCTTGTATTTGATCTTCTGGAATAATGGAAAATGGACCCCTAGATTTACAAGACGCCTCGTCGTTTGTACCATTACTTATAAATTGCTTTAACACCTCCGCCATATACACTTTTTCAGCAGCGATATAACGATCAGAATCATCGTCTTCCTCCTCGTCTTCATCAACTAGTTTCTTAATTTTCGCTTTAATAAGTTTCAAACGTTTTTCTAATATTTTATCACTGAAATGCATTGAAATTTAGTATTGATAAAAATAAAGATTTGAAGTTTCTTTTTAATGCACGGAACGCGTGATACCTGGGAAAAGGATTAACTCTTTCAGGAAGATCAAGCACTATAACACTCTTAGTGGTATCTTTGGGATCATTTATTACATACATTCCAAAGAAGACATCTGTCCAAAGAACTCTTTTCACTTTCGCCATTTGCACTACGAAATTTGATGTATTTTTTGTTATTGCTGCAGGTACTTGGGGAATACTTAGTTCTTCCAAGAGTTCGTACAAAGGAGTCATTCCAAGTTCATCACGAGCATCTAATTATTCAACATTTGATTATGTGTCTAAAAAAGTTACTTGTACTCTTAATAATTACATACCAATATCCATGCAGCTTTCAAATAAAGTTTTAGCTTCGCTAACAGCCCAAGGTATATTATCATCAGTCATATTTTTCATAAGTAAATCTCTAATTCTTCTAGTAACTAATAAGCCCCTTTCGCTAAACCAACTGTGTTCTTGACTCAAATCTAAGGATGGGTGGGCATCAGGCCACCTTCCGCAAACGTAACTAAAAAAATTTCCTTTACATTTATTTTTATATTCAAGAAAATTTAATAACCCAGAAAAAGGTTGAGACTCTTACTTGTAAAAGTCGTCACATGGATCTACGGAAGTGTTCATCGATTCCTTTAAACTTGCGGCTGGAAAAAGAAGGCATATGTCATAAAGCAATGCAAAAACGGAGTTACACCGCGTGCAATGTTCAATGTTAAGTAACTATAGTTCATACCTATACGCATGCAGTCTTCATTATCGCATAAATCTATATGCACAGTAAACTTGGCATCTAAAAAGAGTTTAATCACACGCAGTCAGTGGTAAATGATTTATTACAATACATTGGCAAATCGATTAGTACTCACATAAAATAGAGAGAACTACCACTGCTACTGACAACGAACCGATAAAAAATGCTAGTAAGCAAATTACAGGAGCTTTTTTCCTGTACTTTTTGAAGCTGAAACAAATTTGAATCGTCGATTAGAATTTGTGATAGCTATATTTAGAGATTAACGTTTACTTACAATGATCTTTTTGATTTTACCCCAACCAGGTTTTTTTCACTGTTTATGGAGTATACCGATTGCGAGTCGACGGCTATAATAAATGGAGGAGGACAATGACAAATATTTCACAAAATTATTAAAAAACAGGCTATAATTAACTGATAAAAAATAGAAATTTTGCTTTAAGACAGCACGATTGTCGTCAGTAGGCTATGGGAACTACCCCTATAAGTTAAACATCTCAATTATTCTTAGAAGGTAGATAGAGAAATATATATAGAAAACTATGAATAGTGTTCCTATATAAAGAATAATATCGAGCTATATATAGACAAAACTGTTACTTATTAAAAACTAAACAAGTTTTGAAAGTAATTAGATTATTAAATAAAAAAAAGTCATTTCAAGTATTTGGTTCAATTTATTTTTTCTTAGATCACATACAAATTTTTTCAAAACATTTAACTTTTTTGCTTTTTGAAAAAGCAAAAGGTGGAAATGGAAATTTGACGAAATAAATTAAAATCTAAAAAAAAAAAAAAATTTATGATTCTGAAGGTGGGAAGAGCCGCGGACTTACCGTGCTGGTGGTTGTTCATGCTGAATGGCCCAGTGACCGGATCGAACTGACCGGTGAACCTGAGCCGACGCGCCGGCTGGTGTCGTCCGTCCGGGGGGCGCTTGGCGCGACTCTTAGACCGACTGCTCGGTGAATCGATCAAAGATCAAATCTGTCACGTGCCGGCGCTGCATCCCCCTCATTACGCCTTCCGGCCCATCGATTTTTCCACCTGCCGGACTTTACGACTATTTCCGCGCGTTGCGTGCTCGGAAGTAGACGCTTTTTTACCTCCTGAATTATTTACTCTGTCCGCTGGCTTGCCAGGGTTGTTTTGATTGTCGCTTCTTTTTGCGAGGAAAACATGCTACAAAACGACTATTCTTAAGGTGAACTTTCTTTTCGAAATTAATTTTTTTTAAATTGTCCTATTGGATAGAGATTAATTTAGTAGAAATTACTCAAAATACTTACTCTTGATCAATTTTTGCTTAAAAATCGCACTTTATAAATTTAAGGTTTATTAAAAGTAAGTTTATTTTTTCGAACCTGTATGTAGTGAATCCACAAAAATTGAAAATCAGGTAATTGTTGAAAGTTAATGAAACGACGTAAAAGCAATGACTTTAGTATTTTATGACAATCGTGAACTATGCAAATTCAGGAATCTTCGGTTATGCACGCGGGGGAAGTCGGTGGATCGACGTGGTGCGCGCGACGGTTTCGCGTGCTGCGACTGCGGCAACTATAGCTTCGCGGGGCGAAAAAGGCAGGTGAGGAGTAGCCGCGAACCCGGCGCTCAGTAATTGCTCCCGAGCTTCGCCCCGGGAACGCATTGCTCTGGCAAATTCCTGCGTTACACGTGAGTCTCGCCAGCTCTAGCCAGACGTTTTCAACGAGCTTTTCTAGTATGCATTCTGAAGGACTTTTCGTATTCGCCAGGAAAATGTGTTTCACCTTTATTTTGTAATTGTCGGTAAAGCGAAGCTTAATCTATCTCAAAATTCAAAATACTTACTAAAGTAAAATATAAAAATTTGAAATTGTGATAGAATATTAATTTTTCTTTAATAATTTATTAATACGTTAGCTACACATTTATTGATTCGTTTTTGAAACATTTTGAAATCAACTACAGGATGTCAAAATCCACTTAAAAACTGATTCTTCAGCAAATGTTTTTCTTGCTAGAATTACGTTAAATTACATTAAGTCAATTCGAAGCACTTATATAAATTTGTATTGAATCATGTGTGTTTTACTTTTGCTTCATATATAATCACATTCACATCAGTAATCATACTGTTTCCAAAATGACGAAGCGTCTTCTTTACTAACGTCAATAATTAACCACCCACACTTTTCCAATCGATCAACCCATAACGACCCTACTTTTACAAAGTAAAACAATCCGTACAATGAATCTGAAAGCTAACGAATAGAAAAACTGTCAACTGCTTAACTAAGCATCGGCGAACCCCCATCGCGCATAAAGAAATACCCAAAGTCGTCGAAAGAAAATAAAGAAGAGGGAAGAGCTCTGGTATTCGCGAGCGTCTGTTGAGCTATGCGTTACCGGGGCAACATCAAAATTGATTCGTAACAATCTAGCAGTGTCTCTCTGGTCGCTTTCATACGCAAGGACATACGCGATGTAGAAGACCCAATCGATTGCGTACGCGTGCGATAATATAGGGACGAGCTCTCGGTTACCTGCGTTCTTTTTTCTGTTACTTTCGAGGTGCCAAGCACCCCCGCTGCTGAATAATTCACCCTCACCGGCTTTTTGTACGGGCGCTAAGTGATATCGTGGGAGCTTGTTAGAGGGAAAGGTTTGACACATGGACACGCTTTTTACGTTGAAAAATAATGAGTTTTACCTGCTTTTTTTTAAACCTCTATAGATTGGTATCTCAGAAAGCTATTATTTTATATCGATTTTTCTTATATTACGAGTCCATTATGTGTATTTTTACAGTGAATAGAACTTTTTTTCTTTATTAAAAGAGTAAACGTATGAGCATATTGGCAGACAGCTTACACTGCAATAATATTATCCTTCTACTTGCATATCTGATCTATTTTCTTTGAGCAATACTTTGCACAAAGTTTTCGTTAACCAAATACATCTTTTACATTTATTTTTTACTTTAAGAGTCTATTTTCATTGAGTGGTAATGAAACAGTATTATTCAATTAGGTAATAACAAACTAGTTTTTTTTTTCAAATAAATTACAATTGCTCTAAATAGTACGCTTCAAAAGGGAACTTGTTATTGCACAATATGAAATCCATTCAGATCCCATTGGCATTCAGATCTTAACTTCGTTAATTGGTAGAGTTGATCATTCTTTTAATGACTGTCGTTTATTTCTTGTAGAGGCATATTTCGAAACTTTTTTAAAAGGCTTATAATACTATAAATGTTTGAAGTATTTTTAATTATGCCAGTAGATTAATGAAGAAAAGCTATTTTACAAGTAAATAAATGCAAGTAGTTAAATTTGTTATTGATATTTGCTTATATATAAATGAGAGAAGAGGGTTGAGTAGTCAAAATAAAAGTCAGATATTGCCTGGTGTATCACAAGACGTAATAATAAACTTTTATTAGAAAATAAATAAAAGTGTATGGGCGATTTTTCCAGGGGGTATTTCGGAACTAAGGTTCTGGGTGACAGGGTAGAAAGTACAATGAGATAGGTACAATCTTTCGTTTCGCGCTTAAATTACAGAAAGAAAAAATGTACAGATTGGCCGGAACCCTTGCGGGGCCCAAGCCGGGCGGGTGGGCATTGAACGTTTTGTGAAGGAGAAGCACTTTTTTTGTCGTTTGTTGTATGTTATAAAATTGGGCTTGAGACGACGGAGCGAGTCGCGGCCGATCCTGGGAATCTCACGCGGTCCTCCGCGGGCTCAGGCGGGTGCGGGGGTGGTGGTCGCGGACTGGCTGCGCTGGTTCTTAACTGGATTTACCAGCCGTGGCCATGGCCATGGACGGGCTTGATCTCAATCTGGGGCTCGTGGTAGACCTCGTGTCCGATGAGGTGGGGGTGGTGGGGGTGGACGTTGTCGTAGTGGATCCTCGATGGGTGGTCGTGAGCCTTAAGGTGGAGCGGCTTCGGGTGAAGCGGCGGGATTGGGTGCGGCTGCTGCACCTGGATCGCATGAACTACGTGGGCCTCATGATGCTGCAATTGATGAATAACATTATTTTAGATTATTGTACTTATGTGCGCTGCACGGGAAAATATCTTAGACAACACTTCTTTCCAATCTTTCGAGTATTATATTTTTATAGTGAAGTTTTCGAAAATGAAGTAAAACAAGGGTGGCTATCCAAAATCATTATTGGACTAATATAAGAGAATTGTATCGATGCTGGAAAATAACGATTTTCATTGGTAAGACTGAAGAAACAATTGTTCACTCTGGCTACACCCAGCCAATTGTCGAGCGATATATTATTTGTAAACTTTAAACTGATACTGTGATACGTTACACTTGGTTGATGACTACTCTGCCATGGGTTCCAGCCTCCACTACTGCCTCCACTATTCCAGGGGTTCCAAGGGTTAGGGTTCCACTGGTTCCACGGATCACTCTTAAAAAATCCTTAAGTAATCTCCCGCTCTTATAATCCCAAAAGAAACAAAACACGTCGGCCTTCCATTGTACGGACGATGGCGATCTCGATGCAAAGTACAAGCCTCATTCTTTTTGTTGCAGAAAACTTACGGATTTAGTTATCCTCTCGCAGGTTGCAAGATGTGAACCGAGAAACTTTGCACCGAATCGGACTCTCCCGTCGAACACACACGCCGACGAGGTTAGCAAGAGAGAAAAGAGAGGAGAGAGCGGCAAAGCTCGAAAGGCGGCGCTGTCGCACCAGTACAGAGAAATTAATCCAGACGAAATCTCGCGCTCGGTGTCCAGTAGCCGAGCGAGATCGAAGGGGGAGGAGCGCAGCGGACGGCGCTCGCAGCGAGAATCGCGAGCTGATTCTCGTCAAAGGATTACACGGTCGCGCTTCCGGTCACGCGGAAGCGTTGCTTACGACGATGGGGTGCTCAGCCGCGTCCTGCAGCTGATCCTTCGTCAGTTTGCTCTTTCGAATTAGTAGATTTTGGTAGATGAATTTATGGAAGAATTAGAAGATTTTTTGAGAGTGCTTTAAAGATTTTCAAAATCAAACTTTTTTTGCTTTTCCTTTCGAACGCCAAAGAGTAAAATGGATTACGGCGAATGGAAATTTTTATCTAAAACGATTTATCTTTTCACTTGAGTTTCTCGTGCAATTAAAGCACGGGAGTCGCGGCAATTACTCAATACCGCGGAAGCGCGAATCAAGAGAACGCGCGTCAGCTTTATAGCACTCTCGATTAAAGGAATAAAAAAAATGAGCGTCGTGGAACTGCGCCAAATTGTAATCGTTGGAAAGTTAGATACGTTCGGCGAGTTCCGCCCGTTTTCTTCATTCTCTTTGCTTTTTATTTCGGCAATCCGCAGCGTACTGTGATAACGGATTGCGCAACTCTTCTAAGCGATCTCACGCCGCGAAAAGAAAATGCGCCGTTTCGCGAGGAGATCGTAAAAGACTGTGAGTGTGATATCGATAACAGTGTCTGGTGTTATCGCTAGCGAAACTGCCGGATAATTACCTCGTAGCCAGGGGCACCGGCGACAACGGCGACGATGGCGAGGAGGACAATCTGAAATAGTAATGCGATTATGTTAATCATTTCTCTTGCGGTGATTTGCAAATTCTAATACTCAGATTGCGTATTGTTATATTGTGAAAGTGTAATATGTATCTTTTTTGAGTACAAGACTTTTACTGTATAAGAATGTAAGTAGCAAAGTTTATTTTCTTATTTTATTCAGAATATGTTTAGAAAAGTTCACTCTTTTTGCAAGAAATGTTATTTTTCGTGTAAATTGAATTTGAAAAATATTTGTCTGTCGACTTGAAAAAAATTAAATTTTCTTTCAACTTAAGAAATGTGTTTGAAAAAGATTTTCACACGAAAAGTCAAACTTTACACCGGTAAGCGAACGAAAAACACTTTGATGAAAAAACTTGAACGTGTAAAATGTGCAAGTGTAAAAAGAGCCGAATGTGTAGAAGTGTGTTATGCCAGCTGCACTTACGATCATCTTCATGTTGAGAAGTTGGTGGTTGAGTTGAAGGTGGGTGGTTGAGTGTGTTATCTTGCTCGCTGAGCCGCTGAGAACTGCATGCCTTACGGGGCAGCGAGCTTAGCTTTTATAGAGGGATCGGGCAAGCCCCCAGACCCGGCGGAGACCTAGAAAATCGCGGCGGCGGGGGCCGGTTTCCCGCGAGAGCCGCTAGCGGAGACCCCTTTCACCGCGAGCGGGGCCCCGTCGCGCGCTTACCGCCGGCGCACTCGACCGACACCCTTCTTTCCCAAGTCCGCGTCCATGCGCCGAGCCTCCGAGCGAGCCCCTCATTTCCCAGTCAGGCGCAAGCCTCCAGGACTCGTACGCGCCGAGCCAGAATCTTTAATCATAAGTATTCACGACGTTATTCGTTTCATCTGTCAACCTTTTCAATATCTTCCTTCATTGCTCCGTTTTATCATTTTCGGGGGTTTACTGGATTTCCATGGTAATGGTCAGGATTAGGGATCTAAACGGGGATTATTCCGCACATTTAACCTAATCAAATTAATGCAATACATTTTGTAATTACTGCTTTTATCTGAACGACAATTACGTAATTTTGAAAAATACTACTTACGCAATTAGTTTATCAAAAAAGGAACATGTATATATATGTATCCAGTTGTAAATGGTATCTGGTCGGTTAAGGCAAGTCTCATTTCAACATAATTTTAATTGATGTACTAAAATGTTATTTTTTCTAACAAAAATAACGTTCTTAATTTTAAAATGTAATAATAATTTACAAGAGTCACTAACTTTTAAAATTTATGTCTAATATGTACTGTACATCATGCTAGTGGGTATAAACACTTAATATTCTAATTTACTATAATTTCGCGCATAAAACAGATGCATAAAAAATCATTGTATAATATTTGACTTAACTCTGCTTATAAATTGTTCACGTACGTAACAATTGAATTAATTACTATAAATATCCTTGCGTAAGTAAACTCAAGATGTATACATTAACCCAGTAGAGCCGCAATAGCGATAAATAATACGGGCTCAACGAAAATTTTGCCTCATAAGAGCATCTGGAGTTTGAGCAAAGCCAAGAAAAGGAACGCGCTAAATCGGGCAGAGGCAAATAATTCAATGTCTCGAAATGATCAAGTCCAATTACACCGCAGAAAAAAGCTAATGGTAAACATCGCATGTCCGCAACCGGTCGCCCGCGGTTTCCCGCTAATCTGGTATCGCCAGCATCTCCGGGCAGGTAAAAAAAAATGTCAAGTCTAGCGGCGAGGCAGCCCTTGGGACCTTAAATCGGGCCTCGGGCGCGAGGCGGGGCCCGACGAAGGCTGCGCGCGGCGCCTCGCCATAAGCCGCGCGGCGGGCACCTTGGCCGTATTGTCTAAATCGAGGGGTCTCGCTCTTGGCGGCGCGCAGCCATTTAGAGTAAAGCCGAGATTCCGCGAGCGACGAGGTGTCGACCGGACAACCCGGCCACGGCGTTGGCCAACCGACGCCCGAAAGGCCAGAACGACGAGGCCCCGCCCGCTGACGAGTCATAAGCCCTTGCGCGCGCGCTTTTTCGAGTTATCCGTTTCCTTTGCCAACTCGAGCTTTTTCTCGTTCTTCACTTTTCTAGGGAATATTAAGCTTTGCGCGTTTAATAGTCTGTTTAATAGTCAATAATAAAAAAACAGTAAAAGAACCCAAACGAAATTAATATTTTTATATTTTCAGTTTATGCGTTTTGCTTCTAAGTTAGAAATCCGAATTTTCTATTTTCTTGAATATAAAAAATATGTAACTTTTTTTACTAGACGTTCATCGATGCATCGGGGTCCCACGGTCACCCTCGCTAAAAAATGTAGGTTTACAGCTCATCAAGTAAAAAAGGCCAAATGCAACTAATATCGATCACGCAACGCTTAATTCCGCAAAAATAGACCAATAACTCGACGGCTGAGTAAGCAAAAGCCGCTCGAAGCATCCAGGACAAATGTTTTTGTCTCCAGCTCATTAGCTCGCGTAACTGCGATCGCGAGAACGGGATGAAAGAAAAAAAGAGATGATCGCGCGTCGGGAAATAATTGGCCTCCCCATCAAGGCCCCCGGATCGACTCGCGAAGTTCACGCACGTATCCGGCGCAAGGGACTCATCCGAGGAAAATTTCGAGTTTCAGTTCAAGGATAGCCGAGCCGGTGAACGCCTATGTCCCCCAGTCGCTCGGGCGGTTGCGCAACCGGCGCGCTGGCCGAGCGCGTAACCTGCGGCGAAAAAATATCTAGCGCAAAAATTTATTGCCCCCTTAAAATTGCTCTTTATTGTTGAAAATGAGGCAACGTGTATGCATACAAGCGCCTACGGAGCTCGGCGTTACCCTGCTCCTTTTTTTCCTTTATCTCTTTCATTTTTCTTACTTAAGTTTCGTTTAATGTCTCTATTTGGCTCGCGGTGCAATCCGCGCGATGCCGGGGCTCGCGGTGCCTCGTTAGTCAGGCTTTTCCATGGAAATCGTATAAAATACCCAGGGGATTCGACGAAAGTTTAATGATCGACTCGGGTTAATCTTTTTTCTCTATTCTATTCAATGATTCGTAAGTTCAAACCAAGACGTTCAATCTTGTCTTTGACATCGCAATCAACGAGTAGTTTACCTTTTCTGATAGAGTTTTCAATAAAGCTATTCAATAATATTTACGATAAACAAACCGCATTAGTTTATTTTTAAATTTTTTTCTGAAAAATATAACATAGAATAACTGAGGCTTGACCTCTTTACCATCAGCATGCTTAAATAACGCGGATGACTTTACGACTATTAATTGATACGTAAAAAAGCTATTTTACGAACTTGCTGTCCGTAAAAATAATATGAAAAAAACTGCAAGGTGCTTACGACAAACAAAGCGGCTTTACGATTTCGAGCGGAGGACGCTCGGCGTCTGAGTGTTCTCGGCCGTTACTACTGAAAATCGATATTTTCTTCTCCTTTGCGCTCAGCGCTCGTATTAATGTCATTGTAAATCATTAAAAATAATTTTTTTACGTGAAATATTTATGCTAGAAAAAACAAACTCGTAAAAATCGTTAGAAAGTTTAAAACATTTGTGGTAGTTAAATTGTTAATAACAAGTGGAGGTTGAGTCCCTTACATTAAAATGCATTGCGATACGATCGAATAATCGATAAGTATAGAGGTCAAATAAAAAATCTAAAAATGTGACATTCTTTTGCTAATTTGTTATTCTAAAAAATGAGCACGCGAAGTGGGATTAGGCTATCTAATTTATTTGAATCTAAGGTAGGTTAATTTTTAATTACATCGAAGCGCAGACTCTAAAACTATAAGGACCAGTTTTTATAAAAATTTAATAAAAAATTGATAAATACTGATGATTTTAAAAATTATTGTTAATTCAATCACCAGCGACGTAAAATAAGCGCTTCGAGAAAAAAACGTGCATAATAACATGGTTGTACGTGAGCGGAAAATTTTATTTTACGATCGACTTCTCATACATTGAATATATTTAATGCAAATACTACATAACTAACTAAATTTCGTTATTCTACAATCTACATGGCTCAGAGTCAGTAAATTCAATTTACGATGTTTAAAACATACATACTCTACTTAGGTAGAATGATTTTTTATTCGAACTACAGAGAGAACAATCTAATGTACAGGGTGTCTCCCGGCAATTAACCAAGTTGCACAAAAGTTTCTCCATTTGTTTAAATTTCTTGCGTTTTTCTAGTTTAGTCAGAGAACATAGAATGCTTTATGCAACCAGCACCATAAACTCGAATCGTAACTATCTTATTTAGTGTAAAAATTATACTCTCATTTTCCGCGCATCCGACAGAATTAGAGTGGTATATGGGATGAACGATTTTCCCGTGCGATACCGACGGCGGAAGCGAAAGACACAGGAAAATTTCTTAATTACATTAGCTAAGTGTTACACACTTAACAAAGTTGCGTACATACTAACGGTGGATCTAATTTTACTTTTTACTTTTTTCATGTCAGTTTGGCGTACGCGAACCTGCTTTTTTATCGTGGAATTTTCTTAGTTATCTAATTACAAAATCTCGAACAGTTGAGTTAATATTTATATTTCTTATTTCAACATTTCCTCGCTCGCGATAAAAAATTGCAATAATATTTTTCCAGGATCTACGAAATTATCACTTGCACCGTGAAATTAAAAAGTATTTTGCAGGTATAAATTAAAAATTGAACGAATTAATTCGACATTTCTCGGCTCTAACCCTTCATTTTCATTATAATAGCCCTCGGATTGAGTAAAATGAGCACACTGGGCATTTTAAAATCCAACAATGAATAAAAAAATCGGCGCGCGTAACGAAAGGTTGCACCCGAGCGCAAGAAAGAAGAGGCAAAGAAAAGTAGCGATGCAGCGGTTGCAACACCCGATGCACCTCGAAAGTTTAACGGCCGGGCCATTATCCTCGGGTGCGTTCGCCGTCGAAGATGCGAGCGCCTGACAAGCGCGCGCGTGGAGCTCCCCGTTATTTCCGCGGAGCGCGAAAAGCCCACTCTCTCCGCGCGGCCGAGCCTCCGTCGGCCGATCGCAATCAGCTGTTTCTCCCGGCGGGGCTCGTCACGCTACCGCGAATAATTTCGGAGGCTCGACCGCGTTGCACGCTTTTCTTCTTTCGACGTACTTTGACCGAAAATGCATTTTTTATGGGTAATCAAGCAACTGTAACATTTCAAATTAACTAATGGAAGAAGAATTTTTTGCTTCTTAGATCTAGATAACCATTAATTACTTTTGAACAAGCATTACAATAGTTTAGTACATATTATTAACAAACTCGGTTATTAAACAGAATTTACTGGAGCATAAAAAGCAAATTAAAATATCTTTCAAAAGCAATTGGCGAAAAAGTTTGAGAAACCCGCTCTGCACACACGCCTCCATTTAATATCCAGATTACGTACAACAGGTTCTATTTTCCTGATTCATAAACAATAAAAATTTACGTAAACACGACAAAGCCAAAACCGGAGTGCGGACTTGTCACTCGCTCTGTAGACTTCAATAATTCATAGAATTCGGTTGCCCAACTCGCGAATCTATCCCTGTAAATAAAAAATCGGCGAAAAAAAAATTTCTCATTTTCCGCATTTATCGCTCGCTCCGTATGAAAAAAAAAATGAGCGACAAGGTGAGCCGACCGGAGGAACGGCTTTTCGGCGCGAAAAAATTGTCGCGCTGCTTGTTTGCGAGGTTTTTCACCCAGACCAGTCGAGAGGCGTGTCCTAATCGATGCGTGCGCCGCCACTACCGTTCGCGCATACATTACGTCACTTATGCAATTTCGCGCGGCGACGAGATGTGGGGGAAAAAATTTACCTTTCTGCATATATCAGCCCGCAATTACCAACTTGTTTTCCATCCAAGCCTATTGTAATTAAATTATCGGCGCAAATTAAAAAATAACGCGCGAGCGCGAAATTTATAATTACCCGTATCGATTTCGTTCATTAACCGCGTTCGAGCATAAAGTGAAAACTCAGAAAGCTTTGCATTGTTTAGAGCAGGGTGTATCGAAAGTTGAAGCTAAATTACACGTTCACATGTACGAGTGACCCTAATGATATGTCATTACGATTTTTTTTTTATCAGCATGATTACGGACACTCCTTTCCGGGTGTATATCCAAGAATTACAATATTCGCCCGACTTGTAAAAAACGCCCGCTATCGCACCCACTACTTACCAATACACGCGCGCGCCAAAAAATTTTCTCGAGAAACTGTATAACGAAATGTACAGAGGAAAAAAGGTAGCCATGGAGACCGGCCCGTATAAAAACCGTATAAAGTTCAATAATTATCCGGAATGTAAATCACCGGACTAATTACGCGGCGGGCGAGTTATCATTACGCGCCGGATTTCGACTTTTCGTATGGGCGGAATACTCGCAACGAGAAGGGGGAGGAGGGCTATTAGCCCTGCGGCGAGTACATTTTTTTGAATATCGTCCGCGCGCACGTGTCTATGCTATAATAGCGTTCACATACATCTGCTACTAAGGCGCGAGGAGTCGAGCAGAAAGTAGGCCGACTAGTAGGTCGGTTAAACATCTCGGGAAATAACACCAGATCTGTACTTTTTGTCAAACGTATTTGGAGGATGATTTACTTCAAAGATAATATTTATATCGGTGTCGAATTTTAAATAGACAATTTAATTAATATAGTAAATTTTAAACTTTAGTTTTTATGTGGTAAGAAAATCGGCGTTTAAAGTTTGTACCGACAGGTTTTCTATAAAATCGTTTCATTTTGATTTACGGTGTCCAGAAAAAATGGCACATCTTACATAAGGTCTTTAAATTCTTGTTGAATATTTTGCGTAGTAATTGGTCTATTAATTTATATTATTCAGTGTGCATTACATACATAAGCATAATAATTTTACTTTTCATAGAAGATATAATTATTGTGTATCCAATACCTGCGTAAAGCATAAACTCATAGAATGTGACATGTAATACTACTTATTTTTATTTTTTGATTGTCTATTACAGTGGAAAGTAATGCTCTTTGCAGCCAGCCCTTAAAATTTTACACAGATACAATTTTCTCGTGATTTCCAATAGTAAAAACGCATAAAAATTTCAAGCACGCTTCATGACATTATAGAGATTATTCACCGCAGAACCGGTCCACCTTAGGAATATAAAAAGAACTCGTTCAAAATTTCCATCAGCAATTTCCCAACATACTGCAGTGTCAGTGAGTGTACAATCCCCCCTACGCGCGAAAAAAAGGGAGCAGCGTTTTTTCTTCCAAGCGCGAATGAAATTTCGATTTCGAGCGGAACCGCGCGGCGGAGCGTAAACCGCCCGCCGGCGGCTACTTAAAGGCTCGTTAATTATCGGCCGCGGCTAAGCTGCGAAGCACGAGCCGTTTTATGGATTACGCCGGCCGCTGTTTCATTTTCCTCGCGCGACTCGCCGATCCATGCCTCCTTCGCCCGCCTTTCCGTTTCGTACCGCTGCCCCGTCGGGGCCGATGAGTCACCGATTTTTCGCGAATGGATATCTTGTCCGGTCTATAGATTTTCGACTGTTGCAGGTGCTGCGTTATTGAATTAAGCAATTAATGAGTAATGAAATTAAATTGGAGTGGTAGAGTTTCAATAACGATACTATAGGTTGAAAAATTGATTGCTTTAATGATATACATTTAAAAGATTAAATTATTAAGTAGTTTGTTTATATTATTTAATTTTCGTATCATATTAATGTACTTTTTGATTTGTTAATAAAAGCAATTAGCTCAACGGCAAATATATTAAAAAACAGTAAGACAGTTTACAATCTAATGGTAGTATTTCCGACATAAAAAAAGAATTAAACATCGCGCTCTCGCAACAATTACGAAATTCGCCATAAATTGAAAGTTGAGATAATTAAAACCCAAGAAGCAATCATTTAAAAACCAAGAAACATTTTTTTGCGAGACATGGTGTACCAAGTTGCTGAAGTAAAAATAAAAGGACAAAAGATAAACGCACGATGCACGCGTAAAATCGCAGATAAAAAATATTAAATACAATGTAAATGTACACGCGGCAGCCGTATTATTTCACGCTTAACGAGTGAGAAAAAAAACGCAAGCATCTCTCTGTTCCATTCTGTGCGTTTTCGCGCGTGGCCGCGCATTTTCCCACGCGCGCGCAAGCATTCCCGACGACATCGTGAAAAATTCAGGCGGGACTGGCGCACCGCCAGGGAGTGCGTGGATCTTTACGATGACATTTTTATCGCCGAGTCGTAAAGGGCCGTCCGATAAACGGCGTCGATGCTCGCGTTCTTTTAACGGCGGCGGCGCGTTGCAAAACGAGATAGGCGGTTGTAGATAGGCGCAAAATTGCCGGTGGTTCGTTTTGCTGAAAATGATGCGACGATCTCCGTCGAGCATATACCCCCTTTCTCGCGTGCTCCTTTGTGTAGCTTTCGTGGATTAATTTACGACTGCGCGGTGGCGAAATTGTGAAAAAATTAATTATCATACGCGCGCTGCGCAATAGACGTAACTTTGTAAAACTTTAATTGCTACCCTTTTTGCAGCATCATAACTCACGACACATTGTACAAATATAAGGTTTGAACAATGCGCGCCGAACGTAAACATTGCAGCTGCGCGAAAAAAAAAGGCGAGTATGAAAGACGATCCTTTGTGCCGGAGCTATTAGCGCGAGTCCGCGTCGGAGGGGGAGCTGTCCAAAAGTCATTCACACGCGCGCCGAGGAAGCCAAGGACCCGTCCGCGCCTCGCTGCTCCAGATCCGCGGATAGCCTCACGAGCTGCGTTTTACTTAAATTTCCCGCGCGACGCTTTAAGGGAACGGGCTTCTCCGTGGGATATGGCGCGGTTATGAATTGCTAGGACCGTGACTGACGCGGGATGTTGTAAACAAATGTTTACCTCCGCGCGGATCGGTGTCAGGTGAAACGGACAGTCCCTGTAGCAATGTTTCGTTTCTTTTTTTATTACTTTGCTTTGGCAGAAAAATTTCGGTGTAAAACAAAGATTGCAAAATAATGACGCACGGACGCATCTTATGCAACGGCGTGTTTTTAATTGAACGCCTATTAAGAGTTCGATTTATTACGCGCTCAGAATTGACCAGTTTGATTTTTTCCGATTGACAATTTGCGTAAGCGTGATAAACGAACTCGCGGAAACGCGGAGAGAAACGCTCGGCCGTACGGCCGCGTGCAATCGCTCTCGGTGCGACTGTCTGACCGCAGTCGAACCCTTTTCTACTTAAATCCTCGATAACTGCGAAACCGGCAGATGGCGATAAAACGTTTTGTTTCGCTCATTTTGCGCTTACGGACGCGTCCGGGCACTTTAGATTAAATAAATTCATTTCATTGCGTAATTCGGCGTACTGGCGAACCAGCGTAACCTAAATAATATAGAAGGTGATAGAAGGTGTTACACCGATCGCGAAAAATGTCGGAATTCTTAATAAGAGCGACATTTCCAGACTAAGCTTTTTCTACATTACCCAATAGCGCTCAGCAGAAACGAGTCGATTATGATTTTCGAAACCTGCGCGAAATATGCATAAATAAACAAGCTGCGTGCATACGGTGCCGTTCACGAAAATCCCGTCGGGCGACTACCACTTTTACCGCTCAATTTGAATTATCACCGCGGAATTACGTGAGTTTATCGAAATAGCGAGGGCCGCTATTAAAATTCTGCGCAACGGGGAAAAGCATTCGTAAAATCAGCGATAAAAAACAAAGTCACTATCTATAATATATACATAATAAACAAACGTTTAATTCCTATCGCATATGATACTTATGTATAATTAGGATCGGGAGCGTAAAAAGAGGTCAGATTAAACGCGCTGCAGGTATTGGCACGGTGAAATGAAAAATGCAAAATTTTTATCCTGCCTAATTGCGCGCTGGCGTAATAATTACCCCCCGCTCGATGATGTCCTGAATTAATGTACCGCGAAAAGAAAAGGAACACAGGCACTGCACCGAGGTGTGCATCATTAGGCCACTTTCGATTTTAAAAGGCTGATACACATAGGATGAGGAAAGTCGCTCTCCACAGGTGGTTCTAATGAGTTTACGGGAAACGCGGGAAAAATTTTCATCGGCATCGCGAGCGAGCAGATATTGCGCAATTTCTTAATATTATTCATTTAATGCGTAATATATTGAAAAATATTCGTCCGAATAGGAAGTTACTCGAGAACAAACGATTAGATGTTTATTGAACTTAATTAAAATGCTTTTATGCTTGTTGAGTTTAATGATAAATTAGTAAGATTTATTGGACGCTTATATTACGTATGCACATTTAACTATCACTCGCGTATGTTTTATTGTGAGAACGAACATTTTTTTTTAGGGTTTGACTGATTTAGGGGAAGCTCAGTTTATGCAATCCAAAATTTAACTATTAAAATTTTAAGGCAAGTAAGAGGTCTATTAGAAGCGCTAATCAGAAGTTTCATTATGGTATAATTACTACAAAGCGCAGAAAGAAACTTATAATAAATAACTCGTATTCCTTAGTTATAGCGATACGAAAGTTTTTACATTATCTAAAGAGAAAAAAAAAACAATTATCAAACTAAAATAGTATTTATGTAATTACTTAAGACCATTCACAACGTTTGAAAAAATCCAATACATCAATTATCAACATCAAACAATAACTCATACCCGAGAATTTATCTATTGCAAAATTAATAATCACTTTTAATCTACGCTTTTATTATGAATTTCAATCAAATAAATAAAAAGTTGTTAAAAACATCGCAGGTACAGCTTATATGACTGCCGTAAATTGCAAACTCATTACAGCCGTCAAATTGAGGCAGGAGGCGATGTTAACCGCGGCAATAATCACAGGTTGCGCCTCTAATTCCCGTACGCAAAGCCGAGCACACAAACCGTAATTCGAACTTCCTCGAGTGATCGATAAATTAATACTCGCCCTAATAAAGATTAGGTAATGAACAGAATAGTGGATTGCGTAAGCGCGCGCGCGCGAGCGGGGATCGGGCGCGCGGCGCCGACAGCCAAATAATTCCGCGCGCGGAAACGCGTTAGCGCGCGTCGATGCGCAGTTTCCGGCAGGTTTCGTTTCATTAGACCGCCGGCGGAAAATTGCGCGGGCCGCCGCTTCCGCGTCCGAGCATCTCTTACGTAAGCCGCGAGTCCGGCGCAGAGTGCGCTCGCGCTTTCTCCCGCGAGCGCATTTGCATATATAGGCTTCGCGGAACGCGGGATTGATTTTTACGGCCGAAATTGTAATCGCGGCCGAATAATGAATTTCTAAGTCGCCCGGCGCGCGGGCGTAACGCGTTACGCCGATCTGGAGCAGTGTAACGCGCGCCCTAGGACATAGGGTTACCTGTTTTTTATCGGGGATGATTTTTGTGGGATCTTGTTGACGCTTGGTTCTATAAATCTTTTTGTTAATGGTGGAGTTTAGCTGGGAAACGATATATCATGGTTTATTAACTCGCTAATTTTCATCTTGAGGGACAGACATTTTTTAATGACGTTAAGTGGTCGTTCATTATGTCTTTTAGTGCCAAATTATCGATTTAACTGTTTTTACCTACTTTCACGTGCTATACATACCTTTGGTTCGTGCTTGGAAATATTGAAAAAAAGGCTCATATATGTGAACTCCATTTGTATCTAAATCATACATCAGACAACAGTAATTGCAAATAATATCAAAAATTTATATTCCTTCGTCGTCCCTAATGAAAAAAGGCACAATTCAAATCTATCGTGAAAAAAAATTCTTTTGGAGTTTTGCTGTAAAGAAAAGTACATTCTTTAGATAGATAATTTATTAAAACTAGGAGTCAAAGATCCTCAGGAATCCAGTTTCCAAGCAAAATATACATTACAAAATTAACTGCATTGCAATAGTTAAGTAGTTAATTTTTTTACAGAAATCTTGAGAAATGTGTTTTTTTCGTTGTAACTTTCTGAAATGTGCTAGACTTCGAGAAGAAATTGAACCGAGATTTTTTTAAGTTAAAAAAACGGCGGTTTAGGCTAGGTAGCGACTATAAAACTAAATACTTGGTCTATTAAATTAGTTTAACCTGTATCAGAGCATTTAAATAAAATAACTTAATTAAACAGCAATAGTATTTAAAGCTTATTATTTTTCTCCCAATTAAAAAAACATTCATGCACTTTTAGCATTCTAAAAAAAGGCTCATGTATTTCATTTAACTTTTCAAAATATCTTCTCATTCCTTAGTTCCTTCAAAATTTTCAAATTAGAAAAATTTTTAATAAAAAACATGTTCTCTTGAACAATATGTTTATACAGTTCCCTAAGCGAACTGTATCATCTCAACCCCCGGCTATTGATTGGTATCTGAAATAAAAAAAAACTGCGCGTTGTATAATTCAATTATTACGAATATTCACGGGAGTATAAACTAGAGCGAGCACAAAAATGTTAACAACGGGTGCTGGAAAAAATGGTAGCTTCGTTAGATCCGTAGGTGCGATAGAAGCGCGTGCCGCGTACTCTTCGCTGCAACGACCGAGCATAGAAAGTCGATTAAATAATGAATAATCGGTCAAGCATCGCGATGACCCACTCATTCGCTCGCTCGCCAGCTGCTTTTTTTTCATTACAGCCGAATGCCCCAATATAATGGCTCGAAGTTTCCCGTTCCCGCGTCCCCCCGGTCAATTTTTTATTTCGTTTTTCACTTCCTCATGAGGGAAACTTCGTAACGGGGAAAGGAAATTCGAGAGTTTTCAAATTGCAGAAATAATGATACCGCAATTTTTATAAAAACTAACCGGGCGCAATGTATATGTATATGAACCATACAAGTGCGTAACTATTGAATGACCTGCAGCTTTAAAAAGTAAGAAACGAACAAACGCTAATATCTTAACAAAAGTTCGAAAACGCGCGCAGGTAGTTTTCGTCTTTGGACGAGCCGTAAATACAATTGCGCGCAATTTCCATTGCGCAACGGTGCGCGAATGACGCGGCGAAGGCAGCGAAGGATTTGCAATTCAAAAATTTTTCGAAATCCCCTAATGGAAGGCTCGTAGCTCCGGGGGCCGAATCGAGCCGCGACCAGGGGAGCCCGAATCGGCGGCGCGTGCACTTCGACGAAACTCGTCTCCGGAGGATCTCTCAATCCCGATCGGCCAGGCTAAACCGGCCGCCGGATAATTGGACGAGAAGCCGCGTCTCGCGGCATTAGACTTCGAGATACGCAATTAGGGACGAAACGAGATCAAGCAACGAGCGCAAGGCGAGCGATAAAAAGTTGGACGGTGTATGGGGAATCTCGTTATCGAAGGCGAGCTGGAGCACGACCCTGTCCCTCTCGCTATCTCTCTCGCTCCTCCCGCCGGCGTATGTATATAAGGCGGCGACGGTTCGTTATTGTGCCGAACGCCGCGGGCGATGGATGGCTTTGAAACTAAAGTGGAAATGGTAAATGGTAGACGTGGCATCACTCGCGTAGGCACCTTTTGACTAGCCGATGATGAAGACGTTTGCGTGTTCACGCTGCCGGTATGCCGGAATTCGTTTTTTTCCTTTTTGCCTTCTTATTTGATTTGGCGACGCCTTGGTGTGTGATTTCATTGAACGATCGAGTCATTACTTTGGTAATGACGCTTGAGTAACTTTGAAATTCCTGACATTTTTCGCCGACCAATTTCGTTTAATCTAGACAGCCGATACGTATGCAAAAATACGATCATCGTGTCAGATAATTTTTTCCTTAATAAGGAAAAAATAAAATAAAGTATGTGGGTGACGTAATATTCTGATGAAAAAGAAAACCATTATTTATTTAAATGAAACACCTTAAGCTAATTTATATACCGGAGTAATTTGCAAAACCACCCTTAAATCAAACTGAGCGAGCAGCGAAGCGAAAGCAAAAAGACGAAGCCGGTAGCCGCGAGACGTAACGCGCAAATCGACTATAATTTCGCGGAACAACCGCTTGCGGCTTAAGCATGCGGCGGCCAAATCAATTAAGGGGAACATATCAAACGACTTGGAGCGGCGTCGACGCAGCCGCGCAATCGTCACTCTCGTTTCCCTATTATAGCCCGCGCCGAGCGCATACAACCGCTTATTTACCGATCGGACACGAGCGCCTCCCGGCTGGCCAGCGTCGTTCGGCCGATTGAGGAAAGATCGCTGACTCGAGTTTGCACGAATTTCTGTTTACATGTCCATAATTTCGTTTATTTAATTATATATGCTCGTAGTTGCGTGCGCGTGTAAGCTTGAGTCAGCATTACACATCGGGCGAGAACATAAAGGTTGCGATTTAAGCGAAGAGTATAAAGAAAAAGGTCCATTCACTTTCCGTTCGCGATGCGTTTGCTTCGGTTTTACAACATGTTGCATTTCATTCACGCTCCAAGCTGCACTAATCGCGCACACTGGAATATGATCTGCTCCAGTTACTTAACATCCACAGCGAAGAAAAAATTTGACTCCGAGTAAAAACGCAGTTCTCTCATCGATTCTTCCGCGTTTATCAGAGTATCAAAATTTCAATTCACCCCTCGGCTACGGCTCGAATCCATCAGATCATCGATATAAATTATAAACTGTCTTTCACGGTTTGATTTACGTGACGACAAACCTTCAGGCTGAGATACAGTATCTTGCGATAACGTAAATCCCGGAAGGGACTATATATTTCACTTACGTACTGTTCATGACTATAAAATGATCGCTTTACTTTACTTTGAAATTTGATATTTTTTAAAATCTTTTTTTACCTCACATTGCGCAATGTACAGGTGTATCGATATATCGATCGTTTATAGCGAAATGAAGAGTGGATTATGACATTGTTTTAACGGCAGCAAATGGAACAATGACTAGGTTCGATTTTTAGAATTTCCATGAGTTTTCTTTTGTTTCTGTAATTTTTATTGAGGCGTGCACCGATTGCCCGAGTTGCGAAAGTTGTGGATTACGAGTGGAAACGGCAAATGATCCTAACACCTTCTCAGCTTTAATGGCCAATAAAATTCATTGGGTTTGCTGTCCTGAGAATATACCATTCTAGACAATTCGAGTTTCTCACAGACAATTGAGATATTTGTAAAGCAAATTTGAATGACTTCGTTAAATTTGTATAAGTATGAAAAAAATTGAGGTAAAATTACGGTCCAGTGGTAAAAAATTATTCTGAAGGTTAAATAGTACAATCTAGAACGATATAAAATATTCTTGATTACAAACAATTGAATAAGTTTAATAAAATGTGTAATTGAATAGAATATTTTTGTAGCGATTATAATCAGCTGAAAAAAAAATCGATCCGAAGTTTTCCGATAAGAAGTGACACCCCTCCGCATATAAATGCAGCGATCATATCGTCGGGAGATTAGGCGAAAAAAGTCGGGCGCGCGCATTTCGCAACGGAGGCGCGCGAAACGGTTCATTACGGCGCTCGCGGGGAAACCGCGGCTCAATTATTTTTAGAAAGGAACCGCCTTTGGACTAATGACATTCGGCTGCAGCCGCGAACGTTTATGCGTCCGAAATTGCGATCCGGGGCCTCGCGTATTCGGCAGCGCGGTATAATTGAGCCGTTTATCCGCGGCGGTGCCGGACCTACGCGTTCGACTAATCGCGCCGAGAATCCGTGATCGCCTTTCTCACGTTCGCTGCCATTACGGCTGGAAGTGCATTTCGTCGTGAGACGCGCGACTGCTCTGAGGAAAAAATGCCTTTTATTCCAGAGGTGTCGTAAAAAATGGACATAAGTGTCTCGTTGATTAGCTACTTGGAACTAGTTTTATTCCGCGGTTCCCGACTTTCGATGTATCTTATCGGTTCGTTAAAAGTCTCCTTTGATGCTGTCAAAAGATTGATTTTCAATGAAAGAAAATTTTTATTTTATTATTTTAACCAATATTTTTTGTCGATTAAATAAAAAATTGTCGATTCAGAGATTAATATTGCAACACGTGAAAATCGCCAAAGAGATAGTAATCTTTCTTCATGCTTCGATCGTCTTTGCGAAATTTTTTTATTACGCCTATAAATATTATTGATAAAATGTGCTGATAGGTCAATCTATTGCGGTTCATCGCAAATGTGCACATATACTTGATTATTCAAAATTTACTAAATCTAGGACTACGTTTTGAATTCGATCCTTTTCAGTTTCGCTTCGCTTCTTTGTTTTGCTAATTTATTTATTATTTATTTATTTGTTATTTATTTATTTATGGCCATAGGTGCCAGTAGTAATTCCTATAAAGGTAAAGTAAATTTACCTGTATGTACATAGGCCTGGCTAAAGACAAACTAGAGTTAAAAATTAAACTTAAAAAATAGCTAAAAACTAATCAAACTTATAATATTTATTTATTTAAAAACTTTAGTTCCTTCCAAGATTTCTTTAATTACTGAATGATCAGATACCGAAAATAACATAAATTAAATACAGTTTTGGCAAACGAGATCTGTATTTATTTAAACAATGCAATTTATTGAAAAATATGAAAACTTGTTCTGCTTTTATTGATTGATAACATTTTATTTTTCCATCCATCTTTCATTATATCTAAACCTTAAAAAATAAAAAATAAAAAAAAAATTTAATATAAATTCCTTCATGTCGATAATGCAGGTATCACAGTTATCTACAGAGAAATTACCTACCGAGTGAAAGAGATAACCAAAACATGCCTTTGCAAAATAATTCTGCTGGCCGCATCGGAGTATTCGGAGTAGGTGAAGTGGCGAAGCAGACAGCTATAGTCCCATCAGGCCGTCATCCACCATCTGCCGGCTGCCGCGCATCTTTCATCTGAAGTGACAGAAGCGCCCCGCACAAGGCGAAATGTTGGCAATTCTGCGTGGGAGCTCCGTACGCGGGCAAAACAGCCGAGCAGAGACACGGGGCTCGTGATGCGAATGGCGACGGAGACGTCATAAACAAAGATCCCGCAGAAAAGGCGACGCAAAGCTCTCGATCGGGCCCGGGCCTGATCACCAAACGTCCCGAAGCTGGTTAATTATTGATTTACCGGCTGAATCGCAATCTAAATTTCCGGCATGCTGTCCGTAGAGAATGGAGCTATCCAGGATGAGGTGAGTCGAGCACAGGCTTGGTTATAGGTTAGCTTCGTATATCTGCTTTCGCTCGATCATTTTATCTTTGCATTCAGCTCTGCTTTGACATATTTCAATGTGCCACTTTTGTACACACTTTGCCAGTCAATTTCGTACGCGCGATTTTTATACTGACTGGACGTCTTAAATGGACAATTGACACGCGCTGGTCTGTTTGTTTATCTTTTTCACTTGCATTGGTTTCATCTGTAGATTATTGTGCTACACAGAGTATACAAAAAAGTTGACAGTACTTGACGTTTATTGAATATTTTTCTTGTAGGAAAATGGTAGTGTCGATGGGCCTGCAGACTACCCTAAAATTTCTACATGTCTCAAGACACCAAAAGAATGGACATACATAATGCGAAGAAGTATGCAGGTAAGAAAAAATAATTTTACAATTTTAAGAAAATTGAAGACACAAGTAAAAGTATTTTTAAAAATTGCTTAGGAAGTCATACGTGGTTTATACTTAGGGCCATACAGTGCTGCTAGTAGGTCTAATCTACAGTGCCTGCTGGATTGTGGCATTAGTCATATTGTTTGCGTTCGACAAAATATAGAAGCCCATTTTATTAAGCCTAATTTTCCAGATAAATTTAAGTAAGTTACTTTACTTATTTAAATATCCAACACCACATTACTTATTTTAATTATTTTTTGCAGATATTTGGTATTAGATATTGCAGATTCAACTACAGAAAACATAATACAGCATTTTAGAAAAGTAAAAACATTCGTAGATGAAGCTTTAAATTCTGGTGGAAAAGTTTTAGTCCATGGTAATGCAGGAATTTCCAGATCTGCAGCTTTAGTACTTGCTTATTTAATGGAAACCTATGGCTTATCTCAAGAGTAAGTTGCATATTTTAGTTTAATTACCTTTTGCTTTAACTTATTATTTATTAAATTTATCTCTAATTTTTTAAATCTACAGGACAGCTTACATTATAGTGCAACGGAGAAGGTTTTGCATAAATCCAAATGATGGATTTATAGCACAACTTCGTGAATACGAACCTATTTATAAGGCTCAAAAATCTTTGAAAAATGGTCAACAAACTTCAACAAATCAAAGAAGCAAACGAACACTTCATATGACGGATGAATTTATTGATGACAGACAAGATGCGATGGATAGTTGATAATACACAAAAGTGCCAAAGTTACCAAGAGACTTTACCGTAAATGGGAAAAATTTAGACTTTATTATGGATCTAAGATAGCGTTATAAAACAACGCTAAACTATTAATGATAAAGAATTTTGTACAGATTTAAATATTAGAAGCCAGCATAGAAATAATGATTTTGTTCTATTTGCTGATTGTTTTTTCGACTTTAGATTGTACTAGATTATTTAAAATCAAGCAAAAATACAGTTCCAATAGAAAAATCAAATTGATTTTATAGCATAAAATTCTATGGTAAAAATAACAAAAAGAAAAACAATTTTTTAAAAATTTGATGTTTCTATGGAAAATTAGCATGAAATAATTAGGATAATCTATAATCTTTTAGAAAATTCGTGCAGAATTTGAGATAACAGTTTAACTTTTAAAGACGCAAATTATTTTGAGCTTAAATTGCGCGTTGTCTACAAAATACAAAAAAGTGCTTTGTCCGAGAGTAAGTGTCTTCAAATGAGAACGTTTCTCTGATAGTTTTATTTGTAAAAAAAGTATTATTTTGATTACAAATTATGTTTGTAAATGACATTTTGTTTAAGTTACCATTCTCAAAAATTTGAGATAACGTGACACAAATTCGTAAAATAAATGTGTAACTATATCACTCTGTTTTGTGATATCAAGATATTAATTTGTTTATACACACTCAAGACGATAATACTCTTTTCATTACATACTTTTATAATGATATTTATTAATTAAGAATTTACATAATATTTAGTGATTGTTACTTCACTTGTAAAAAAAAATACAAAGCATATTTTGCAACTTTCAAAGAGACTTAGTACCTTTATTTAGCCAAATCTCTAGGTTCAAAGAATAATTTCATTATTGTCGATGTAAATTATACTAGTTCTATGATTATTTAATAGAAACAGGGATTTCTACACAGACAATGTTGTTACCTCTTTCGTCTTTCAACTCCCATCTGACAGTGAGAGACACCTGGAAAATCATCAAATATTGATGTTTCATTTTGTAATACTATTTTGATTAATACGTTGTAAAATAGAATTTGATTAAAAAATACCGTAGGGTATTTGGTCAGGACTGGGAGAGTCGCATGGTAACTAGTTCCAGCGTTCTCAGGCAAGGGACAAATGACCCCCGAGTGATCATCGAAGCAAGCCTCGGCGTTGGGAATAGGGAAAGGCACGTCGAGATCCTCGATGATTCCATGTACCACGGTCGACACTCTATTGCACGTTTTGCCTTAAAAATGAAAAATTCGTCGAATAAGATGTGAAATTATGCCAAAAAGTCCTTGTCATTTACTTGGAGTAAAGTGAAGTCCAATAGAAGCATCTTTTCCCTTCTTCAAGACACAAGAATGTGCACTCAAGTCACAGTCTGAGATTTCTACTTTGTCGAAGCTGCCTGCAGTGGAACCTAAGGGCAAATTTTAATTCATCAAATCAATTGTTTAAAATCTCTTCTATAATTAAGTGAATATCCGAATACGTACATCATCTAGTTTATAATTACTAAATGTTGAAATGAAAAATTTGCTGTCCTATTGTATCGCATCTTTTAATCAAACGAATTATTGCGTCATTGAAAAAGCTTTGCATGTTTAACAATCCCGTACTAATTGCAGCTTACGCTAATTGTACTTTGACTTTCGGATGTCGTGCGTGGAAAACAATAAACAAGAACATCGCTATAAAAAATGTATCCTCCAAATTCTATATTTTAGCTTCGTGCGCGGAATTTGATTAATTATGCAACTAGATCTCGCATAAAATTTAATGCTGGTATAAATAGTGTTATTATATACTTCGGAAGTTACGTATGGTATGGAAGCTCTCGATTAAAGGTTTTTAATTCATAGCTTTCATTGACTCACTCATTTTTCTACGAATGATTTAATTTTTTTTTTTATTTTTTTTTTTTATTTAAAAATTCCGGTAAAAAAGTAGTTTTTATCAATTATTAGCTTATAATATTATTAAATTCAATCAACATCATTGTATTTACATCTAAATATTGCAAATAATAAAGACAATTGGATTTTTCATTAAAGTAGCAGAAATCATCAACTTTTTTTATTCTATAACGAAACATGAAAATAGCAGTTTACTATTGTGTTATATGAATTGAATTTTACAAGTAAATTCCTGAGTAAATTTAATAGAAAACTAATAAAAGGAAAAGCTACTTATAATTCGTTGTTCACTGTCAATGACCAGCAAATGATCTCGACACTGTTTTTAACAATAAATAGAAAGAAAACGCACCACAAAAACCGTACCTTTCATATTTTGCAATAAAAAAAAACTTCACTCACCGCAGTCCTTAAATTCGACGGCGCGCGCGGTGGCGCAGAGGAGCGCGAACAGCGTTATGCGCAACATCCCGATCCCGGCGACAGATTGTGTGATTCTCGATTGATGCCCAGGAGGAGATCGCTAACGCGCCGCACGGATCAGTGTCTCTCGCTTTTATAAATTTCCTCCTCGGTAGGGGCGGCATCGGTGCGCTTCCCGCCCGCTGATTGGCGGTGTTTATTCATCCTCTGCGATGTAACCATTCATTTCTCCGTAGCGAGTCTTATATGTGCACTTGTCAAAGTCAGGGATTTTTTATTTTTCAATGAATTATCTGCGCTTCGAATATTCGCTCCCGATGGATTCTCGATTGATAAGGGCAAAGCATTAAAAAGAGTGCGAATTAAATTAAAAGAACAAGAACTCAAAATCTATAATTTTTTTATTAGCATTTATACAAGCGAGCAAAAACGCTAATTTAATTACTGCATTAGGGTCCTTTTCAAATTCGTACATTTTCATACACTTCACATAACTACTATTTGCTAGTAAAACTATTGGATCAGATTTAGTCGTGAAGCAGGTATTAACCACGTTTGCCTGAAAATAATAATTAACAATGCGCACTAGATGTTTCCATTAAATATTATAACTGTTCAAATTATATGCACACAGTTGGTATATGTTTATCACAATTGACATTATGCAGTAATTTATTGTTATGTAATTCTGCAGCAGAATTTTTAATACAGAAAATTTTTATAAAATTTATGGATAGAGCTTGAAAAACATATTATTCTCATTTTTCTTTTTGAATAGACCGAATATCAGCTTGTAGTTTCGTCTCCCCACGATAACTATAGTTTGGTTTTCCGCATGCCGCAATTTTTTGTCACTTTGCTATAAACTTACAACCTTGGTTTAAGTTATAATATATAATTAAAGGTAACACTAAAAAATAAATTGAACGTCTACCTGACCTAACTTTGAAAACAATTCATTTTGAAACAAGTTTTACGACTTTTCTATCGATTTGTTAAACATATTTTATTACCTTCTATACAGGAAGCTATTTATAAAAGAAAAAAAGTTGTTCTAAAAACATGTATGTGGAAGATAGGTACATAAAATAATTTCATTTATTTACTTTAAAATAATTTACAACTTTCGCTAAAAAAAGAGGAAAGCGCGCAGATGAAATTGAAATTTTGATGTATTCTCACATAAAGTTCCTAAGTTAATGATAATAGTATTTGAGCAGTACGGATAAGATAATGGAAATGTGAGATATTTCGAATAATACTTTTGAAATAGATTTTTAAAATAGGATTTGGAACATCGGATAGTTTTTATGACTTTTCGGAGTAGTATGTACAGTGAGTGACTGCCTGAAAGCAAAGCAGCATCCCTACGAAAAAGAGATTTTTAAATTAAGTAATTTAGTCATCAACAAAAAAGTTATGTCAAATTCAGTATTCTAAATAGAACTTATTGCATTAAATTGAGCGATTTTGATTAAATCCTTTAAATAAATATAAGTAGGTATTAACTTAGTCATTATAAAATACGGTTAATTATTATTGTTAAAAAATGTTGTAATTAATTTTATTATTCAATAGAAAACGCGCGCTTCATTCAAGTTTGCGCATGCGCAATCGACCATCGGAGAAATTATACCGGCGGAAATGACGCACTGTTGCAGCGCCAACCAAAACAGCGCCGTCCACGTAGTCAGTACGCCTGCGTGCCAGCACCACCAACGGCAGACGTTCCAGTCGTCAAATAACTGTACGTGCATCAGTTGTCCTGCTTCGTTGTGCTAGCAAGTGTGAGTATTAAGTAGCATAAGTTGGCTTATTTTTCTAGTAAACTAACAATTTTTTAACTCTTCCTTCACGTTATCGATTTTATTTCGTTTCGGAACAGTCGTTTTAATTTTATTTTCAAGTTAATTTCAATCGGAAAGATTGCTCGCATACTACGAACTTGGCAAGCTGTTTGCTGTGATTTTCGAAGCAGTTTTTTCAAGGACTCTGAGAGCATTCGCGTTGAAATTTCACTTTGTAAAGAGTTTCATTGATAAATTGAACGAGGGTTATAGTGTATTTACTTTTCTTGCTTGTGAAGAGCAATCGCGAATGCACGAGTAGTGGGTGAGGTTAACCTGTAGTGGCAACATATTTCTAACTGAATCATTACTTTTTCTCTGTTGTACAGGCAAATCCACTTATCAGACAGAAATGGATCAGATCAAGAAGTTCGTTCAGCCCGGCAGGCAGTTTGCCAAAGACAGCATTCGTCTTGTCAAAAGGTGTTCCAAGCCTGACCGCAAAGGTATGCACAGTACTGCTGTTTTCTGGTTTAAACTTGGAATGAACTATTAAAATATGTTAACTCATAATCTATTGTTATTCTTGTTCTTTAGAATTCCAAAAGATTGCTATTGCCACAGCAATTGGATTCTGCATAATGGGTTTCATAGGATTCTTTGTCAAATTGATTCATATTCCCATCAACAATATCATTGTGTAAGTATTTTTTTGATAAAATTTTGATTAAGTAAAAATAAAGTGATAGGAGTAGTAAAATATTTAATTGAAATACTGCTGTGATACTTGTATTTGATTAAACAAATTTTTATTATCTATATATAAATTTACTACAGAATTATTTCAAAAAAGGAACATCGTTTAAAATGTCATTAAAATTATCTTCGGTAAAACTAATGCATGACACATTTTTAAAATTTTACATAATAATTTCGTAACCCATTTTCACTTTTACTTCTGAATAAGTGGTTGTTATATAACTTCAATTTGTCTGATGAATACTTTTTTCTTTTTCAGAGGATCGTAAAGCCAAGGAGATTTTATTTATTATTGTTAAGAGTTATTAAGAGATATTTCATCATTCCTAACTGTTTATTTCATTCTCGCCCCAACATTTGCATATGTATTAGAGTAATTTAAAGAATGAAATTATATATTGTTTTCCAATAGATTAAAGACATGAAATTAAAGGGATTTGTGCATAATAAACACTGTTTGTATTAAAATGTACAACTGAAATTTTTCTAATTTATTAAAAAAAGACTTGGTGTGCTAAAAAACAAATCTGATGTTTTTTTGTAAGCCTTTTATTTGTTTTTCTCACAGAGAATAAACTTGAAAGTCGAAATCGGTCTCGCCGGAAGCCATCGATCAAGAATAGGTAGAAATAACACGACAAAAAATATCGAACGACCACTTTTCATTAATTCGTTCTTCATACGAGAAAAATTGTCTATCAATTCATCTACTACATTACATTACAGTACAGTAATACAGTACAATGTGCGTATACAATATATACAAAAGCGCTCGCTGAATTCGCAGACCAATGTCTTCATTGTGCCACTAATCAAAACTGTCTTATTTTTTTTTGTATTGAAATATCGATGATTACTTAAATAGATAATATATAGTTGTTACATTTGAATACTTCGATTATAAAGTACTGCTGAGTTAATTAAGCACACACACTGGCTGCTCTCATGATAGGTCCGTTGTTTGCAACCTTCTCGTATGTATTATTTATCTCGTAGTTCATATTTTTCCTTTGATTTCTTGATCCATTTTTATCGTCCCTTTTATTCAACGCAATCACTAAGTTAACAAAATAAAATCTTTCTAAGCATAGATAATAAAATCATTACATGTAGAGCTCCAACCCAGTTGATGAATAAATTTTATTTGCATAGTTCTTTAAAAAAATTAGGTCTTTCAGGAGATCAAAGAACAACTCAAATGACTTGGAGCTTATTTCATATTTTTGACTACTAGGTTTTATTTTCTACAACTTCATTACAGGAGTGTTCTTTTTTATTCTTATACTTCTTATTATTACAACATTTCTCTGTAGAAACATTATAAATTTTTTTTTGTTAAATATGACAATTTTTAATTTTCTTTTATCATTCGCTCTATTTTTTAAGAATGATGTAAATTCATGAAATTGTTAGTTTTACACAAGTATTACCATGTTGTAATAATAAGTAAGTAAAAATACATTTTAAAAACGTATTTAAAAATTTATCTAATACTTTTATTCTGCTTTATATTTAAATATCTCAATATGCTTGTTTGTACATTCTTAATTCATTTCAATTTTATAAACAAACATTGAACTGGTAACAGAAACATTGTCATCGCTTGTATTTAAATTGCCTATATTTCTTTTATCATTAATTATTTCGCCTACTCTGATTTTTTTTAATTTTGATTTTTTTAATATACTTTGAAAATATTTACTACATCCTTTGCTTCTAATGCATAACATTAACATATAAGAGCACAGTTCTGTCAACATTGATTCGCATTCAAAATTCCATTGTCTAAGTAGGGCCAAAAGTACGCATCAGTACATTATATTTAAGCTCACAGCTGCATACACAATGGCAAAGATCGGCGGATCTACATCTAAATTAAATATATTCATAATCCTAGTTTCATAACGCACAGCCTTAAAAATTATATTATTTTTAAGGATATCAAATAAAAACTACAAAGCCAATCCATAAATCGTACCTACTCAAGAACTACGACGACGTAAACTGCGTCAAGTCGCCCGAGTAAGATAGCATTGACATTTAAAAACAGCTGATCTTTGCTTATTGGTATGATATATTTCTTTTCTTGTATGTATCGCAAGAACATGATGATTGCAAAAATCGTTAATACCACAGAAGATTCAATCATTTGTTTTTCGGCTAACATTTATCCACGGAAAATAGATATGTCCCTTGCAACATTTTGATTAAATCTTTTAAGGATACAGATTTTGTGAAAAACATTTCACGAATTCGTTACGAAATACTTAATTAAAAAAGCTAACGATACATGAAATACATTATTTTACAATATTCTACACAAGGCTTACAAAATATTTTTTTTTTATTAATTTGTCGCTTCTTTCTATTACTATCAAATTTTATTCTATTTTTTCCATGTCTTCAAAATGCATGGGCGGGTCCGTTTCAATCAAGAATGAAGTATCAACACCACTTTCAATATGTTAACTTATTTTTGATAACAATGACACTGTGATTATTTAACAGAATACTTTCACTTCTGTATCCTTAAAATTCACTTCTCACTGCGTGTTGCTAATTTTTTTCCAATAAACTTTCAATCGAGTTTAATTCTGAAGCAACTAACGTTGGGATATATATTTCTCAAATTCAATTGGTCTCTTGGTAGTCGATCGGAATATGTTATTTTTCAGACAATAGGAGATTCCTGCGTTGGAATTCTCGAGATACCCTAGTTTGAAAATGTAATTGTAAACTTGTTTCAATTTGCTTCCTTTTATATTTTTTATTAATTTATATTTTCAAAATTTGTAGAAAATATCAGGTTATAAGATGCTTTAACAAGAAAAAGAAATAACATTATTTACCAATAAATTTTTTAATTTTTGTTTATGTATTGCAATAAAATTTTCTAACCAGAGTAATTGCTCCCAGTGGATTATTTCTTTTCAAACGACATAGGGTATGTGATTCTAACGCTTATGAATCCCAATTGGAGCTGAAGAGTGGTTTGGACGTTTTGGATTCAAATGACTACATATTAAAAAATTATATTCATAATTAATTCTGTTTATATTCAAAAGATAAAAATTTTAATTGATGTTTTATTTTTTTACATATTTCTTAATTTTTATTTAAATTCCTTATTGATTTACCAATAATTTTTTAATATGCAATCACTTATATCTTAAGAGTAATCCTTTTATTAATTTTATTTTAGTTTTAATATTTATCCTAGGATCTAATACTAGATCTACTGATAGATCTAAAAAAAATGAGTAGATAGATGTTTGTGACATGCTTGATAATTTTTATTTGTTTACTATTAAATGTCACTGCATATGTTCCAGAATCTTTGGAATCCGCCTCTTTTTTCAGATTAATATAAAATTTATTAAACATTTATCTAGTTCATTTGATCATGCATTCCCTTAAAAATTTGTTCAAGAACTCTTTAAATTCTTTACAACTGCGTGAATCTAGCTAAGTACGCTTAATATAGCTTTAAAAATAGCCTTTATCCTAATCGAGGGTTTCTTTAAAGTCCGCCACGTCCAGAACAATCGACAGCCCCGAGTCCAATCGGTTCGATCGGCCTTTACTATTTTCACGCAGGCTCTCACATCGTCTCTCTCTCTCTCTCTCTCTCTTTTTCTCTCTCTCTCTCTCTCGCTCTCTCTCGCTCTCTCTTTCTCTTTCTCGCTCTCTCACTCTCTCTCTATCTCTCTCTTTAATTACAACAACACAACGAAGGCTTTCGCAGGCGCCTATAAGAGTGTGTCATACATTCTTCGGGAAGATGAAAGGGAGGTTGTCTGAATACAAGTACATTACGGTAATGGGGCGTCACGATGTATAATATATATAATATACTTTAAGTTTTAACTCGCGAACCGATGGAAGGCACGGGGTAGGATATTACAATACATTTTTATTTCCTTATCGAAGTGCGTGTCGTGTCTCTATCTTCCTGAATCCAGTCCTTCAGAGCGCTCTACCTTTTTTACCTTGACTCATTGAACGCAATTTCTAAAATGAACGAAATTTCTTTGAGGGTACATTGAATTCATTTAGACACTCGTTAAGTTTTTTTCTCAAATTTGTTTACTTTTCATCGATATTACCAGACGAGTGCTACTCGTCCGTGACATGATTAAAATGAACGTATACATCTCGGGCAAAAGGAGTAGCAAAAGTTTTAAGTCTCATTAAGACGAAATGAAGGGACAAGGTAAAGAAGGGCAAGCCGTCCAGGAATCGAGAGCGTCGGCGTAGCTCGAGGGCCCGGGCGACTATCGGTCGTCGCTGTGGCTCCAGTCGCTGGCGGCCCACGCGGGCAGCGGCGTCTCGTACTCCCAGCCGGGGCCGCAGTAGCGCCAGGCGTGCAGGTACATCACGAGGTCCGAGGGCTTGGGGTCCCTGTACTTGACCTTGCACTCGTAGCAGTGGGGGTCGACGGTCACCTTGTCGTTCGAGAACGTCGAGTCCGGCGGCTCGCTGCCCGTCTGCGTGCCCACCGTCACCTTCGTCGTCGGCGACGAAGGCTGCGGCTGCGACGTCTGCGCCGACGACTCTTGGCTCGTTTGCGGCGATGACTGCTGCGCCTGCTGCTGTCGAATACAAATTCTGTCAATTATTTTATTCAAAATGCTAAAATCAGTTTTCATTTCGATGTGCAAAACAAGGATACTAACCCTACTGAAAAAACTCACATGATTCTCACATGATCTTCACATGATTCTCACATGATCTTCACATGAAGGATTTTGCTGCGAGAATCATGTGATTCTCACATGAGAATCGAGTGAGAATCATGTGAGAATCGCGTGAAAATCATGTGAGAATCATGCGAGAATCATGTGAAAATCATGTGAGAATCAT
>JAXIUT010000001.1:22621658-22632997 GCA_035586675.1 Eurytoma californica | reverse complement strand
GCTTTTTTTTATGGTCAAGTAGGTCGCCCTTTTAATAGAAAAATAGTAATTTTTACTAATCCTTTTTCTCAGTGTAGGCAAATATTTTGTACAATTATAATTTAATGAATGAAGTGAAGAATGACGATACATATTTGACGAATATTATCTCGTTCAAAATATAAATAAAATATAAAAGAGCATACCAAAATAAATACTCTATTATAATAATTGCAAACTCGACTTGCCCCTGTTATTTATGAAGTGAGTAATGATCGCATAGATTTGACAAATACAAACAATTAGCTTTTTAAAAGGTAACTAAAACATACGTGGGTACTTATAGACAAAGTCAAATAGCTCCTAAGCCTCTGAATTATACCGGGAACATCGGTCTCGGGGCTATTGCACCGTAGCCGTTATAACAGCTAGTCGCGGCCATTTAGCCGAAGCTCGCGGACGAGATTAGAAACGTCGGCGACGTTACGACCGCCCGCGAATAGCGCTACGCCGCGCAATCGGGACCTACCGAGTCTCGCCCCGTCCCCCCGGCCGCCGCCGAACACCTTTGTCTTCCGGATATAGACCCTTGCGGAAGCTAAGTGCGTTTCGGCTTCGCGAGCTCCCTCGGTGTGCCCCGCGCTTGCTTTTTTCACTTAGGCTCCCGCGCCTAAAAGCGAATGACGGTTATTTTCCCGCGGAGGTACCTCGCGTGATCTGAAAGATTCATTGGCTCGTTCCGCGAGGCAACGCGAGCTGGAAAAGGGGATAATTTCGAGGCTTGCACGTGGCTTCTCTTATGTTTTTCCTTTACGCCGGTACTATCCGCTTTAGTTTTGCCAATAATCGTTAAACACTTTTAATGAATGCTCTTTTGTTTTACGGAGAAGTTTCTTCAACATTTTTTTACTTCAATTTTCTAACTAATAAATTCTGACAGTCGCTCTTTATTCTGAAAAATAATAATATGTCATGTTAAATATTTATATACAGCATAATTTTATGAGAATATTTTGTGCACTCGGCTTAATTTTTATTGATAAATAAAACATGAAATGAAAATAATGAAGGGTTTTCACGTGCGGCATCGATATGTCATTTTCATCATAAGGAAAACATTACTCCTATAAAACACTATAGGCAGTACTAAAAATCATATTTCAGAATAATGATTCTTTTAATAACTTACGTACATCTTACGGACGAAAGCTAAATGCGCCGCTGAAAAATGTAACGAAATTCATTCTCAGAGAAATATTTTTCAAAAAATCGCAACCACCACGACATTTCGAAATTGAAACATTAGTTCTATTAATCACTTTTACTGGAACACTGCACTTGCAACCCCTGTGCAAACGTGAAAGAAAGAAGATAGGCGAGAGTCGTGAACTGAGAAAAGCATGACGGTGACATTTAAACAAAAAATAAAAGAAAATTACAGGCGCAGTGAGTAAGAAAAGAAAAGAGAAAAAAAAGTAAGAATAGAGAGTTTCGACGGTGTCGTAAATGAAGCGTGAGAGAGATTTGGCAGTACAGTCCTAGCAGTACACCACTTACAGGGATGGAGGCGGGCTTGTTGACCACGACGACGTCCTCGTCCATGTGTATCACCGTGATCGGCTCCGAGGTGACTGGCACCTCGTGTCTGCAACACACCAATCAGCACCAGCTTAACGTGGCTTTTTTTTTACTTCGATTCTCGTATACCCCTTTTGCTCGAGGTCGCCTCTTCTCCCTCCCTCGGACATTTCAGGCGCGCGCGCGCGTACACGCGCAGGAAAATGATCGGATTCGCCGGCGCAAAAATTGAATTTGGATTCGATGGAGCAAAATTATCGCGGCGTCGGGTACATATCTTTGAATCGAAACGTCCCCGGGAACTAAATAGGCTGCGACCGCGGACAAAGGCGAACTTTCGCGTCAATAGCGTCTGCGCGCAGTTTGCCTTGATAATGGATGACAATTTTATTCATCAAGGCCGTAAAGGGAATTTTGACAAGCGAATAGCGCTAAATAAATTTTAAAAAATGCAATAAAGATTATTTGTTTTTGCGAAATTGTAACCGAGCGTATATTCCCCTATATGTACGCGCGCACGCAAGCTTTCAGTCCTCTTTTCTTTACAATTTTGTGAAAAGAATTACGCGGGCTCGTAATTGTGCTGCAGCTCTGAATACCTGCAGTGTTGCATAATACTTCTATTTATACACTTTAGCAACGAAAGTTGATTCACTAACTACTTTGCCTTCTTAGCCTCGCATGAGGAAGGTTGAGTGTAATTTCATTGTTGTTTTGTTTTTACACACATTAAAACATTTCGTATACTTGTACTGTTTTTTTCGCATGTTGAAAGTATGTTTTTGACAATTGTGAGTATCGAAGTTCATTTAAACTACAAGCTTGTGTGTTATACAGTAGATAGTCAGTATTGGTAAAAAAGCGGCAGAGTTGACCGAATAAGGCATGAGAAACACTGATACGCAACGTGATGTGTATATATTAGTTGATGTTTTTGTAACTATTCGTGTGCAAATGTAACTGGTTTAGAGATTGTTAACTGCAGATACATTTTTTCTACAGAGAGTCGCCTAAGAAAAATTGCATATAAATTAATAAAACTGAAAAAAAAATAACAGACAGTGATACTGTAATATAGACGCAGGTGTAAGGTTAATAAATTTGTTATAATAGACGAATTATAGAAAAATACATAGATATTAATGTAATGCCAACTAGGATGATTAATTTACCTGTTCAATTGAAATAGAGCAGGAGGAAATATATTTTAGGAAACTTCTTCGCTTACGCTCTAAGTTTCCTTTAATGTAAATAACCTTACTGCATAAAGCAGAAAAAGTAACATGAAAAATCTTTTAAGCAGCAGAAATTCCGATATTAAAAATAATAAAAAATTAGGTCGCTCCTAAGAAGATAGCCTCGCTTTTTAATTACAAAAAAAAAAGAAACGTTTTTTACCGCTTTATTCAGACATTTAATGGAACGTAAACGACTAAGACTCTTAAAATTCTTTAAACAGAAAAATATTTTTAATTGTACACTTATTAACCAGCAAATCAGTGCGTTAAAGGGCGAATCCTCAAATTAGATTCTCTTAATTTTCGAGGGCCACAAGGCGAGCCTGGTGAAAAATGTGTTCGGCCTGCTAAAGGTTAGCCATCCAGAAAACGAGAAAGGTGCTCGATCGCTACGTGGATCTCAGCGCCTAATCCTCGGAGAGACCCTTCATTACCCCACGTCTAATTCAGTCAGTGCCAATGGTAAGGACAAAGACCCAATGTATCGTCGCGGCGGCGACGAGGGGCCGAGGGTTCAGCGGATTTTCACAGTGCGGGATGACACCGAGCTGCGAAATCGAGTGATGAGCGAGCGGCGCTATTGGCTAATTAAAAGCCACGCGGCAATATTCGCCTGATTAAAGTTCCGCGGCCGGCCGCTCTCCCCTCCGCCGGCCAATATTGATTCCGAGCCCTCAGCCCCCAGTCCCGTTTTGTTTAGGCGGCACCGCGATGATTAACGCCCGGCTGCCCGTTATCTATCCAGAACAAAGTGCGTATTGATTTAGGGCTGCGGGATGCGTCCGCCGGAGCCACCGGGAGACCGTCACCCTAGCATCCGCTCGTTTTTCCTCGATGGCTCTTCCTTTTTGGGACCAACGCGGAGTTGTGGATCCGCCGGAGATGCGAATTACGATGGATGAATGGAGGTAAACATTTGTCAGCGATAGATAGAGGAATTGCCTATTTTCTTCTTGTCAAGCTGATCTTTACAAATTCGAAATTTTTTTCTTACTATCTTCATTTATACTGCATTTAGAACTGGGTGATTGGAACCAATAGTGAATTCACAATATTTTGTAAAAATTCTAATTAACTGTTTTCACTGATTTTAACATTGTCATTTTCAGAAATATTTTTTACTCCTTTTTTTTATTAAACAATACGATAAAACTGACATGTTAAAATAGTTAAAAGAACGGAAAACAATATTTTAATATTTTCGTTGCTTTAAGGAAAAATACCTTTTTAATTATATAATACTCGCGTACTTATTACGTAAATATTCATATTTTACTTACATATTTCATACGGTACGTGTAACATCAAGCAAAAAGGCTGATAATTCGTGATAAAGGGTCATTTACAGCACGAACCTTAATGGTATTAGAACAAATTTACATTTTGAAAAAAGATGTTAATTCTAGATATCTTCAATACTATTGATTCTTTCATTTTGCGCCTACATTGTATTATTTTTTGTAAATATGGGATAACTCCCGTTAATTTGAATAAAATAAAAAATAAAATAACCTAATTTATTTTACAATAAAGCGACTTAAAATATACCTTTTACCCATTTGTTGGAATAAAAAATTGCCTGATAAAAGATAACGGAAAGAAGGCATTATTCAATGGCACACAAAAAGCCGATGTAATGAGTTACTCGTGTAAAATTTTTTCTCTATTTACGTACAACGCCACTTTTCATCAGGCAGACGATTTATTTTCTTGCCAATACTGGGTTTCGTAGACTCCCGCCGCCATGGGTAGACGCTTTAATTTGTGTAATTACGATGATTGATTACAATTTCACATGGTCGCGTCAAAAATGCGAGAAAGATGATTTCATCATGCTTTCGGTCATATTTTTAAAATCCCTCTTTCAACGTTTGCAAAGTCGTTTTTTTAACACACCGATAATGACAAATTTCAGACTTTCGTCGCGCTTAAAGATTTTGTTGATTAATATTACGACAAATTTAAAATTTCGAAAATAAACGTCCAATTAATTTACTACACGGTCACAGCTTTGTATTTAACATAATGTTAAATTAATCAAATTAGAATCACAGTAATTTTTTGTACCTGCTCAATAAAACATTACGACTGGCTAATTATAACGTGGACGATATAGAAACACTGCTGTAGGTCATTTCATCAATATCCAGAAATGTTTTGATTTCAAAATGCCGATTTTGAAATTTTTTTCACGTGTTTAGATAGAGCAAAGATCCTGAAACTCATATTTTTTAAAAATCGAGAAATACAGCTCGTTTGTACCTACGTTTGACTTCAATGACAATAACACTATATTTTTTTAATTTGGTAATAAATATTTAAAAAATGTATTCGTTATCGTAAGATCTAGTTATAATTACAAGGACTATATCAGATCAATGCCTCTGATCGAAAATTACATTAATTGATATCAGATTATCTTAATGTTTTTGAACATTTTCTGTTGAGTCACGCAGAATACGATATGTTTGAAGATATAAAAGAAATTATGCGATAGAAATAAAGTGAGTACGCGATAAAACACTAAATTACAAGAAGTTTTCTAATAATTTTGCTTGGACAAGAGAGTATCGCGTGCAAGATAAGAGTCGCCCGTGGACACCTATCGGCTATCTCAGAGTACATCGCAGAGCACAAAAGTAAATGTTAATAAAGTATACTTTTTCATTGACCGAACAACATTTGAATTTATCCGTCTCTATAATAAAAGCTGATAGTATTCCGCGTTATACTAATTCGTTACTACTAAGTTCCCGCAGCTAGAAGACGATATTAAATGGCTCTAGATAATTAAGGCGATTTAATTTTTGGCTCATTCGAATTTCAAAATTCGGGGTGGGTGCGCTAAAATAAGGACGTTACCTGGACCACTCGACGTGGGTCAGCGAGAAAATTGAATTTCCTGAATGTAAAGGCTCGACCCGCGGCTTGCGGCGCTTCGACGGTTGCTACGTGGTCTAGCAGGTGTAATAAACCCCAGTGCGGGTGGAAGAACTCGATTCTCTTCGAAATTCGAATTTCTCGCGGATAGTGTTATACTCTTCGGTTTTTATGTGCTTTAATTTGCGTCAGTATCTCAATTGTAATAAACTCATATAAAATAAAATGATTATTAAAAAATGTAATTCTTCTTTTCTTTATTCTGTAAAAGTATGAAGAAAGCCCACGAGTTCAAGATATTAAGTAGTTAAATGACTTAGTAAATCATTAACAAGTGCATCATTAAAGTTCTTTTCATTTTTACCTTCGCATATTTGCCTAGGAAACTAATTTCACTCGAATTAAGAAAAATTGAAAATTAAAACATCATTAAGGCATAACTCAAAGAGTATGTACTTATATAGGTTCTTAATACTTTGTTAATGATACACATTAATTATTTTACTAAATTATATACTGCACGAAGCAAATCTTAAAAATTGGTACATAAATATTTGAAACAGTGTAAGTCACTTGTTTTTTAAGCTTATATTTAAACTAACAAATTTTTTTGAATCACGCCACATGAAAGTCGGGTAAATTTATCGCCGAGTGCGTAAACGCGACGGAACTCCTGGCTGTATATGCAAAGTGCCAAGTTCATCCAGTGGATGCGGGACTACCATAATACACTGCGCGCCACGGCTATTCGCAACTTTCGCCAATCTACCCGGGATTTGAGACTCTTCCCCGCGAGATTACCTCGGAAAACTTAGTTACACGTGCGTAAAAAAAATAGTGTAGGTAATTTTATTTTTAGTTGAAAGGAACAACTTTTTATTTTTGCTTTCTTCCAGCGTATACATGTTTATACGGCTATTTACTTCTGGAAGAAGCCTTTTTATTAAGTCGGCTGTTTGCCGACTTTTAATGACGTGGACGAGCGCGAGATTATTCACCGGGGGTGCCTGTTTGTCCGGGGGATCGCGTGGAAACGGTTCAGTCTTTGATCGAGCTATGTTTTTACAGAACCGGCGGGGGATTAGATAAGTTTGCGGGGGCACTGCGTATTTTAGGGAGACTGGATTAAGTGTATTAAAACGATTCCACTGCGGTGTGGAAAATGCACAGGACTGACCCATTCGAGTTTAAGCTCACTTTTCGAATGTCACTTTCAGTTTATCCACCACGTCGAGTGAGCGTATTGTATTCCTTGAAACAATTTGCAATCTAAATATATAATATTTTAGTCAGAATTTATCGTATTATTATTTAATGAAAATTTAATATTTACAGGCTAAAGTATTTTTTTAATAACGCTTGAAAAATATTCCTGCGTGAATTTATGTAACACGTTTTGAATCATAAAATTTATTGAATTATTTAAAAAGTACTCATCTCATAAATATTTTTTATAACCTGCCGAGTTTTATAAAAAAATAATAATGCGTTCGACTTAATAAAGAAATATTACGTTAAGTAAAATACGTCGCAAGTAATAGCTTTTTAAAAACACCCCTCAAAAGATCATTAGCCTGCTACTTAAAGGAAATAAAACCCGACTGACCCACATTTCCGGCGCCAAAACGCAAAAACAAAAGGTCGCCATCTTTAATGCACCAGAAATCTGACGTTCCGATACGAGCGGTATAACAGGCATGTGAAACGGAAGAAGACGTGGAGAGAGAAAAAAAAAGAATAAAATAAACTGGAAGGACACGCGGACCGCGGTATTAAATCCTGGCGATTTTAAATTTAGATCCGTAGGACCGCAGTGCGGTCGGACTCGACAGAGCTTACAGCCAAGACGGGCCTTTAAGGCGCTTTGATTTATAAGCTCGTCTACGATGATGAATTCGAGGCTGCATACGTGTGTATTCGGGCGGCCCGGCTTGTTTTGCCGCATGCCACTCTAATGAGCGGCCGCTCATCAAAGGGATATTAACTTTTGGCGACGGCGGCGTATTGACTGGGACGTTTATGACGCGAACTAGGAATTCCTCTAAATTCTGTCCATTATTTCGACATTAGCGATTGCAGTATATTTTAATGTATTTGAATAATCTTCTTTTGAAACTTTCAAGATGTAACGTTCACTTACATTAGCGGGGTAATAAAGCAGGTAGTGCGCCACGACTAATATATAGTGTCGCTAAACACGAAAGTAGTAACATTAAAAAATGTAGGCATTTGTGATTAATTAAAAAGAAGCATAAGGTAATCTGTTGGTAAGTAAACATTTAATATTCGGTTTGAAAATTAATGTTTAAATCACTTCCATGCTTAGCGGGATTTGTTGATCTTCTCAAGATGTTTATTAACAGAGTGGCAAAGTTTCCAGCGTACATTCCAATTACTTTCATTGAGCTTTCGGCGAATGCATCAACATTCGCAACTCGAATGCATAACACGTATCGCATTGAAAGCGTTAATTCTACCCGTTTAAATGAATATATTCGCAAAACATAATTACAATTAACATGAGCGGAGCGCAATTACTATTTTGTACCTCGACCCGTCGTTTCCACTTTTATCTCCTGTAATCGAGTAGCGATGTCGATTCTCAGAAGATAAAAATAATATTTTTTCATTTAAAGGATGATTACAGGCGCGCTAAAGACTAATTCACGCTGATTACTAGCATTTATCACGAGAAGTACAAATTCACTGTCATTTGATTGGCAAACACTGCAGAGTCTTAATGCAACCGCTCTTGCGCAAAACGATGGAAAAAAGTAGTCGGGGTAAACAATAGCCGGAACTTCTAGAAAAACGTCCGCTTGATAAAGCATACAAGGCCAGTCATTTTTTATCCTTCGACAAAGGCCCCGTGAAAAATTGCCGCCGGTCGTCGGGCGTCGTGCTGCTAATTAATATCAATTCACTCACGGTCGCTGAATGCCAACGAGACGTTCGAGTATCTGGAAAAATTGCGAGGCTCTCAAAAAAGCGAAGCAGCGCAGCCTTTGTGGACTCGCTTTACCTTTTGTCGCGGCGTTAATAAATGTTGCCCGCGTTTCATTAATCACCGCGTCGAGCTTTATCTCGGCGAGTTTTGCAAGTCGTCCCCTCGGTGGCGCGTAATGAGTCCTTGCGCATTTACGAAATTACAACTGGTATTGTGTTGCGCCGGCGCGCACCATAATCCGCGCTTTCTCGTTTTAACGGTAGCGTCCGACTTTACAGATGCAGGCTATTAACACTTTTGATTGTCGCGAGTTTCTGTTTTGAAAACCGTTTGAAATGCGAATTGGAAAAAGGAATATTAAAAAAATACTAACGAACTGAGTTGATAAAAAATAATGAACTAGAACAAATTCAGTGCCTAGCTTCCAATCAATTTTATGGATTGGATAGCGGGATTAAGAAAGGCGATAAAAGAAGCGCGAGCGTTAAATAAAAGCGGCTTCCTAGCTTGGTTAGTCCTTTTATCCGCTGTTTTCATCGCGTGCTGGTGATAATTCGCAAATTCAGCGAAGGATGTGGTAGTTTCCCCGTGAGAGATTGGGCGCGATAACCCAATTAACGCAATGTTCCGAGCAGCTTTTCCTTTTTTTAGAATTCTTTTTCCTCTGATTTTATCCACGTATACAGAGCAAAAGGTGCAAAAAGTGCAAATTCAAATTCACGATCATCGTTTGAGGCCTTTTGTTATTTACAGTTCTTTTCTGCATTTTTCACCTGCATTGATGTTTATAGGAGCAATTCAAAGTTTAACAAAGTTATAAGCTTTTAAATTGGCTGACAGATGCATTATTTATTTTGCACTGAAAACCTACTTTCTTTTTAAAATTGTTCCTACATTCTTAAAGTTTAGCTCACATAGTTATGAAATAACTTTAAGGATTGAAGTAGTTCATTAAAAAAAGATTTCTCGGTATGAAAAAAACATCTGATATCAGCTTAGCGAGCGATGAAACCCCGGAGTGAGGAGGTTAAAAGGCAGACGGTAATCCGAGAGCGGCTCAAAGCGGGCGATATGATACGCGGCCGATGAAAGGGAAAACTTTCGAAGGCGCATATTTGCCGACGACGGGAGTTTCACTTTCTGAAAGCGCCGCGCGGCCGCACACATCCCCGAGTGATCCACGAGTTTCGCCGCTTTGGCCGCAGCGTCAGTTTTGATCTTCGCGGTAGGTGAAATGCTCGTACGAGCGATGTTTGATGTCGGTCTCTCGATGACGTTTTATCGACCTCCCCCAATCCAGCGCGATTGCACGTGATACTCCCATATACTGACTCGGATGCGCGTTTCGCTTTTTCCACGGGAGACTTTGAATTCTACTTTGAAAGCATCACTCTCCTTTTATTGAACTTCGCTTCGCGTATAGGGAATGCGTTGTTAAAGGAAATTTAAGAAAATTTATGGAAATCTTTCAAATGTAAACATCGATACTTTCCAGGGGAGAAACTAACGCAAAGTTAAAGCGCAGGTATACTCTGATGTATTCTCGGTACGTTCCCGATGATAAACGTGAAAGAATCTACGCTACGGGAAGTTTTTTTTTAACATTACCTTCCTTGTTTACGAGAATAACACGCGAGAAATGATTGATTTCCAAAGCCATTAGGACGTCATTCGGGACCGTCGAACCAAAAAAAATACACGCGTAAACTGGGTCGAGCAGTCGGTAAGGTGACTTTCATCGCGTCTAATCCAGAAAAGAGTCAATTAACCTTCGAAAGCACTCCGCCGGCAATACGCTCGCAGGCTACTTTCTGTAGCGATGCCAAATCGGGTATAGGCCGTGCGCGAGCTTTACGAGCCCGAAAGGCGCGTCCTTTATTGGCGGCTTTTCAGTGCCGTTCGGTTTTAGCGTTGCAGATATAAAAAAAAAACGGAGCAGAGCTGACGGACGAAGAAGTAAATCTTACATTTACGATAGGCCTGCACTGACACGGATACGTAAGGTGCGATCAATAGTGTATAGCGATTCCATCGAGAAACGGCAAATTTTGTTGACTGCTTTGTTGCGTTTCCGTACCGGCGTTTTATTTAATCTTGGATGGGGATTCCAAGGGTTGCCGCACGAAAGAAGTGGGTTAAGTCGGATCTAGAAATTCATTTCCTTGAAAAATTGTTTCTTCCCCCTGTGCCTGAAATACGCATGAAATATTCTTCTTTATAGGGTATTTATTGCGTCCCAAAAAAACCTACAAATCCTTTAAATCCAAATTAATCAATCTATCGGATTAGTCAGACAAGTCCAAAAAAAATGGCAGCCTTCGTTTTTTCATCACTCTATTCCAACCAAGCGAAGCAAATAAAGCAAGAAGAAAATCGTCATCGCTCAATTGAGTGTTCGACTGGTCGCGCGTGCGGCTCGCCCGCGGTTCGATTTGCCCGGGCATGCAAGGCGATGACGCGCTCGGAGAGATGCGCCGCGTCTCAAAATAATTTATTACGAAACCCGCGCCGCTCCAACTTCACAATTGCTTTTATCCGTTTGCTTTGCCCGAGCGCACACGCGCCGCTCCGGACAGTGTAAACATGCCGTCCCGCGGCGGATCTTTTCTTTGGCAAGACCCGTGGCGCGCGCGCGAGCGAGCGATTTTTTTTCACTTCCGTTGGCGCTTGTGCTTATTTAATAGATGGCTTCGCTTTGCGCTTTGCCGATTAGTCGC
>JAXIUT010000001.1:22607798-22618809 GCA_035586675.1 Eurytoma californica | reverse complement strand
ATTTGACTTTAACTAGGAAAAAAATAAGGGCGATATCCATGCAGATATTTATATATTCCTCACGAATTTCTCTGGCGTTAAATCATCCGGTGACTCGCAGGAAAATACGACTGGAGCAGAGAAAAGAGGAAACCCGCCCATCGACACCTTCCGCCGTAAATCTCGTAATCTGCCCGTTGAATCGATGCCGCCGCTAAACCTTTCCACACGTGCAAAAAAGCGCTACCCGCGAGCACACCTAAATGCAGTCGCGTCGTCAAGAGTATAAAGTTCGAAGAGCCGCACTGATGGGGCGTCCGGTTTCTTTTTCCGCTCGATCGGGCAGAACTGCGCCTGGAGTAATTCAATATCGCATTTTCGCTTCCGAGTTTCGGCTGCGCGTTGGACGATCACGGGATTCTCTAATTAATTTCTAGTATTACTTTTCGAAATTTCTAGTATTACTTTCGAAAAACAAAAAGTCATGTATAGTGATTCAAATAAATGATAAAACTTTTATTTCTTCTACTTTTATTGTTAAAGCAGTAAATTTTATTAAAAAGTCATCAATCAATTTTTTATCCCTCATTTGAAAAAATTAGAAGTAAGAAATCTGTTCGAATTCGTTCTTTCGTACTCTTCCTAATTTTGATAAAAATCAAGGCCGTAGTAATCTTCATTGATTTTAGCCGCCTCAACGAGGCTTAAGATTAAAGACGGTATCCCATTTTTAGTGGCAGCGCGAATTCGGTTAGACGAAAGTTCGACACTGATGGAGAGAAGCCTCGTACACCACATACAGCGCGCCCATACGACTCCACACTTCATCACTCACGATTAGCGCGGCGGGGGTTTCCCGAGCAAACTTTCCGCTCGCTCGCTCGCGGGCCAAATAATCGTCGGGAACTCCGACTATCGGATTCCAGCGCAACGCCTTATTTGCCGCGAATTAAGCTAGTGAATCCAGTTCGATTGCAATGCGTGCGAGCGCGCCTTAATGGGTAAATCCCGCTCCCGCGCGAGCGCTTTTCCGGCCGCTGGCTTGGAAACGCCGGTGGGAGCGGCGTGATCGAGCGCCGGCGGTTCGGTAACGTCTTACTTGTCGGTAATGGCTCGAGCTGTTTTCGCACTCCGTTGGCTACAACGCACTTGTAAGCAGAGTCATTAGCAGCTTCAAACTGACATATATTTCAAAATTGAAGTAGTTTTGATTTATCCTTAGTTTTTGAGTTGTAAAAATTCGTCGTAAAATTTCTGACGAATACGACCTTGTGTGTCAAAATGTTGAATTCGAAAGACATTCTGTGTTCGCGTTTTATGACTACATTCGAGCTAAAAATCTTAAAAAAGCGTAGACATGAATCTGCTATTTTATGACTTTATTACATCAGCTACATTCTTTTTGAAAGAACCCGCTAAAAATATTACGCGTTGTTTTCCCAACGTACGTCATTTTACGGATTTCTTTAGAATTACTCAAAGCTTTTTTCTCGGAAAATGCTTATTCCCACAATAATTATACTGAATCCTATCAAAAGATTAGAGGGCAAAATAATTCTCGCTTAAACTTTTAACCTGAAAGGAAGCCGTAGAGCAGCGAGAAACCCACAAAAATCTTCTTTTCTCCAGAAGTGCGGCGTCCGAGCTTCGTTACCCCGGCCATTCGTCTTAGGGAGCAACCAAGTCGTCGACAATTTGGTGATAGAGGTTAGCAAAGGGCGGCCATCGTCTCAAAGCGAAGGCAAACTATTTACTTGAGCTGAGCACGTTCTTGATTGCTCGCGGAATCCGTAGGATCACTCGAAGCGAACGCAAATCGTCTTGATCTTCTACTCAGACGCGAAATTTAATTGTGATCTTCGAGCTGCTTGTTTGACGGTTGCTAATGAGCCATTTAATCGAAAAATGAAGAGATTGACTAACATTTCCTCTTTGTCTGCAAAAGATCAAAGATCTCAGTAAAATTTATTGGATGCGGTCTGAAATAACTGAAGCTTTTAGCTCATTCGCTTCTGTTTAGTTGAAATTTCTTGAAAGATTACTTTTTAATAATAAAAATTGACCAACCACCTGATTCCTGATAATATTAGGTGCTTCTTATATGAAGACGGAAATGCTCGCGCCAACATTTTCAGTAATGAAATTGTCTTAAAAACGAGATTACTGGAGTCTATCACAACGAGTTAATTTACGAGATGACAAGACTCGCGTTACCCGGCAAAAACTATCTAATTTAATCAATCAAATTCTTGATAAGTCGCTAAACTTAAAGTCGTAAGCGTTAATTTGAATCTCGCATATATACAGCTGATCCTCATTCCGGTGAATGCATACTCTTTATCAGAGCCAGCGCGCTAACTAATGCGCTTTCGGTGACTAAGCGGAGCACGTCCCGGCTTATCCGCGGCGACCTCGCAGACAGCTTTATTGATTAGACTATCAGATCTCGGTATCGTTTTTGGCCGGCGTTACTGTCTCGACACTTAATAGCTCCCAACAATCTCTCGAGAGTTTCGAGGGCTGAATACGACGGAGCCCGTTCTCGCCGGCTCCCTGTGTACACGACAATCGAAGAATAAGGGAGGGGGATTCATGCTCTCCGAGCAAGGAGGCCACTCAAGACTTTCATCAAGTTTGACGGAATCGACGGATCGCCGCGAAGTTTTCGAATTTCCGCCTGTGTTCCGATGGTTCGATTGCACTCGATCTTGGAGGGAAAAAAACCCGCGGCCAATTTTCCTCGGGTTATTTTACGCTCCAAATGACTAACTCGGACTATTGTTAATACCTTTTTTTGAGCGGAGATCGATTTTTCAGTTATTATTGTCCTCTGCGAAAGGATCTTCGAGATTTCTTCAATCTTCGTCCATTGTATTCCTATACCTTTTCTTTTGGAAGATGATCGAAAAGTTCGTTGTCATCCTTATTTTGTAAAATCGCAATTAATATATGAATATTTTTTCACAGTAATCAGCTAATATTATTAAAAGCCAAAAAACTATTCTTTCTAAAGTTAAAAAGATTTTTCAAGAAGAATAAGTTAAGTTTAATTTATTCAATTCAAGAGGATTAATTTATTGCCACAAAAAGTTAATAGATATGTTTCTGCGATTAGTGCAGTATTCGATGAGTTAAAAGTTAGTTATGCAGCAGTATACTGCACAGTAAGGTTATAAGAAAAAAAAGGCCGAACTCCCGTCCCTTTCGTTCGAGCGAATGCTTAACAATTAGCCCATCAATCTAAGCAGTCGACTGTTCCTTGGCCAGCGCTGACAGTTTAATCTCCAGCTCGGTAAGAGCGATCGAACTTGGATTCCGCTCGGCAAAGTGGAGCGAAAAATCGCAGCGGCTGGCAAACAAATAAAGCAAGGGAGCAAACGACCTCGGCTGGAAATACGAGGCGCTCGGGCGGGCTTAGCGGCTCGTGCCGCACGAGAGGACAAGTCGAGATGCGACGGGGCAAGAGCCGCGCACCGCGATTCAATCGATGCCAAGGATGTCGCACGGCGCGCTTGTTCCTGCCGCGGCGATCAAAAGCCGGGCGGCCTAGACCCACCTCCGGGAGACACCTGCGGAAATTCTCCGGTTGCGCTTTTCCAGCCGTACACTCGTCTCATAAGGCGAACTCTTCGGCGCTTGCGTCACTACCGCCGTGTTTGTGTGTGCGAGTGTGTGAGAGTGTGTGCGTCTCTGTGCCTCTCATGCCTATATTCGGTCGAAGGTGCACCTCCGTCTTTCTACCTGCCAGCGTCGAAAGGTGAGATATTTCATTTATGTGTGTTTCTCTTTTTCATCGGCGCGCCGAGCGCAGTTGATTGAGATCGATCCGCTCGCTGCACTTTTTCCCATTTTCGAGAGCTGGCGGCGGGGGAAAAAATCGCGTAATCTCGCGAATTTGGTCTTGTCATTGATAGATGCTGGCGTCGATCGCGGCGAAAGGAGGTGACGCGCCAGTCTTACATGCATTCAATTTGCGAAAGTGTATTCGATTTATCGCAATTCTATCGGCGAGCTTACTCAAACTGGGGGAAGAGGACGAGTTTTGTTTCCCGCTCTTTTCTGAGGCCCGGAGTCTGGCAGAATTCGAAATAACACTATTTTCCGTTACTGTCTCAATTTTCGAATATTTCGAGTTGACATTAAAACTAGTCTAATTAATTCACTCATTTGAAATACAGTTTTTCTCTTGAAATAAATAAGAAAAGCAAAGAAAAAATTACAAAAAAATGATGAACATACTGAATTGTCTGTGAAATCCATGAAACGTAGCGGACCACCTCCGTCCCATTAAAAAAACCCACGATAGCCGCCAGCACACAAGTGCTTGCAAGAGAACACCGTAGCCAAATTTTTCCCCGCCGTCCAGTTTTTCGGGTACCACGCGTGAATGAGAAGGTGAAATGAATACGGGAAGTTTACCTGTGTACGACGTTGGCAAGAAGGTCGTTGTGACGCAACCGGTAGTCAACGTCGACCTTCTGGTAGTTGACGGTTAGGGTGCCCGCGCGAATACACCGCTCGTACTCCTCGGCGGGGTGGGCGCGGAACTCCCGGGCGAACACCTCCAGGATCTTCTCGCCCACCCAACGACCCTTTGTGAACGTCGTGAACGTAAAGTAGTACGGGTACACTTTGCGCAGACCTAAAACAAAAAGGAAGGTAATGTGTTATTTTCGGATATTTTTCTTTTCTATTTGCGTTGCTAAACATAATAAACTGATTAAATTAGAATTTACAGGGTAATAAATGTATAAATTCTATTTTTAATTTTTGTGAGTTATAGATGTTCTATTTCGAGGACAAATGCTGCTGTATTTTCAGAAGAAGATCGTTGTTATTTTGATTTATTTGTTTGTCTATCATCGCTATTGACGTATTAAATTTTCTATATGGTATAGTGAGTTTCAATCCTATCAATAGATCTAAAGTAAATCAATAAAAATTAAAATCACATTTTGATATTCAATATAGATGGTTTTATTCGTGTTGTGATTAATCGAGTTACAGTAATCTTTTTATTTGTTGGATTGTTTGTATGTATATGACAAGAAAAGATGGCCATATCTCTAAATTAAAAGGTGCAGTAAGTTTCGTAGAGAGGATAGTTGCGATGTATTTCTTCCGCACGAAGGGTTTTTAGCAGTCACTTTTTCTTGTGAATATGCATTAAACGAATATCTTGCTAATTAGCTACCTTTTTCATTCACCGGAGACACAAGTGCATTAAAAATTACTGTAATGTTCACTTTTCTCTTAAGAAAAGTTCGCGCCGTCAGGAATCGATCGGCGAAGAAACTCCAGCGAGTGAAAAAAGGAAGACGAGCCCAAAAGAAAATACATTACAGGCCGGCCGAGTTGAAAGTTCAAGTTTCATTGAAGCTCGCGCGTATAAGCGTATAAAAGTATCCTCCAGGCGCGACGAAAGTTCCTTTCAGCCTTGAAGCCTTCGCCTCTCGCCTCCCCCTCCGACCGGTGACAAACGAACGGCAACCTCTCGGAAAATAAACACTAGCAGGAGGAATGGGAAAGGGCTGGAAGTTATTAAATAGGGTAGCTGCCGCATGAAAAACGTCGGGGCGGGATTACTTTTTACTTACTTACGCGAAACATAATGCAAGCGGCACGCGATTCGCGAAGGGAAGGAGGCTCGCGTGACGAGTCCGGGGTGTAATCTCAAAGGTACACCGAGAATCGAGGACGCGGAAGCGAGACGCGACGATCGAGTGACGACACGTCGGCGCTGCGACGTGCCTCGCAGCCTTTCACGATTAATGAAGTAAACAATGAAATATTAATTATATTTTTTATCGGATCGAATTCACTTCCTTACTTTTATTTCGATTTTACAAAAATAAACTGACTAGTCTTCATTTTTATACTTGCAAAGATAACAAGGGTAGTTAGTAACTTTTCTATAAGTGATGGATTTACCGGAAAATTGGTACAGTATTTCAACACGATTCAATTATTTACTATATCGCAGAGATGAGATTCCATATCCATGTTAGAAGCTTGACGAGTTGAGTGTAAAGTTTTGACAGTCTATCGAGCGAAAATTTTTTTTACTCATTTTTTCAACACGTCATCCAACGAAGCTTGGAAATGTATTATTTTTTTACAAAAGTTTTTACTAATTAACCGCACTAAAAATTGAATGCAATTAATATTAATAAAATAAAATCCAATTAATCTTGCTAAATTTTTATTCAAATTTTATCTCGAAAGTTTTTGGTACTATAGAAATTAATACGTTACATATTCCACGTCTCTCAAATAAATTAAAAGTTACACATTCAAATAAAATTTCGGCTAAAAGTGAACTTCCACCAGAAATAAATGCAGCAAAAGTACAAATGCGGCGGTCGCTCTACTTTTTTTCCATGTTCGTGCTCTCTTCCATACAAATGAACGAATACGGACTCTGGGGCTCGATGCATATGCACCGTATTAATAAGATTAAGTTTTTTTTCACGCGAGAACCGATAGAAAAGGAAATCAAATATATTACGCAGTGCGATAGGAACTGTATTTTTAAAGCCACTGGCGCGTTGCATTTAACCAGAAAAAAGCTAAAAGATTATTTTTCGGGATTTAATAGACGTACTTTTGGATAGAATGAATAAAAAGTCCTGCGGACGAATATCTACTTTTAAAGCAGTGTCTTCAAATATTAGATTCATCGATCGTTAAATTTCTGATCTTTTATTTACTTTCCCTAAAAAGCTTCTTCCAAAATTTACAGCTTTGCATTATTTGTCACTAAATAATCCCATTCGATTCTCGATAAAATTCAATATTTACAATATACATATTCAACTCTGAAATTTTTTAGATCAATAAGTGAGAAATAAAAGTTTTACGAAAACAACAAGTCATTTTTGTTTATCTTTAAAAAAACAGTTATGTTTAGCTTAAAAAAAAGCACACTAGGAAAAGCGCGTGCATCGTTTGTGCAAGAATCGATCGCAGCGCATATGTTTTAAAGTTTATGTAACTTCGATATTTTTGTTTTCCCAGTTCGTCAGAGCATCCATTCAATTACTACCGAATCAACGAGAACATCGACACGCAATTCCACTAATTGATGCGATTATTTTGCGCGCCTTTTTGACCGATCGCTTATGTAGGACATGTTGCACATTCACTCTGAAGCGAGATGCAAATTTCTCAAATTGATCCGTTTAGATTTCAATGGGCTCTCAACTTCCTTTATTAAAATTGGTATCATTATTCATATTTTCCCACGTCTTGCCAATAAAAATAAAAAATATTTTTAAAATACTGCTATTTGAATTTGAATGTTACCCAAATTATTAACAGAAGAACACGTTACTCTAATCGGCACCCTCACTTAGGCCCTGAAGAAAAAAGTTGTGCAAAAGGCGTACTTTGCAATTAGGCGACCGTTTCCTCCTCTATCTACTAATTTTTTACTCTCCCTCCTTCTAATTTTACAGGACCTAGTGAAAGCTTGAGTAAATTAGCGTTCTAAAATTAAGTTGTCACGTGAAAAATTACGAAACAAAATTAGATTCTCATAATTATACGTTTCCTTAGATTTACGTTCAGCTTAAAAATAGAAACGGCAAAGACCTGTATTTCTGCGAAGCAATTTTTTATTCAAATGCCAGAAAGTCATGAAACATAACACGAATACTTGGAAGTCTGATAAGAACACGATAAAATTTTTTTATTGCTCCGTATAATTGGAAGTTTCTCTTATTCCTTTTCAAAGTACAAATTAAAACTTTTCTGCCCTGCAGTAATCAGGATAATTTATTAGATGTGAACTCTTTAAATCTAGAAGAATGGGAAAATCAGAACGAGACGTAATAAAAAGGACTGTCTTCCGTCGGGCTCGAATGAAAAGAATTACTCACACCTCGTCAACAAATGTCCGATATAAATTAAAAATTCTTTTCTTCTATTAACGTACAACCCTCCCTTACGCTTCCTCATTAACAAAACATTTATGAGAAACTCGGCAAAAAAATTCAATTAACTTCGTCCTCTAATTCCCGCTTGCGAACGTCCGTCGCAGTTTCCAGCACGCAAAGTCTGCCGAAAAGGCCGACGCGCGAAAAAGGCGCATACGCGTCGAATTAGCGGCGAGAAATACACGGGCGAATAATTCACCCGGCGCGTGCAGCGCTGCAGCTGCGGCACGTGTTCCCCGGCGTGTCTCTCCGCTCGGCGAGCTTCCTCTTTGCCGTTGGCGCGAGACTGATAACAAGGGGCCGCTGTTTCGTCCCCCGCGTCATCGAGTGCCTCGGCGCGAATCGATAGCCCGGGCGCGCGCACCTACGCGTCCGACTCACCCCCAGCCGATGCCGAGGCCGATTGCACACATCGAGCGCGCCAGCTGGCGCCCAATTAAAAATTTCCCAGTCCCTATGCACTTTTGACGATGCTGTTTGCTATTCAAGGATAGAAACAATGGTGAAAAAGAATTTATTTTCGGGAGCGACGAAAAAAGTAAACTAGTTTGTTGGCGCAGCGAATAATTGAAATTTGATTTGAGCCTGCTGACTGGGAATTCAATTTGCTTTAAATGAATTACAAGAATTTGAGAAAAAAGATTTTACTTAGAGTAAATTAAGATTTTAATTGTTTTAATTAAGGTGCACTGCTGTTTTTATTCGCGCCGAAAAATATGCAAAAAAAACTTGGCGCAATTTTCAAAAATACATTGAAGGAAAATCGCTAAATAGGCTAAGTTAATTGATTTCTTTGTTTTTCATTTGTTAAGCTTTTTATCGGGACGCGTTTAATTGCGAACAACCATTAGAAGGCTTTTTACGTTTTTTTTTCAGAAAAAGAAGTTGAAGCGCAACAAAAAATTCCAATTAAAAGAGATGGCCCTTCAAGAGGAGGCGTTTAAAAGCTTATGCAAGAATTAAAGTGTTTAGTTTGCGTTTGTTACATATGATCTTTAATTTCTGCACGCCGCCTGCAATGAAGATGTTAATTAAAGCAAATCACTGTGTCGCTGTTTTGTTTCTTCCATTGAAATTCTACTATACAAAGTAAAAAGTTTTGCGGAACAGGGGCGCATTCAGTAATGGAAACGAACTTCTCTTTTCAGAATGTTTATATACACGCTCGAGATCTGAAAAGAATAGAGTTTCCTTTGCAGTATAATGTTGTAATAAAGAGATGTAAACTATATAATAAGTCACAAAAAATTTTGAACTTTTTCTGAACCTTAATGAATTCCTGTTGTTATTCAAAATAGCGCGTGTTATCATTCAAAGTTTAACGCACGGCTCGTTATTCAAATTAACGTAAATTTTGATCTCATTTATTCACCGCTAAACTATTCTTTAAAAACCTACCGCAATAAAACTACAATAAAAAACACCGTAAATGAAGCCGTAAAAGGCTAGGCAATTCTTATCGATCTATATATCCAAGTAATTAGGGCATATGAGAGAATTGAGTTCAATTGGTCACGAAGTAATATGAAGCTCAAAGTAAACTCATCAATGGAAGTAAAAAAAGAAGGAATAACGCAGTTATACTTTGAGAGAAATTTTCTCAAGCCAATCGGGGCGTATATTCGAAGGAAATCCGCGCCTGGGGTAATTAGCTTTGCGCCGCGCATCCTGCCTCATTGGAGCGTGCGCTCGAATCGCGCGAAAGGCGGCCCAAACGCGCGATCCCCGGCTTCTTTCTCCCGTCGCAACGCGTGACTCGGAATAAACTTGGACTATTCAATTTGAATTTGCAGACGGCGCGATAAGGCCGGCGCGAGAGGGGTTCGACCCATTTTTTCCTCCGACTCTAGCGCGGCCAGGGGGCGGTTTTGATTTTTCGCCAGCGATTGTATTTATGACGGATAAGGACCGCATTTTAAATTCTAAGCGGCCTTTCTCCGCCTCGAGTATTGTATGAATAAATTTCTTTTTCGTGAGAACCTTCTTTTTTCTTATTATTACTTCATCTTGACGCGAATCGCGAGAGATGAAGATAAATGGATTAGAATCTGCTTTTAATATAAATATTCGAGCTTTGCGCGCAAATTACGATAGAAATTTGCATGACAATACCTTATTTCGAGCTTAACTTTCAAGAATCTTTAGTAATCTTCAAAAGCTTGCTCATTAAGAACACTCTTTGTAGGTAACAAATAAATTCCATTTCGAAAATTTTCGCTTTCAGTATAATTATATTTGTTCACGCGAATAATTTCAATCTTGAAATCAAATAATAAATCTTGAAATACAGATAATCAACGTATGTTAACGTCAACGGTAAAAAGTATTTAGTTAAAACTGACTGGTATCACGGAAGACGTAAAGGCAAGAGGAAAACTGTCCAAGTCATCACCGACAAAGTCCATCAAGTTAAAAAACTATTCGTTCCTGAAGCACCCCAATCGAGATTACCGGAGTCGCTTAAGTGCGGCTCGCGTAAAAAATAGCCGGCGATCCGTCCACGAGTCCGGTGAGTGCAAGTTAAATCGAACGTAAAAACTTTTACCGCGCGTATTTTTTTATCAACATCAGCGAAGACAAGGCGCGAGAGTTCCTTCTTCCTCGCCTCCTTCCTTTTTTTACGTGGAAGCGCGGTAAAAGGGGGGGCAGAACACAGCGGCAAAAAGAAAAAGATGCAGCGGTGCGCGCGTGGAATGCAGAAAGGGCCTTTGTCACCGAGTTTTGTAAAGGTAAAAAGGAAGGGGGAACGGAGGTAAGGGTGGATAGAAAGGCGGCTCTTGAAGTTGGAATGAAAAGCCTTGCGTTGAGAGAGAAAGTCCCTTCGGGAACGAGCGACTAAATGCAGATTTTTTTTTTTTTTTTTTTAAGCGCTGTACTGATTAATCCGCGAGTCGAAGTTCCATTTCAGTGAATTATACGAGAGCGAGTAAATAAAAAAAGTGGACGAACCGAGGAGATACGTTAATCAAGTGAAGTGCTGCCCGTAACCTTCTTAGTGACTAGCATTGTTTTTTCAAGACTCGACCTTCGAGTATCTACAGATTATTCCAAATGAAAAAATATTTATTAAAAATGCTAACCATTATAAATTCTTT
>JAXIUT010000001.1:22578527-22601968 GCA_035586675.1 Eurytoma californica | reverse complement strand
TACTGAAATAGCTTCGGTCTATTAACTAACAAAAGATAGTGATACCTTTTTTAATATTTTTAAAACAATAAATTTTCAGTTGAGCAGTTTATTCATTATTACGATGTATGATACTTGATTTTAATGATATTTGAGAATAATACTTGGAAACATTGTGACGCAAAGTCAATTTTTAGTGACGGCAATTTTAAAAAACAAGTTCAAAGTATATTAGTTAATTCAAAACTACACTTCGTTAACGCGAATTTAAACGAATATGTAAACGTGGTGGCTGAAAAATATCAATCAACCTATCGTATCAAAAGGAAGGCAAACCATTTTCTTTAAATTAAAAGTTATGACAAATTTGAGTGCGTTCAAATAAAGTAGAGTTACTGACCATTTTCGACGTAGTAGCTCGTCTCGTTGTAGCGCTCGTCCGTGAATCCCGGCCTCTTCGCTTTCAATGCCTTCGTTTCCAATTTCGCCTGCAAAATAAAGAAGAGAAAAAAATTCACCCTCTGTTTTCAACGCACACACGTGACGCGAACTGTTGCCGATATAAAGCTCGCAGCTTAAAAGCGCTTTTTTTAAGCGTAAGGACTCTCTCTCTCTCTCTCTCTCTCTCTCTCTCTCTCTCGTGCTGTGTTTTTTCCTTGTTAAAATTGAGTCAATTAGAAGGCCATGTGTGGATTATTCGCATCACAATGCCTGCTTCATTTGTTTGGTATTTTTGGCAATCCTTATAAAAGGTTGTTTCATCCAAATTCCGCTTTGATCTGCTCGTAGAATATTTTATAGAATCGAACGATTCGAGAGCATTCAAGCAATTTGTATGTATAGAATGTGAACGCACATAAATCGCATAAAATTACAGACGATTTTTAAATGTATTTACTCTGTGACAATCAAAATTCAAGAACTGAGAATTCACGGTTAGCGTGCTAACAAAGCCATCATAAAATCACCAATATATTCGAAATTGCAGTACTTCGATAGTTACAGATTGTGCCGTACATATGAAATGTTGTTATAAAATATAAATACAGCCCGAAAAAATACTGCCGTCGCATAATAATTTGTAAGCATTAAGCGAGCCTTTGAAATATTCCGACCGTCCATACTCCCGATAATCCTCAGGATCCATTTCGATCCAATTCTAATTGAACCGAACTAACGACGCTCGTCACGACAAGCGCTAATATTAATTAAAAGCCATCGGCCCATTAAGGGCCATTCGATTTAATTTCGTTAATACACCTGCTCCCATCCTCCTTTTATTTTCGACCGCAGCTGTACGGACGGCTCCGCGGAAAGATCTGGAGCGGACGAACGCGCGGCATGATTGGGCGAAATCGCTCGTGTATTATTTGGAGGTTTAATTAGCGCGCGGCCTGCGACAAAAAGCTTAAATAGCCGAGCGCGCCATTATTGTTAGCGGCCACGAGGAACGGCGACGGAGACGGATTTGAGCGCGGGCGATTATCTCGCACGGCCGGGGATGAATAATGGACAACGTGATTTTTTTTGACGTTGGCCAACCGGATGTTTTCCTATGTTTCGTTATGAAATACTTGTGGTTTTGTCTTTTGAATAAGGCAATTAATTTTTACATCCTTTATGTTACATAATGGGATTTTTATGCGGTACAAGATTAAAATCATATTATTTATATTTTACATATTCAAATATTTAAATTGTTTCCTTTAAGTCAATACATTTATAATTTTCATTCGGTTCGTATTTTTACTTTTATTTGCGCAATATTCATAAAATCCACCGTATATTCAAACACAAAACAGCCTTGGGTAAAAACTGCACAATGCACGATGTACAGAAAAAAATGAACATTTCTCATAACTTACTCTCAATAAATTTAATAATCAATAACAGCAATAAAATATAAAAATAAAATTTAAATTCGACAGTAATAGCTTCGCGAAGAATCGAATCTCCATAAGTAGGTTTTTGTGAAATTCGCATTCCTTCACCGGCGAGTCTCCGGCAGGATAAGCGCGGAGTTCGGTAAAAAACGCCGGCACAAAGTTCCGGGCGGCGTGCGTGGGCGCCAAAACTTTTTCCTCCCGAGTGAACTTGTCCGAAAACTCGGCGCTTTTTATGCAGCTGCTGCACGTCAGGAGATAAATACACGCTGCAGTAAGCCTCCCAAGACTGGATGAGTTGGACTGCAATCGCCGAAGCGATAAGCCGTTCGTTAGAAAATCCCCCCTCCCACGTGAACTCTTTGGGAGAGGGTCGCAAACGTCGCCGAGCCGGATGGCTCGGGGGATTTGACGAGAAAGCCTTTGTCCGAGCATTACGCGCAGGAGCCCGGCTCATGGATTTTTCGCGTAAGCTGATCGTCACCGGGACACTCGTATTAATTACCGGGGATACCTTTTTTCGATCGAACCTGCTGATCAACGGTTTACATGGATTTGTACGAATTTCTGCAGTAGAGAGTGAAAAATAGAGTATTAAAATGGAAATGATTGAAAAAAAATTAATCTACGCATTTTTGACAAGCGGATTTTATTGCGTAATAATATTTTCGTTTCTGGGTAGTACACCATAAAAGCTTGTTTTATCCGCTCGCATTTCAATTTTATGTATAACGAAAAAGAAAAAAAAAATTTATTAAAAAATCGTAGGAACTTTTTTTTAAATTCCTTGCTAAAAAGCGGTCACCTGCAATAAATTAAGCAAAAATTCAGTCAAACCCTTCGTTTAAACTTGCTTTGCAATTCAAAGCAACGACGAGAGGTACAATTGAAGAAGTAGACCACGCGGCGAGGGGAAGCTGGGAAGCACTCACGTTGAAAAAGTTTTCCGAAAAAGGAAGCTCCGACACGGCGTGACCTTCCGAAGGTCGCCGCAACGTGAAAAGGGTGCGCATCAAAGGCCGGCCGCGAAGGGAGCGCCTTTGACGGTGCACCGATTGTTCCTGCGTCGCGGGATGATGGCAGATTTCGCCGCCCTCGAAAAACCCGGCCCATTGTGACTCGACGCCCCGGTCTTCAAGCCTCCCGATCTCGCGGGATTTTACGGTGGTTTCATCGCCCAGGTGAGAACTTCTCGGATGAGGATTATTTTTGCCGACTTTTTCCAAAGCTTTTTTCGCTCCGTTAAATTCAATAGCCGCGAGAATAAAGTGAGGCTGAGTCTGATCGTATCCGAATTTATCTACTAGCGACCGTACTTGGTTTTATTTAACTTCAAACAAAACGTTAATTTGGGATTGCTATTTTTAACATTTATGATGTATCTGGGTTATATTAAGTCGAATTATTCTCACGAAAAATATTTAAAATTTCTTTCCAGCAAACAATTTTACTAATTATTCCTTTTAAATTACTTAAATACGAGCTTGAAAGGCAATTTAACTGTTTGTTTAAAACCATTAAGTTTCAAAATTCATACGCATATTTATAAAGACCCTCGTTTAGCTTAATAAGCGATACTCACGGCAGCAATAATCGAAATAATAAACCCGTTAATTTTCATAGCACACTTTTCAACGTCGATTCTCAGGTTTGTTTACCGACGGATATACCAACAACCATCACAATTCATTATTCTTTGCAAACAATCGCGCGCGGTCGATTTTCGATTTCGAGCGTTTTTACCGTGCGTTTCATTTGCGCAAAAAATTAGACGGCCGAAATAACGAGTGTTGACGTACGAATTAATTCAAGGGTGTCTCATTCGAAAAAGACAAACGTTTGCATTATTTGACAACGCTGATAAATTCATCGCGCCGTTTAATCAGCTCGACGTATACAGACGCAACGAGCAGAGGTGAAAATTCGCGCCGCCGTTCGTAATTAAATTCCAAAAAGTGGTAATAATAAAGAACGTCCCGCAACGTCGAGAGAATGGTATTTACATATAATCGAATTACCTCTGGAAATAGTCTGAAGGGGAAATCCGAGCCAGCCGATAGCCGTTGAAAGAGTTAAAAAAACGAAGGCAAAAAAAAGAGAGTAGGAGGCAAAGCAGCGAAGCTCGTGGGTATGAGAGGCAGACACAATAAGCGCAAACGATGGCGCAGAATAAGGCAGAAAAACGCTTTTAGACTAAATATCCGACATTGTACTCCCGGGGTATTTATTCGGATTAAAAGGAGAGGCCGAAGGAGGCACCAAAGAAGACCAAGTAAAGGTAAAGGGCCAGTCAGGCAACGCCCCGGCAACGCCAATAAGCGCGTTTTCCCTGCACCCCCTGCATTCGGGAGTCCATGTTAAAGTATAAATAAAAGGGGAACGAGGCATACAGAGGACGGGAGCTCCGCCATCATCCCTTCTCGTAATTTCTCCTTATCTCCGCTCCCTCGAGCATCAGCTCCCACGCGTACAACTCGCTCTCTTCTCTCTCTCTCTCTCTCTCTCTCTCTCGTTGGATTTCCCAGGCAACGGCTTCGTATGTGCCTGCGAAAGTGTGCGCGCGTGACTTCCCTCCGCGCGCCGCTACACCCCATTGCCGCTCCTTTTTTTCTCTTTCCCCTTTTCTTTTTCGAAAAAAAGGAGGGTAGAGATGCCCTGCTCCTTTAGATAGGAGGAGAGAGAGAGAGAGAGAGAGAGAGACGCGCGGCCTCGGTTTTCCCAGGGCCGGGGTATAACGAGAGCGAGTTATAAGGACGATAAAATCGAGCCGGCGAGATTAAAGTCCGGGAGCGGACTTTTGAGCCACGCCGCGTAAGTCAAGTGGTGCAGGCCGGCGAGCCTTCGTTTGATTTTTATACGAAACTGCTGCAAAGGCGGTCGAGCTTGGGGATTAAATTATGGATGAACAGCTCGATAATTCGTACATGGAAAAAATATGACGAGTCTATTTTACTTTATAGATTTATTCATATTGAAATTGACAATTTGTTACTATAAATTTGAGCAATAAAATATCGTTACCCTTATTAGGGGCGTTTTGTCTTTGTAACGAACATTTTTATGTATTTTTCCTCTCTTAAAGAAAATATAGCGGCAAGATCGAGTCGTAAAAAATAATACTCGAATCGTCACGGGAATCGCCAGCATTAAATTGCGTGGTGTCAAGAATCGATTATGAAAGAAATTAGACCGAAGCCGTATATTATGCGATCCGGGCGGTGGTGTCGATTATTCAATTTCCCCGAGTTTTATCTCCTGGCGCGGCATTAAAATTGAGGCAATTTGTTTTTGATCGGAGATTTGCCGCGAGATTTATCGCTTTTACAATGCGCCCGCCCGGCTCGTAGCCTCCTCGACCCCTTGCCCTCTCCAAAATTGTCATTTGATTTCGCCGGGGGATGAATGGGGAGGGATGACGCGAGCGCGCGGAGCCCCGCGGAATATGCTGCTCACGTTTGAGCGCGGCCGCGCCGAAATGAACTCCGCCGGCGACGCCAGGGAGAGCAACAGATATGGCCCGGGGCCGCGGGAGCCTATAAATAAGGGGTGCGCGGCCGGAAATTTTGCCATTTGTTCGAGGCGATCTTTTAAAGCGGGAATTGGCTGTTTTGCATTAATGCTTTGCACATTGTTCCGGAGTTATCGCGGCTAGGCTGATTCGCGTTCTTGCCAACTTCTTTAATGCACTCATCCCTCCCGGAACCTTTTTACACGATGTTTATTCAATAGTCGTTAAGATAGCAAAGCGATTTAGCGAAATTGTTAATTATTTACATAAGCGAGGTAGGTTTATCGGGTCGTTTATCAGTAAATTATCAATTTATATTCGAATAATGTAATTGGTGCTCTCGGTAATAATGAGTAGAATTTCATACGCAACCAAGCTTGGTAATTACTATTTAAATTAGCAAATAAAATAAATGTAATTATTCAGGCGTATTATAGCCGGGTTATCAGATACGCTAATGATTATTTGCTTGAATAATTTCGAAAGCAATATATTTGAAATTTTTTTTCACCTACAATGAATTAACAAACTATCAAGCTTCTGTCTGTAAAATTGTTTAAACGTTCGATGTGCATATGTAATAATCTGAACTCCGGGTCGAAAAATAACGTGCACTACAAATAATTGACTCGCGATACACCCGAAGCAATACATTGTTCAACGTAAAAAAAAGCAGCGCCCCGACTAACTCGGTGAAAAAGGAAGCGTGCGCTGTGCACGTCAATTGAAAAGCCGGATACTCTGCGTCGAGCCCGGGCAATCTCCTCCAACAATAACAATGAAAAGCGCTTGAGAAATCGGAAAAGCCGTAACGCGCTGCCCTACGATAGCGCGAGCGACACTTGCCAGCAGCGGTGCTCTCCCGATGGAAACAAAAAGGAGCTCGGTGAGGTCGGGGGAGAGGGAAAAAGGAGCGTAAGTACCGAAGTCGCGTAAAAACGGCCAAGGAGAAAAGTACGATGAAATAAAAAGTCTCGCGCGTCATTGCGTCTCTCGATTCTGCCTGTTGCTGCAGTTCCGGCTCCCCGAAGTGCCGTGTCCACCTTCGACACGCTGAATATTCATACGATTTTTACACCCGTAGTGCATCTTGCCGGGACGAAGGTCGATTTTCATGAATTTTTCCTTCAAATTTTACGTCCCGCAGACTGTTTTGTTTTAGTATTATTGTTCTTAAATTATGCTTCGGCGAAGTTTGCACCGTAATTTTCGATGGGTACAGTCGATGGAGCGTTAAGATCGTAAAGCAACAAAGTCGTCGAATTTGTAGATCGACCGCTGTTGTAGTAATAAATTTACTAGGGCAACTTGAAATTTCAGCAAAATATTGTAAATGCTAAGTATAACTTTATCTGCTTTTATAATTTTGAGTGTAAAACTTAAGATCAATCGATCATTTCAAGTTCGGCTGAATAAGTATCTTCGTCGTTATTAGTTAGGAAAGATTTATTATCAGCTAAGTTACTTCATCGTACCATTAATTTTCTTGTAAACCAGCAATTTTTCAATCAACGCCGATATCATCAGGCATTTTACGCAACGAACCGGAAAATCAATAGCTAGACATCACCATTCTGTTGTTGAATCATAAGTTATTTTTAATAACGTTATCAAACAAAATAAATCCAACAAAAAGTTTCCCGTTACATTACATTTTGTTATTTCCTGTTTCATTGAAGTTCTGGAGCTTAATGTTCTTTTAATCGAATAAATAAAATCTCCGCCGGCAGGTCATAATAAATTCTAAAGAACAGTGTATGAAAAAGCATCGATTGCAGATAATCCACTCACTCGTCGGTACGGCGCTTGGATTTATCCACGGCGTGGAACTGCGCAGCGGCCGATAGCAAAACACGCGTCTGACGGGGTTCGAGCTAAACAAACAATCGCGAAGACAGTAGCAGCATCGGCAGCAATATAAAGAGCGGCAAGGGAAAAAAGGAGGAAGCCAGCAGAAACAATAGACGACGAGATTAGCTGCGGGGGGCAGGAAGGCCGCTGCACCATGACGCACCGATAAGATCGTCGCCGCGGTGGTAACGCGGCGGAGACCAAATTGATTGTCGCGCAGCACCTAGCGCGCGCCGATAAAGCGCTTCGGGGCCGCGCTGATTTTGCGGAAGCGGGCCGATGCTATCCGCAGGCGCGCACGAAGCCACGAACTACCCCTCCGTGATGGACTTTCTGTTTGGCATTTGGCCGATGAGCTTGCGTTATTTTCTTGCGCGTTTAATCGAAAAGAATGAGCGTAAATATTTGGACGCGGGCGCGCCCTGTAAATTCGACAGCGTGACTGGGCTATCGCTCGAATCCTGCTTCCAGCTATGTAACACTATAATGACTAGTCGTCCCGTGTATAGCACCTATTAGAATAAATACAAATAATGATTTTTATTAAAACAAATGCCTTCATAGTTTCAAAGGAGTTACTTGATTTCCATTTATTAAAATGAAAATGTATCTATACATTTTATTTAAGATATTTTTAATTAGTGTGCTTAACCGAGCCTTAAATTTGAAGTACAAAGAGAAAGAGAGGCTACTGCCAATTAGGAAATAAAAAGTAGCGCAAATTAGTTCGATACTTTGAGGGTTAGGCTGATTCTCCGGTGGAGAAGCCTCCGACAGAAGCGATCAAAAACTTATGAAGTTTAATCGGTAATTGCAACGGCGCACTATAAAGGCTCTCTCGGAATAAAAACGAAAGTTTAAAGGCACACCAGCCCCGGCCGGCTTCAATTACCCCCATCGAAGCTGCACTTTTTCGATAAAATTATCGCTACGCGAGCGCGATACTTGCACACTCGCGGGCAATTAGGTAAGAAACGGCGCCGTAAAAAGATGAGTCGAGCGCCTCGTTAGCATAGAAGTTCACCTCTGTTAGAAGTTCGGCGTTGGCGCTCACCTTTTTCAAGTCCTTACTGGCGTCCGCATCCTCGGCCTTCCTCTTCTCGGCTATCTTCGGCGGCTGCGGCGGCACGGCAATGCTCGTCTCGCGCAGCGGCTTCAAATCGACCTGGAACAGAAGAAAATCGATTCGGGTCAACGTACATTGCTGAGAAGACACGTGATATCGCGAGGGGGCGGGAATCGGCACGGAAAGCGGGAATATCGTGCCCACTCCGGCCGCTACCTTCTGCGGCGAGTGGATCGCCGTTTCGAATGAGTATTGCTCCTTTACACTGTTACTACTTATTCCTTTTCAATATGGATAACGCGGAAACTCAAATTCGAAGCGTAAACGGGATAACGTTTCGATACTCCTTGAGAGGACATTTACTTCTTCATTTCTATTGTATCTATATGCAATGAAACCCATTTTAACTTTGAATATGATTATTTGACAGTAAAATAAAAAAGAATTGCTTAAAAATATCCGCCCGTTATCCATATCATTAGGAAATTTGAAACTACATCCTGCAGATTTCAAAGTTTTTATTCAATGCCCCTTAATTTTTATTAATTTCAGTTATTGTCATTTATTTAATGTTATCGAAACTTTTTAATAAATTCGACATGAAGATTTTCGCTCTCATTACAATGTCGTAAAATTTGATGACATTCCTTAGTACACTTACAAATTACTTTTTTACGATTAGACGTAGTTTGCATTTTGCATTAATAGCTAAACTCATTAGATTTAGTCCCCGCGAAAGCCATCCCTCAGCGCAGTTTTAATGCGAGACAAAATCGGAGTTGTTCAAAGTTTCATGATAAGTCTCCCTCCATATTTTTATTGTCGCAATTTGAAAATTCAAAGTAGGAAACTGCCGTTAAGGTAACTTATTTGCAGCGGAATTTCAAAAAAGTTTTATTTTGGAAGTTCGATGACTTAATACGAACTTATGGGATTTCACTGGCACACTCGTAAAGCTTATATATTCGATCCAGAGGCAAAGAAGTTTTAAGGATCCCTCGCCCTAAATGGAAAAGCACCGGGAGAATATTACGGACTGTCGGGAGTTTTCCCTTGGCAGCGCTTGCCGTTCTCCCATCTCCTCCTTCCGCGGCCGTCTTGCGTCCGAGCATTGTAATTAAAAATGGAGAAGCGATCGGACGAGCGAGAATTTCGGACCGCCTCTTTACGAGTACCCGGTACTAAAGTAATTAAATGCCTTTAAATTGCTATTACAGTTTATGCAATCATTTGAATTTTGACCGACAAAATATTTGCAATTATATACCGCTGTGGATAAGGAAGAACCTTGAGTCGTACGTCTGATCGTACGATCTTACGATACATCATAATAAAGCGACCTTGGTTAAATTTGAAAGTTTAAAAGGTGAACCGTGTCTCGCCAAATGCTTTACGAGCCTACACCGACTACATCCAGATGGCTGGCTTTATTAATACGATGCAGGAACTATTTTTCGAGCGAAACAAACGTAATTAGATTGTTAGACCCATTCCGGCATGCCACTGAGAATAGCCCCAGCGTGTTTCCCTTTTGCAACGCCGCAAGAATTCGAAAATGAGATTCCAGCGGCCATACGCGATACTACGTCGTGACCCAAAAACTGCTGCGGAGTAATTTATTGTCCCGATAAAATTAAAGGATCCGCTGGCGCGTCGGTTTTCGCGGATTTCGAAATTAATCATGGCTTATGTGTTAGTACAAAATTCGCTCGGCTATCGCGCCGTTTGACGTCGAGCAAATATTCTCGCGCGCGCGAACGACTATAACCTTTTTCAGGCTACTGCATATGTGGACTGACTGGCGAAGCGGAAATTATGTGACGCGAGTGAATCAATTATTTACGACCAGTTCGTGTTTACATTAATATTCAACAAAAATACATTTAAACTACAAAATAATTTTTTTAATCATAAAGTTTATTTAAATTGTTACATTTCCAGCGTACATTGATTTATAACTAAAAATTAGGTGGGAACATTTCTCGACTGCGAATAATAACCCCATCCAATTAGCATTCCACTTGGTGCATCCAAAGCCGTTGCGCCAATTAAAATAAAAAAAGCCCTGCCGACGTCATCCCCGTAGGGACATCTCCATGCCGCGTAGCTTGCTCCGCGCCGAGAAAGTCCGAGCCGGATGGGACACGTGGAAGCGCAATCATAAGCAGGTAAAGCTAGAAGGAGCGAGAGGGGAGAGGGGGAGCGCTAGGGGTCGGGGCAAAGTGGGCCGTCAAGTGCACGAATGCACGACGCTAAGGATAATCGAGGCTGGGGTAGGCGGCCGTACCTGCACACTCGGGTCGCGGGGGTCGCCCTGACAACGCCCTCGCCTGCATTGCAGTCTGCCTTTCCGATCGGCCTGCCCCTCTCCGCGGTGAAACGGCATCCGCACACACCTCGCCGTGGCGCGATATTATGCGCGTGCGTCGCCCGATTGTTAAGGCTCTCCCGCGTTGACGTTCGCTCCGCAAATATTTGTGGCCGCCCGAGGACCCAGCGCGCTAGACCCTTGCCGGCTGATGGACTTTTTTTTTCGACGAGGGACGAAATTGCGAGGTTGTGTTAGGACCGAAATTCGAGCTGGAGTTTGAACTTTATTAATGAACACTCGGGCTACTCCCATTTCAGTTATTTAGGAGGCTCGTGAAAATTGCACGGACGCTCGGGTGTCGGGTTATTATGATCTGCCGGCTAGAGCTTCTGTTTGTTATTATGGAATCGATCAATAATTGCGTCCATTGCAACATTTAGTATGTAGGTTTTGGATAATGTAATAGGCTTTACAATACAACTTACGCTAATTTGCAATGAATCCATAGATTAAATGCGCCCTTTTTTTCATTAACTTTACTTTAAAATTTTAATCTTGAAATTGTTTACATTGTGTACCAATTTTACATAACATTCTTTAATGAAAAAATATCGCTGATAATAGAAATAGTTTCTAAAGTAGGTCCATAAATTTACAGGAAAAGCTTGCAGAACCCCAAAAATACATAAAATTTGCATTGGTTAAAAATAAAAAGAGCTTTTCTTCCTAGAGGAATCGTAGATTCCGAAATTCCCCAGTTCTTTCGAATTTGCATTAATCGAATCGAAGTTTCGGAACGATCCACGAAGACCGAGGGGTTTGGTGGCGACTCGGGGGATCAAGTAAGTTTTTCGACTTCGTGACTCGAAATCGGCACCATGGCGGTCCAGCCCCCAATCATAATGGCTACCTGACCTGCACGACCGGTGGTTGCGGCGACGGCCAGCCGCAACGCCGCGACCCTTTGTGTAACGTCGGCTTAGAAACGGAGTTCCGCTAACCAACTTCGTCCCGACACTACGCCACCCTCTCGCCCCATTCCGGCCATTTAATGGTCTCCAACTTCGACACGCCCGGGAATCCGTCGACCAATCCTTTTCCAAAGCGAGCTTCGATCCTCCGGATCTTTGAGGCATTCTAAGAAATTTCCCTGTCCTTTCGCTAATTACTTTGAGAGAAGGTGAAGTACGTTGACTTTCTACTTCTCTTTTCAGATTCCTGATTTCATTTTCCGACTATTTCTTTTAAATTTTTGTAACGTTGATTAAAAAATGTATGCTTACGTAAAAAAATACCTAAGAGTCAACATTCTTCATTCTCTCCTCTTTCACGGTAAATCTCGTCGCTAAGCGTCTACGGGCAGACAACTAAACAACGCCCCTGGATCAATTAAAGATTCCACAGCTGAATTGAACTGACAACAATAATAACGACCGCGGCGAAGAAAGGCAAAAGGCAATTCAGCCGCGGACAAAAGGGTCCACCTTATCGCGAACAATGAAAAATATCTCTCCTCTCGCTCGAAATAATTGCACGGCAGGAGAGTATTCTAGCAACTCCGTGTCAAAACTCCCCCCCCCCTCCCCCCTGAGGGCCGCGCGAAAATTGAATCAGCTCAGAGGCAAAACTACGCGCGGCATTGTACCGGCGCCGAAAAACTTTTGCCCCTATCTGCCGCCTTTGTCCCTCTGTGCAGCGCCGGTTAAAGCTCGGCACGCTCGGAGGCGCGCGTCATTAGTTTCGCTTTAATTTGCCGCGGCCGGCGCGCGAAATCGCACGTGAACGGAAGAGGGAGGCGCGCGTCACGGCACATCAAACGCCCGCTGGATCGATCGGCCGATGCCGGCGTTATACACCGCCGCCGCGCGGACCGCTTTTATGCGCGGCGATGACAAGTGCCCGGCAAATGGTTTTTTATCGGCAACTTTTGTTTTCAAGTGCGTAACGGCGATTTCCCAATAAAATTGATAGCACCGGGCCCCCCTTCCCAAGACACTTTTACGGGCAGGCGGCGCTTTGTGCGCTAATGGCCGCTAAAATTTCAGCGTCATAAATTTTGTTATGTAACGAGCGTACGCACCGGTGATGCCGTTAAAAGGGAACACGAATTTTATTTATTGGATTATCGAAAATTCTATTTTTATATTTCATTTTCAATATAAAGTTTTTAAACCAATTGGTCCATTATATTTTGTAATATCAAGATGCGAGTAAATGAATTTGCTGCGATCAAAACAGAAATTTCATTAAAACCTCGAATATCATGTTCAATAAATAATGAAAACACATTGCATTCGTTGATTAATTTTGAATCGTCGATTTTTTTTTAAATTGGATATTTCCTTCGGGTAAACAGATAACCCAAATTCGCTAAAAGATCATTATTCTGACTAGAATTCAGCAATAGAAAGATTTGAAACACTACAGCTGATTGTATTTCTTTCGAGTTTTATCGTATTCACATAAGAATAAGTAACGTAGTGGAACACGAGAGATTATTCCATTTATTCGGAATTAACATGAACGGAATGTTCATTAAGTATGGTCCTTGAGTAAGAATAATATTTCTTCCCTCGTGCAGCGATGTTTAAAGAAGGATGGGGAAAATTAGTAGTCGCTAACAAAGAGACGTTTCAAACTGCCCCGTTTTAAATTTAATTGTAAAACGGTTTCTCCATCTCTCGGACGATTCATTTAAATAACGTGACGTAATTAGAAGAAGGAGATTTCGCGCTAGTCTTCGTTGAGAAACGCAGATATATTCGTTAAAAACCAAGGTATCAGCCTTCGCTCACGAACAAATTAAAACTTTTACTCTTAATTTGCAAGGTCAACTTGTTGCTCTACTTTAATCATTCATCTTACATTTTATTGAATAATGCATTAAAATAAACGTAATTATTTCATGAATTTCTAAATTTCTATATTAAAAACGAAGAACGTGTTGAAGACTGATTGCTACTTTCGGTGGGAATAAAAGTTCTTGCAAATGTATTCAGAAAAATGTTGCTAAGCTTTAAGCCGATTGTCGCAGTTATTACGACCACACCAAGGAGATCAAGAAAAGGACAAGGACATTTCGCTGTGAAAGGTGACCCATATCACAGTCGCCTTTTCACTCGCATATACTTTTCTGACAAGAAGATTTGATTATGCTCGTTATTATAAAGCCGGAAGACAATCAATCTCAACTTTCAAACGGTTAAAACTAACTGACGGTTATAATGATGAATATATATTCGCACATTCGCAATATTTATATCTACTGTACGCTTTAGCAAATTAATCGCTCAGAATTCGCAAACAATGTACACTCGTGTTCATCACGTCAAGAGAAATCCGATTTGGGAAGTGCCCGCTTGAGCCCCGAAACCTGGAAGGCGCGACCGCGACGCGCCGTCTGACTATACCCGCGCTATATCTACTGCGCAATTCAGGCGGCGCTGCTGATGCTTAACGGCGCGCGCGTATAACAGTCTCCCAACTGCACGATGCATAAAAATCCTCGTAAATACTGAATAATCCACCCATGGCGGAGACTATCAAAAGCTCATAAAATAAACGTAAGGCGATGCGCAGGTAGAAGAACGGAGCGTTGCCGCCGCGCGTCGACGACGCATTGAAAATTAATGGCGGAAACTCGCGAGAAATTTCGCGAAAACACGAGGCAGCTGTCGCGCGGAGCTTGCGAGGAACGCATTAATTAGACGACGGCGCTTATCAGGCCGGCATCGCGGGGAAACCAAGCCGCTGCCGCGCGACGACTACGACGATGATGACGCGTCGCCGCCGACTTCGTACGAGCGGTTACGGCTTCCGCGACGCTGCAAAAACTTGTTGCTCGTGGTTCCGTACCGTTGCACACTCATCCGCTATACGGGGCGTGTACTAACATTACTGTTCCGGAATGCAGGTATTTTGCTTCCGGGGGTACGCCTTCTCCTTTGGTTTCTTGGATTAATTTGTTTTCGCTGTTTTCTGCTTACAGTAGCTGAGTAATTCTGATTAAAATCATTGCACTGCTACATTGAAAGAGAAAATGCTAATTTAGACGTAGGATCAATAGAATTACTCTATCTGCAAGCATGAAAGATTAGTTTTTGAATAAGTTTCACCGTTAATCCAGTGGTAACTTTTTTCACGGTCTCCGGAATTTAATGCACTCTGCTGAAAACAAGCTGAATCTTTAGCGGGTTTAAAAACAAAAAATCGTCGACTTAGTAAGTTTTGATGAAGCCGCGGCCTTTTAAAAGCCCCACCGGCGATGAGAGAGTAGCTGTAGGCCGCAAAAATTGACGAGGCGCAACCTCGCAAGATTATCCCCCCGGCGCATCGCGGTCGCAATAATCCCGGGCGAGAAATGATTTGGACGCCGCGTAAATCGTGGCGGCCTCTTCCGAGATTATCGGAAGTTCTTCCGCTGAAAAGTATCGGCTCGCCTTTTATATATACGCCGCGCGAACTCGTCGACTTAGCAGGAGTTTAATCCACGAAAAATCGATCTCACGCTCGCTTTTGCCGGGAGGCCCTCCACTCCCGCCTCTCGCTCTCTCCCTCGCCACTTCCTTCCGGCAATTCGGCTGCAGATTTTTTTTATTTTCGCGATAGCGCTCCGGAGACGGTCTATTTTTCAGGCGCGGGCGAGTTTTGGGCCGTGTTTTCAGCTGCGGGAGGTCGACTGAAAAAATTCAGTCTGCCGGGAGAATTTTCCCGGCAAATTCGATGTTTTAACGAAGTTTCGCGTTAGACGCCGATGAAGCGTGAGTTTTATTTAATATCAAACGAACGAGGCGGGAATAGTTAAAGTGAAATAAAAAAACTTTCTAATGTAGTTTCTGAATAATTTCCAATTTTCCATAGAGCGATTCTTGGTGACTGAAAATACTCTTCTTAAACAGTAATTAAATTAATTTTCCTACGGCTATAAGTGTTACCAAATTTTTAGTTACCGCTGGGTAAAGTCAATAATTTGTGCAGTAATATTAAACCATGAAAAACAAGTAGATATTTGATATCAAGTATCGAATAGCCGTACTTTTTTTAACAATATCCCCGGAAATCCATTAAAACCACCGTATAATTAAATAAAGCAACTCGATACTCCATCTTTTCATCGGGTATACTCCGAAGGCATTCGGTAGCTTATGAACTTTGCCGATTTCCCGGGGAAAAGGCTGCCGACTGTTGTTCGGCCGCGCTGCCGGAAAAATAAGGGGACATTGCATGACACTCGGCAGTTCGCCGCCATCTTTTTTTCCTCTCTCCCGTTTCAATTGCAAAGCCGGTAGAGCCGCGCCCATCACGGCGTGAAATTGTTTGCCCAGGATCGATGACTTTTTTCTCTTTTTCTCCTTCTCTCCCTCCCCCCTCTCTCTTTCATTCGAACGCTCACCGGGCGTTGCTCCTCTTTTTTTTCTCGCCGCCGGCGTCTCGATCGTATCTCCCTCGCCGGACGACATTTCGACCTTTTTTGCGTACGTTATTAAGCGGCCAAATGTCGACCTACGTGGACTATGCAAAGTGCTGGACCTTTTTTTATAATCGAGGCTAGCGATGCTTCGATTTAGCTAAGCCGGTTTGCGTTCTTTCGGTATCTCCTTTGGACGTGGATTGACGCACGTTCGTGGGATGTGAAAAATTTCTAGACCGATGGTTTTGTTTGTATCGAGCGCTAATTTGACACGTTCCGTAAGGCCCAAGTTTTTTAGAACAATAAACTGTTTCGCTGAATGACGACAAATGACCGCATGTTTTAGTTTTTCGCACAAATAAAGTTATTAATCTCGAGGAATTGCATTATTGCAAACGAGTTCTTAATAAATAAATCTTTATCTTAGTCGAAAAATTATTAAAGCAGCACAGGTTGTTTATCAGATGTAGAACTTCGCATAAATCTTTTCGCAGCGGCGTTTGCTAAAATGCATTCGTTATTTGCCATCTGCCTCGAAAACGACAAAAATATCGTCGACTACAGGAGAGATACAAATGTTTTCCTCGTTTTACAATCGTCGATATTGCCCAGGCAAAATCGATGGTATACAGCCGCGGCGGTGTTTAGCGCTTGAGATATTAACGAGTCGGCGATTAATTAAAGTTCGATGGAGCGACGAACGCTGCCTAGACGGACTGCCGCCGGCGTTTTTAATCGTACCAAAAATTAACTCATTGCGGTTTATTGCCCGTTTATATAGCCCCAGGAAGAAATATTAGCTTAAACTATAACCAACTTTGTGTCCGTTTCTTATGTTTGCTTCTATTGTTTGCACAATAACTTTTATGACTTCGAGCGCCTTTTATTATCTTTGCTATTGTAATTTATTATTTATTCCAAATCAATAGCACTAATTAGTTAACAAAGGTACGAATCAATAACGTTTATTCTTAACTCTTTGAAGATTTAGTTATTATTTTGTTTACGACAAAAAGGAGAAAGGAAAGGCGCCAATTAAGTCCCTCTCTCTCGAGAAGAAGTAATCAAGGGCAAAATGAGAAAGCACCATACGGCGAGTCCAGCTCGATTATTTTTTCCACAGCGTCGCGCCACGTCGTCCAATGGCCATTAATTAAATGTTCATAATTTGATATAGGACGGCTCGTGGTGGGATAAAGATCGATGATACATTCCCGGAATGCCCGAGCGCCTTTATTTCATCGACTTTTTTATCAGCGGGATATATACGCGGCGACGCCAGTTACTTTTCTCAGTCGCGCAAGCGTTATCTCGTTAAAAGCTGGCGAAATAAAACGCGTGCTGACTGGCTTTTCTCCTTATTTCACGACATTTATTTTTAGTTCGAAAGGTAAAAAGGAATGGCTTTTACAATTTAAAACTTTAAAAGAGCTTTTATTTTAAAAAATGCAGGAGAAAATTGTACAATTTAAACTACAACTGTTACTTTGATCAATATTCGTAAGAAACTTGGAGCTCTTCGGACTTCCACGTGATAACTTACAGGCTGATAGACTGCGTCACCATTCATTAATAAGCGACTGTGAATCCGACGCAGCTTTGGGATTGCTCTTCTTCGCGTTAAGGACTGCGGATCGTGTAAAAAATTCATTGGAACTGAAAGTGCGACTACTTTGAAGTGGAAATGAAGGAAAGGAAGTCGTTGCTTATAAAACGAGAAGTCAGTTAAGGTCGTTGAAGGAAATGAAGCCGTAGTTCTTCTTTTTTAGGAGCCGGAGCTTGCGAAACTAAACTTGCGCCATTAAAATTCAATTCGTGTTTGTTAATTTCGAAACGCTTCTCTTAAGATTGGTTGAAAAGGTTAACGTTAATTCACAAGATTAGCAGCAAAACAACTTTAATAATTATATTTACGATGATATAAACTGATTTCAGTTACATTAAATATTAAATAAGTAATTAATCACAAGCGCCCGACCAAGTCATCAGTTAGTCTTGAAGAAGCTTTCGACTATGAACTTTAATATAATTAATATAATTATGAATAAGATTCTATTAGGAATACAAAATTTAAACTGATATCCATCTACCGCTTGAGGCTGATTGTAATTAGAAACATTTTAGCGTCGCGCTTGTAAGTGCCGTCGAGCTTGCGAGGCGCGTCGTTGGCTTTCGGCGAATCCGGCGCATCTAAGGAGCGGGCGCTGCGCGGCAACAATCTCGCATTCTGCCCATTGAGACCCCGCCGAGGCGGCGTTAATCCCGCCCGCAGCTCCGGCGCTGCAAAGTACTCGCTCGCGCGCAATCGCATCGGGCCGCGGCCGCGGTTCCCTCACCCCGCGCCGCGCCCAAATCCCAAACAGTCGACTCGCCGCGCGCCGGGAGGGAACCCGGGGCTGCGCGTTGGAAAAAAAGGGAAGAATGGAGAAGACGACCTACTTCGCAGTGGCTCGAGGGGGGAAGAGCGCAATGAAATTCCGCGCGCCTGCGTTATGAGACGTGAGAGATTACGCGACGACTGCCGCGCCGTCGTAAAACGCGTCGGGCCGCGAGCGCGGGGAGGGCGATATTGTTCGTGGAGAGCTTCTTTCTCCGCCCTCCCGTTAGGACCGGCGACGCTTTGTATTGGTTTCGCGAGCTGGAACGCTCCACTCCTCCCCCCGGGGGGAGAGTCGAGAATTCCGTCTGACTCTAGTCTGCGTGTGACTTTTTTCTTGTGTTATTGTATTTTTTTTTTCGACATGTGTATATAGCTTCAGTCTGTGTAAATGTCCGCAATAAAGGATTTTTTGTTTCATGGCAACCGTCACTCTGCAGGAAACTGTGGGAAATAGATTGGGGTTGCAGGGAAGGATGTTTAATGTATCAGCTGTTGCTGTCTGATTGGATCCATCATTTATCTACTTGCGTTAATAGAAACTGTATTATTTCATGCATTTATTCCGTTCATTACACAAATCAATATTGCAGTATGTCTGGCCGAATCATGCTATTGTGGGTTTCCAGAGAGAGAACAATAGAAGTCGATACGCACTGAAACTGAATCATTATCATCAGAGATGTAACTTATTTCAAAACACGAAAAGAAAATTTTGTAAAGCACAAAATGAAAAGAAGTAGCGTCGAAATGATTTTTAAAACAAAGTTAAAGTATCCATGGAACATAACATCTTTTTCGTGCCGGTGCAGCTAAAACTTTTGCATTGGATTACGAAATTTCCGGGTTTACTCAGCTAATATTTGCGCGCTTTTAACTAAGTTGTCCTCCAGACTTCCGGTGCGCTTCTCGCCAAGTGCGAAAAAAAAATTGCAGAAAAATGTGACTATCTTGAAGGTAAAATTGAAGCAGAAAAGCAGTCCAGATGAGCGAGCGATAACGAAGGTTTTTCCTGTAAATTTTCAAGTGACGCGTGAAATTGGTGAGGCTTCACGCTATTGATTACAAAAGGCGCTTAATAAATACATTGTGATTTTTGTCATAAAATTTACGTTCCTTGTCTGGTTTAATGTAAATACAAATAGAAGCTTTGACGTAAACCATGATTCTCGTATTTTTATTTAATAATTTAGAACATGACCTTTGTAAGCTCGTTACAAAAAATCATAATTCGATCTTCTTTTGCTTTCCATTAAATTTCAATCAGTGTCAAACGATTGTTCGTGCACTCGGTAATGTTATTTGGGGGCCTCGCAATTCTTCGAAAACTCGGAATCAGCCGAACTCTATGCAATTAAAGATTCCCATTTACATCAGCGTAGTCACGTGTGAAATCCAGTTTACAATTCCATCGGCGTTAAATTGAAGCCCGACCAAAAAAAATGGAGGGCACGAATTGCGCGGCAGATAAAAACAATGCGACGTTAAAAGCGCACCGGCAGGATGAGAGGGAAGCGCGCTTGCATTATTTGCTCGACCTGCTTCTAGCTGCGGTTAGATCCGCGCTAAAAAGAAATCCGACAAACTGCAAAAACTATTTTCTCAAACTTAATTTCGAAATTGACGCCAGCGCCGGAGCACAGCAGCGCCGACCGCAAAAAAGGACATCATTTTCCCTGGAAAATAATAAACCTGTCGTATACATCCCGTTGCGCGCGAGAAACTAGAGGAGTGCGCCCGGGCTCGTTAACGAAACGAGGCGTGCTCGGCGAAATTCCCGGGAAATTCTCACCTGGCGTCTGGATCTCGGAGCCCGGCCGAAACTTCGCGGACAATTAAGCGACGAAAAGCGCCGGGTGAAAAAAGCAGCCGGGAGAGACGCGGCAGTGTCACGCTCCCGTGCGCGCGTTCACGGTCCGGCTGTTCGGCGAGTAATAGAGGATTTCATCTGCTAATGGTTGCTCCGGTTTCAAGGCTCGCCCGGGTCCAGAAGCCGTAGATTCCTGATCGAATGCTTTGGCTGCGTGCACCGGGATTGTTAATTCTCACAGTACGCCAAGATTGATTTTACGCGGCTTGATGAGCTGGGATCGCTATTACGGGTCGAGTGTCGATTAAGTCACTAAGTGGCTTATTATTTAAGTCACTAAGTGGCCTCCTGGAATTTAACAGAACTAATTTGAAAACAATGAAAATTTCAACGCGGAGCAGTCTATGTTCAACGTTGGAATTAAGAAAAAAATTGGAGTACCATGAGAAATGGCTCCTCGCGGAATCGTAAATTCGAAATTTTACAGGTGTTGTCGTACAGTCGTTGTGAGAGATGCGAGACAATGGTCTCCGGAAGCTGTACCGGCTGCTTTCTATTTCGATTTCGAAGTTCCATCAAGTCCCTCGAGAGGCAAGCGTCCAATTTAAACTTTCCGCTGAAAGTTCCGAAGACTCCAGGGTGTTCACGCATGGCGAAATTATTAAAAATGCAAGTACCGACTAAAGGAATTCAGTTAACGCAACATTGGATTACTAAGTTGCACCTTTGGATTTTAGAATTATTAACCTTTTAAGAAAATTGAGTTTATTATTTCATTTAGTCTTAAGAAGCATCAACTTAAAGTAGAGTAAATATTTAAAAAAGGATTTTGTTTGTTCAATTTAACTTTATTTAAAGTGCAATTCTGCTTTATTTTAAATGCAAAAGGAAGTTAAATTCTACGAAGCTCTAGAACGGAACTGAATCTTTTATTATTTTAAATAAGAAAAAAATGTAGAGGTTTTTTTCTAGCTGTACTTTGGAGTCTCACGCACGTGTAATTTATTCAAAGTTTGAATAAATAAAAATATTCTGAAAAAATAGATACCTCTTAAAAGTGAACTTAATTGGCGACTGGATCTTGGAGAGTATCTATAAAAAATTAACGAGGTCGAACCAGGATTGGTATCGTTTCGCAAGAGCCCAGGTGTGGGTTGTTGTCGGTCGTCGATTGCGCCCTCGTCATTTTTTTCCGCTCCAGATGACACAGCCATAAAGTCGTATTTCCGAGGAGTCGTTTAGCCTCATCCTTTTTAATAAAACGCGCGGCTTGAGGTAACGAGATAAATTTCGCAGCACTGGTCCGAAAATAATTTTACGGCTATTTTTTTTATGCCCTGCGGTCACGCCGGACGATAAATAACGCTGAGGGACGAGTCGATAGGTGATAAACAGCGATTGCTCGCCTTTTACCCTTTTTTATACGCGCCGAATTGCAGTTGTTGCTTCCTTGTTCGGAAGGGAGCCTTGGGGGTATAAAAGGATCTTTTTATGCAGCCATTAAAGTTTCATTGCTACCAATTTAATTTGTTTAAGCAGAAGTATTAAAAATAATCACGCCATCAAAATCTTGTAACACGGTTCATCGACTGTGCAAGTTGCACCTCGATTTTTCACGAAAAATAAAAGTCGGCGTCCCGGTGAAATGCAACAAAAGGCAATCCGCGCTCGTTCGCCCCTCATAAGCGGCACAAAAGAACCAGCGAAACGACGCATTTGCATAACACTGAGGGGAATCTCGATGCGATTACGAGGAATCCAGCAAAGCGGCGCGCGTAAAAAACATCCGTTCGAAGTACAGCGGGAAACAGCGAATCCATTTATTGCGCGTAATTCGGTGGGCGGACGGGGGAGGCATTCGCGCGTTTACGACTCATTAACAGCCGCGGACCGATGCTCCGCAGGACCTTTTTTTCCCGCGGAAATACGGCTTGTCGCGCGAATGATCGGTGGGCGGCGGCAATGCGGCCGTTTCAGCCTCGTACGGGCACCTGTACAAATGGGTCGCCGCGCACAAGCCAGGATTTACGCGTGCCCCTACGCGTAATTGCGACTGTCCCGACCCCAAAGTAATGTCTTTCACCTCCCCTCCCCATGTTGACGTCAGGGAGGCGTGGAAAAAACTCGGGTTATGTGCTTTTTGTGGGATCTTGAGCCTTGGTAAAGGCAAAGACTGTTGGGTGAAGTGGGCATCGATTATTTATACGATGAAGTTGCGAAAAAAGGTGGTGTGCAGTTTTTGAGTTATTACACTTTTTCGAACAAAAACTATTTTAAGAAAATAAGTTAAAATGTGAAAATTTCAATTCACGATTCAATTTATTTTCGATTCATCGATTTTTTATTATAATGTGTGTAGATTGTATTTTCTTTTTTTTCATTTGTGGCTCAGTTTGATGAAACTGTGCTTTGATCAACAGCTTCATGATAAAAAAGTAAAAGCTCTTTAAAGAAAGGCAATTTTTATAAAAACTTGCAATACTAATCAATTACTTTGGCAGTGTATACGCTAATGCTTAATTTTGAGTAGACAAGCAGAAGCGTCGAAATACAAAAAAGCATCAACACCTCGTAAACAAAATTAGCCGCGCCGCGTAGCTGGGAAGCTCAGATAGCGAGGAAAAAATTAATAATGCTCCTCCTCCCGGCGAACAAACAGGCGCGAGCGCCGACCTCGAAAATTCATCCTCGTGGCGCGTTTAAAATCCCCGGAGTCTCACGCACTCCGGCAAAGCTTATGCTGCCGCGCAAGGCCAGGAGTAAGCAGATGGGCCCGCGGGGGCGCGAGAAAAGAAACTGCTGAAAAATTCCCTCAGGCGGGCGGCGTTTCGGGAATCGGGTCGCCGGAGTGCCTTCATAAATATTAGCGGCCGCGAGGCGATACGCGAGCGGCATCCTGCATTTGAGGCGTGGATGCAGCGTAAGCTCCTGCACGCGCCCCTCATAAATGCCGCCTCGACTCGGTCGCGCACCGGTGCGTTCGCGTAAGCGGATTTTTTGCTCGAGGCACCCGCGCCTCGAATCCTATTTCGCATGACGCATCGGCCCGCATTTATCGGAGCTACTTATTGTTAGGATCACGGATAAAATGCATTCCCTGAATTTTCGAAATTTCCCATTATCCTCCAGTTCTTGAGCGGAATTTTAAAAATTAAAAATTAAAATGTCTTTATACTTTAGGACTTTACATTTCAGATTGCATGTTTGAAAAATTGTCTTACATATGAAAGCCAGTTCATTCTTTTC
>JAXIUT010000001.1:22510032-22568804 GCA_035586675.1 Eurytoma californica | reverse complement strand
AATATTACATTGGAATATTTCATACTGCATGGAATATTACAGAAATATTACAGAAATATTCCATGCTATGTGGGAAGATTATTTCCATCGACGTAGTACAAACGAAATAATGGGCAATGACTAACCATTTTCGAGACCACACATGAATCGAGTACCGATGGAAGTTTCGAACTGCAAAGCTGAGACGCCGATCGCTCGGTCCAGATCCTGCTCGTCCGGCTTCAGCAGATCCATTACCAAGGTCTCCACGGGACCTTGCAATTTCCTTGTGTCCCACCACTTTACCTATAGTGGAAAATATCGTTTGTATTGACATAATTTTAAGTAAAATAATAAAATTATAGAAACTAATTAACCTGTCCATCTTTGGCTGCGCTGAAGAATTCAGAGTTGGTCTTAGAATTGATCCACAAAACTTTATCACACGGATCTCTATGACTGTTCTCGATAAGACTCATTTCAACGGGCTCGGAGCCTCTTCGAATGTCCCAGAGCACTACTTGACCGGACGTCAAACCGCTAACCAATATATTACTATCTTTAGAATTATACTCCAGTGCCAGCAGTGGACAGAACGGTTTCAGTTTGGCAAAAGGTTTATTGGGATTTTCTAAAAAACAAAGAAAAAATTTATTATTATAAAAAATGTTTTCATGAGATTTAAATGAAAATAAGATATACACACCAACGTCCCAGATGTATGAAATGGGACTGTAATTGGCGAGTTTGGTAAAATCGGTGCTACAATGACTGACGGCTAGTCTGGAGCCTTGGTCGGGAGACCAGGAAATATGAGTGACCGGACGTTTGACCGGTAGAGGGTCGCGATACACATTGACCGTGCGACAGTAGGTGCGCTGAACCAACTGTCCTGGATCCGTGTCCGCGAAGTACTGCTGATATATGTTGCACGCGTTATTTTGTGTAACGCAGTGCTCCATCGGCTGTGAAGGTATCATTTTTTTTTTTAAATCAATATAAACTTTTATTTATTAAAAGAAAATTGTTTAATTACGGGTAACAGTTGAAGCAGCGTGTGCACGTATAATTCATCCTTTTCAATTTTTCTCCGATAGCGAATGGTTTGCTCTGTATCATCCCTACTGATGTCTTTCGGCCATCCACCTTCAAAGTGGAACATGCCATGTTCTCTGTAAGTGGCTGTCGTCGTGTTTACCTAGTACAAAACTCATTCTAGAATAAGGAAAAAAGGATCTATTTGTATAATCTAATAAATAAAATTTATGTTAAAAATTAAAAGACAAACTACGAATATCCTTATAAAATCGACCGGCAATTTGCGAAAAAAATACTTTGAATGATATAATTGTTTACCTCGTGCGCGGCAAAAACTTTGCTACACAGCGTACTCCTGGACACAGGATCCAGGCGTATGTAGTCGACCGCAAGCGTAGGATCGGGCTTTATGTCCACCGTGACCTCGTCGAACTCGTTGAAGTAGCATCGTTTGCCGAACTGCGAGCGCTTCTTCACGTACACGTACTGCGTCTGCATCACGAAAATTTAGTTTCCCAAGGAAAGAGGAAAAAAAAGAAAAAAAATCATGTTAGCTGTTCGATCGGCGAGGTTGGAAAAGTTCGAGGTTAGCGCCGTTTGTTTATTCCTCCATTTTCCACTTTGGCGCGTCGAAGCCTGAACTTGCCGAGTTCTTGGCAGTTCGTTTAATCAAGGTGCTTTTCTTTCTCAAACCTTTGAAACTAAAAAAGAAAGAAATTAGCTACTCGTTATTCTAGATCGACTGCTAGATATTGTACTTGAAGCTTTTGCGATTCGTACACGCCCGCATCACCGAATTGTTAAATCAATACCTTATCTCCAAGGCTTTTCATGAATAAACTTTCGGAATTGTAAGAATATTCGGAGCATTTATAAGAATATAAAATACTTTATTTAAATAAGTCAAAAATTTTTGGTACATAAATAAATTTCATGGCACCGTGGGCTATAGCACTGATTCACTCGTCGTCCTCTTTTTCGTCTTCGTTTTCCATCTTGGCCAGTACTGGAACTTTTGGATTGACGATCTGAGTGACAGCAGCGATCATCTTGTAAGTATCAATGAATTCTTTACTGTCTGGCTCGAATAGTTCCTTCAACTTTGGGATAACAGTGAGCATTATTAGGTCGATCAGTTCCGCCTCGTAACTCTTTCTTTGCACTTTTTGAATGAGATCGTAAATTTGAATCAACTGACTTCTGTCCGAGTACCTTATGCAGTGCGTCCCAAACAAATCTGGTGATTTAATCATTTGACAATTTTAAAGATTACATATATTTTGATAAATTTTATTTAAAAAAAATGTTTTTACCTTTTAGATCGGGAATACAAAAATAATTCCAGATGCCATTGGAAATCCAATTTTTCATGTCGAACAAAAGTTCATTGTACACTTCATCGGAGTGTGTCCTGGCAAATTTTAATTCAGCCGCAATATTTTTTACATCGCACTCTTTGTAAAGTGGCTCTAAAGAGATAAAATTCGATTTTGAAAGTTTAAATTGTCGATCGCTCATGTGGGGTTTGAATGAGTCTTTACATAAGGAAGAATAGCCGCATAATAAATCCTGATAATTACTTATATCTGAAGTCCTTTTTTTCTTAGTCTACAAAAAATTTTTTTTAAGTATTTTTCAATTTCGACTTAAGATTAGACGATAAAAATACTCACAAGTTTGTTAAAATTATTTAAAAAATTGTTAGCGGCCTCTTGTTGCTTCTTGGCAGGCATCTCGTTGAAGACCTCGGCCTTAATGTAAGCATGGTAGGATTTAAGAATTTTGATTAAACTGGAAGGCACGCCAAATCTGTCGAGGCCTTCAACTGCGTCGACCAACGTTACAACTTTTTGCTCGACGGTGCCCGAGGCGTTCTCCGAATGAACAGGACAGGTGCTCCTTGGCGAGCTGATCGCCGCTACGTCGAACTTTTTTATCAGCCGATCTAGTTCGCTCAGCGTTTCAACCTCGTCGCTCCTGGTCGAAGTCGACTTGTCCGATACTACCTGCCTTGCACTATTTACGCGAGAAAACAAATAGAAAGCTTTAACTACGTCTTCAAGTTCTGTTTTACAATTATAATGAGGACTTGTAATAAATCCAGTCTACTGAAACCCTAAAGACCTAAATCGCACCTAAAGACCGCCCTCCTGGACTCTCGCGGCGTCACCGCGACCTCCTCGGGCTGCTTCGCAGACTTAACGCTGAGTTTATTAGCCAGCACGAAGTTGGTCTGACGTCCCTTCTGCCCGGGCTTGCGGTACAGGGCATTGTCCTTCGAGGGCTCCTGGAGAATTTTGGCGGTAATCGAGGCCCGGCGACCGGCCGGTCGCTCGTCCCCGTCGCGCGAGCGCACCGTCGACACGCTGCGGTACCTCTGCGCGCTGCCGCTGTTCTTGCGCGGCTCCGGCTGCCGCTGCTGCGAGGTGCTGCGGCGAACTCGTGGATTCTGTTGCTCCTTCGCCGGGGGCTTGCTCCCGTAGATCTCGCGGACGTCGGGCTTGCGCGCGTTTTGCCGCTCCTTGTGCAGATTCGCCGCGAGCCTCTCTCGCAGCTGCTGCGAGTGCAGTAAGGTTTGACCGATCTCCGCGGCGATCTCCTCCGCCCGAGCACCCGATGTCAGATTCTGTCATCAGAACGAGATAAGTTCTGCGCGTGATCTTTATTTTTTTCTTTTTTTCTTTTTTCAATATTTTTAACAAAAATCATTAAATGAGAACATTTATTATGAACCTTCTACAAACTACTCATTCTTTGTAGATTTTAAAATAAAATTCATAAAAATAATCCAATTTTAGAGAAAAAAAAGCAAATAAGTATAATAATTAATGTATCTTACATCCTCGCAAGTACATGTATTTATATCAACTTCTTTAACAATTGTAGTTTCGATAGGCCAGGGTTTCAGAGCGAATCTAGCCTCTTCGCATTCCTTCTGCAATGTCCTTTTCGTTTCCTCTGATGTGTTTAACATTTTTTGCACAAAATTGTGCAAGTCTTGCAGACTAAAATTTTCATCTTCGACGTCGCCGTTTTCACCATTTTCACCCTAACGTAAAGAGTAAAAACAAATTAATCGTAATTTGAGGAAAATGTAATAGGCAATTCCGTTCTGTTTATTAACCATCATAAAAAATTAAGTGATGTACATAAAATATAAATTTTTGTTGTAGTTTCATTAACTCTTCAATAAAAATCTATAAATTAGCACAACTTTCCTTACTAATTTGATTCTAATTTCGTCGTAGGATGTCAGAATAAGGTATAAAGTGGCATAGTTAAAATAATTTTTAATTTATATATATTTTTTACAAACATAAATATATAAGAATAGTTTATATAGCACTTAAAAGATATGAATTTTTGTATTCCTTTTTCACTTCGTGCTTTGTATTCTTAGGTCATTAAACAAAATTGTAAAGAAAAAAAACGCATGAGTTCAGTCAGTGGTAAAAACTAGAAATGAACTAGTTTTCCTCTTTTTATTTAAAATAATTCGAAAAATAACAATGTTAATCTGAATGCTGAAAAAGTGGAAATCTTAAGGCACCCGCCAATCAGCAATCGGCGGAGTTCTCGTTAAAAAATGTTTTTTTATTCTTGCTCTCTGGTTCTATCTTTCTACCTTTCACGCACGCACTCGCACTTTCTTTCTCTCTTCCTCTGCTATTTCACCGGAATGGCTAACAAAGTCGGAGTGTAAGAAATAAGATTTTTTTCAGTGATAAAAAAAGAGCATTGATTCATATTCCACTTAAACAAAAAAACCGTTTCCAGAGAATAATCTTATAACTACAAGATGTTTTTCATTTCAAACGAAAAAGAATAATTTAAAGAATTTGAAACAATTACGGCGCTGATGGAAGACGAGCGGCGTAAGTACAATGTCGATCTGAACAGTTATTTTTTCCCAATTCAATTTCCATGGACGATAAATGATAATAAAATTTAAAAAATAATGAAGCACGAACTTCGAACTTGACTCTGTACAAGGAAAATTTCAATAAAAAATGTACAATGAAATATCGCTAGATACATCTCAACTTAAATTCATGTAAAAAATGGGGCTAACAGATGCACTACAGCCGAATCGTTCACATCAGGAAAATAATCGATGCGAACGATATTTCCTTTACACGAAGGGAAGAGTCGACGAGATGGGGTTTTTTCATTTCTTGCGATAAGTTCTTGATACTTGAGAGTGCGATTTCCTCACAGCTCATCCTTTCTTGGTGCATCATCATCTTCGTCTTCTTCATCATTCTGAAAATTCAAAAGATTAAGGTAGGTTTTATTTATAGCTAAAATTCTAATCTGCAGTTTTAATTAATCATCTAATTATCAAAGTACGTGTTGTGTAAAAATTTTGATAAATCGCAACGAAAAATTTCCGGTCACCGTTGCATAAGAAATCCACGCATGCATTTGATAAATAAAGCGACCTACTCTTTTATCAAATGATAGCGATTAATTTGAGCAAACATTTTTGAAGAATTATTTTTAATTACTGACCTCTCCAGGGTATTCGAGAACTCCATCGGAATCGATGAACTTCGAAAAGCCATCAAGTGTCCTCTCACCACTGTATTCAACGTTCTATAAAAGAATAAATTATAAACATTATTTTTAATATTAAATAATGTTGAAAACTAATTAACTAATTTTTACTTTAAAATTTAATCTTACCTCGTTCGTCTCAGCCTTGAATAAGATAATTGTAGGGAAACTAACGATCTTGACATCGTCGATTTCGTTGGCAGTAGCGTCCATCTTGGCAATGACCACCTTATCATTGTCCTTATACTTCTCACCAAGCTGTAATGGAAAGTTTTATATAATGAATAAATATATCATATATTTAACAATAAAATAAATACATTTTAATGAAGTAAGTGAAACCAAATATCTACCTTATCGTAGATGGGAGCAAGTTGCTTGCAATGTCCGCACCACGGAGCATAGAACTCTACAAGGACATGCTTGGTCTTGTCATAAGCGACTTCAGCAAAGTTGCTGCCAACAAGAACCTTTACGGGGTTCTTGTCCCAATCTTCAGGCAAGTCCTGGGTGAGCAAGTGCCTCTTGAGTTTGCCATCGAGGAAAGCAGTGACGAATTCACGGACGTTGTCAGCAGTAATTTCAGGATTTTCAGGCTTGTATTTGGCCATGTCTTCTTCGAGCAGGATAAGTCGCATGGCAGGTACATGCTCCTTCTTCATTCCGAAGAATTCGAGGATACGCTCGTGGTCGGGTTCCTCAGCGTTAATTGTAACAAACAGAACCTTGCTGCGGAACTCCTTGGCAGTGGCCTTGAGGTCATCGATGTACTTGTCATAGTGACCTTCCTCTTTGTTCAAGAAGACAAGGAGATGGCTCTTGATGTCACCGTTGAATATTCTACGGGCAGTGTCTTGGTTGAATTCAACAAGAAGTGGCAGAGATTCGATTTGAATAAATTTCTTCAGGTTTTCAGTGGTGAACTCCTCAGAGAAATCGATGCGATTGTCGTCAAACTTTAAAAAAAAAAATTGTTAATATTTCTTGAAAAATATAATAATCCAATTAAGGTAACTCACACAATTAGTAAAATAAAATATAAACAATCAAATACAAGAGGTAGCATAAATTTAAATAAATTAAGTATTCTAAATATAACATTTTACTGTTTATATAACCTAGCTTGCAAGAATCACAAAAAAAAAAGATTAAGAAATTAAAACATTACCTTCTTAAATAGAACAACTGTTCCATCTTCAACCTTATATTCTCCAAATACATCAGCACTGCCAGAAATTCCAAATACGAGATCATCATTGGAATTGCTGATGTCAAGGAAGATCTTAGCCTTCTCAGATTCTTGGTCCTAAACCAAATCAATTTATTATTGTATATTCTATATTTTTCATAAAAAAAAATAAGAAAAAGTAAAAGTTTTTCTAACCTTGAAGAATCCAACAATGACAACTTCATGTTCATCAATGAAAGCCTTGGCAGTCTCAACAGTTGCAAGATCTTTAGCAGGTGGTCCGGCCTTTTTGACTACCCAGTTGACAATATCCTCAGCCTTACGACCACCAGTGTAGTCAATGTAAGATCCCTTGCGGTAGAACTTCAAGGTTGGGTATCCCTTGACCTTGTGTTCTTCAGCCAAGTCAGACTCGATAGTAGCATCGATCTTAGCTAACTTAATCTCAGGATTTTGCTCAAGCAGGGTCTTTGCAGCCTTGGCATACTCAGGAGCCAGAGCCTTGCAGTGTCCACACCATGGGGCATCTAAAATAAATGCAATGTTTAATAACCTTCTGTAAAACCTGAATCTGTTAGTTTTCATAATTTTGAATATTGTTCCTTAACAACTAATTTTGAAAATTGCTTGGAATATGAAGATATGAAAAATTGTATAATAAAAAACAGATGAATTTAAATTTTATTTAACACTTAACTCTTAAAATAATAAATTTTCAAATTAGTGATCTGAAAATATCTGTATATTCATTAATCACAAAAAAAAATTGAACAAAAAATAACAGGTATAGCAAACCTGCTATTTTATTGAAACAACTGGTATTTTTAAACTAATAAAAAAAGCTAAATAAATTGAATAATTGCAAAATTAAATTGATTCAATTTTTTTGACAAAATAACTTAAACTTTCTACGATTTATTCTTCTTATTCAATTTATAAGTACTATTGCATAAAAAGAGAATCATAAATTTTGAGTATGATAAGAACATGAACTTTGATGAACACTATCAAGATTTTATCTAAAAAGACCATCCACAGCATTCAGATTAATAAATTAACGTTTTTCAAAGAATTATCAGAAAACTCGGAAAAATTAAAGCCATAACTTCATAAATTTGAGCAAATTATCAATGGCATGATAGTAAGATCAATTAAAGTATTTACTCGTGGCTAAACCGGACGAGTTTTTTTACTCCGAGTTGAATGAAAACGGAGTTTTCACCCCAAAATTAGAAATGCGCGAACAAGCTTACTTAGCGCTCCGAGTCTACGGGCGTCCCCGGTAAAATCCGCTTATCATTAGAAATAAACTCCGGGCGTCCACGTCGCAATTCATCGCAGCCGTAAATTCGCAGGTTCGCTACAGCGAGCCGGTCGTAAACATATGTCGAGCGTGGGACTAATCAACTCGCTGGACGCCGCGGCCAACTGACCCTCGCGAAAAATTTGAATGACAATAGAGTCCCTGGCCGCTACAGTGGCAATGTACCCGCGCGACTCGCGGAAAATTGGCGTTGTTCCTAATCGAGTGAGTCGTCACGTGGCGACTTCGCGGCCGCGATCGCGTCCAGCCGCGAGAATAAAGAAGATAGGAATCCGATGACGTGGACAAAGATGCAGGCGGGCACACATCTGGGAGATGCGCAACAGGGCGCGTCGTCTCCTCTCGTTCGAGCCGCGCGGAAATCGATCGCTTCCTCTTTGCGGAATGACGATTAGTCGCGAGCCGCGACAAAGGAAACGGGGAGGCACGAGCGAGCGCCGACGGCCGATCTCGCTGCTTATAAGGGCGGAAGAAGGCGAGACGAACAATGGGTGCGTCGGGCGATGCTCTATACTTACAGAATTCCAGGAGGATGTAGGAGTACTTCTCGAGGGCCTCGTTGAAGTTGTCCTTGTCGAGGACGAGGACTTCCTCCTCGGTCTTGAGCTCCGCTCGGGCGGACCCGGCTGCCAGGAGCACCAGACAGGCGACTATGGATAACGCGAACTTCATCGTTGGGATGCTCGGGGACAAATGGCCGATGAGCGTCGCGGGTGCCGAGCGTATACTTGTTCACTCCGTGATGGCTCTGTGTGTGCGCGTCGCGGCCGGAGATATTGTCGGCGTACACTACTCGGTGGAGAAGAGAGAGAGAGAGAAAGAGGAACTGACACGTACGTACTGCTACGAGCTACGGCCTGGAACACCGATGGCTTAGGAACGAACTACCCGACTTATACGGCACCAGTGACGTCAGAAAACCATGTCAACTGACTTGCATGCGTGACTATGGTGTCGAAATGCCTATATTTGAATGTAAAGCTAATCCTCGATCTAACTGCTTGCTGATCAATTGCTAAACAAATTCTGTTAATTTTTACATTTATTTTCTTCATACCGAAATTGATTTTACGGAATTATTGTATTTTAGTTATTTTACTTTGTTCAAGTAGTTGTATGATAATTTTTAAATTGAAATCTTACGTTGATATTATTAGTTTGGTTTTTTTTCATTGCGGGCATTATGTATTGACCACTTGCACTCAGAGGTCAATATATAGATTTACAAAATTAATAATTTATGTCTGCAAGGAGTACTTACCTTTTTGTAAATTTACTGTTTAATAAAATTATGTAGATCCACGTGGCAGTATGCACTGCTATATAAATTAATAACCATTCTCCTATATCGTCTGCCTTTATAGCTTATTGGTTGAATATTTTTAAAAAGTTTTAATTAATACTTAAAAAATTAATTAGAAAATTGATAAAACAAATAATAGCATTAATGTATGTATATCATAAATTATAATTTGAGAAAAGTCCTATTAAAAATTGCTGTAGTTTAATATACAATTGACTAAAAATTTGATAAATCATATTATTGGTAGTCAATTTTAATTGGAAATCAGAAACAGCTTATCTTTGGAAAAAGTACATAAAGTATATAAGCGCTACACTTTGAAATGTTATAGTGAGAATAACACTTCAATATTCTAATATGAAAAAAAAATCATTGAATTACATGTCATTTTTTATTCCATTATGCGCTTCTGCGATTATAGAATATGCCACTAAAATTTAATAATATGAAATTGATTATCATTCATCCACATGTTACTTATAAGTAATGCCGTTATGTGTAAAAAACTAATCTACTGCATTTTTAAATTTAAATGCACGGTTTAAAAATAATGAAAAGAATTTCTATTTAAACATGCAAATGCGTAGAACAAACAAAATTTACAATCTAAATACGGATAAAGAAAAAAACATTCGTGAAAATAAAGATAGCAAGGTAGTGGGAAACTGACGGTCAGCGACGAGAGCGTAAAAGAGACAAGATCGAAGAGTCTGCGCGTGGATACCTCGCTTATCGAGGTCCGCGCTCCGTAGGGGCCGCGGCGAAGGCAAAGCAGTGCCGCGAACGCGTGGCAGTGCGCTCAGCGTGGTGGGCCGCGATTGGCCCGCGCGTATTGGGAGCCCCGTCGGCATCTCGGAGTCGACGACGCGGGACGCTGACGTTCGGGCGGCCGGATGCATCCTTTCGCGAGCCGGCAAGCCCCGCGAGCTATCTAAAGTTTTTCTGCGTTTCACCCGCGGGCATGTAGATATCGAGGGGGGGAGGGGCGTGTTTTCGCAGCCGCCTGCCTCTATAGGTTAGGAGCGAAAGCGCTGAGTCAATCCATCACGAGATTCTTGTAATTTTCGTGGGACGTGCCACCGGCGTAATTATCGGCTGCTCCGGAGCGCCTCTTTAGCTTACGTGGGCTTGCGCGCGTGGCAGATACTTCGAAGCATAGCTGGCGGCGGGTTTTGGGTGTGAAGGACTCGCTGTTTTTCCAATTATTTTTTGTTATCGAAGAAGGAAGCTTTAGCCGTAACTGCATTTTGGAGCAATATGAATTTAATTTCTTTTCAGTTTTTGCAGTCGGTAATTGATATTCGTAATTTTTCATTTCATTAGATTATTAAATCGACAACATATTTATATTACCATGTACAAAGAATGTTGTGAAAACAGCAAACTAAAAAAATTAAGTAAATTGTATACATTTACATAGCGCTATTTGAACAGTATACAAGCGCTGTTGACATTGCCTTACATGACATTTAGCTTAATTATCCTGCGAAGTCTTAAGATAAATAGACATTCATACAATTTGCCTAGATTAATCATTGGTTCAAACTCAACATTCCGAGACTGTCATGTACTGAAAATATCGAAAGCAAGCTTACTGCATTAATGAAATGTGTTTAAGGGTAAATATTTCTATTTGTCATATCGCATTGTAAAGAGGAAACATTCAGTAATCTGCATAAGCTATTCAAATTCAAAAGTTATTAACATATCAATAGAGAGGTGAAAATGTAGATTATTAAAATTAAAATCCATTACCTATAATTATTGTAATTAAATATCCATTATTATTTATCATAATATAATAGATTGATACTCATAATAAGATACCTAATAATTGTCAATTCCAATAAACAATTGAAAAAGATAAAAAAGATCTTCGAAAAAGACTCGGCAAATCTTACGAACCCCTGTCGTCCTATTATAGTCGTACCGAGCGCGAACAGCTGATCGAGCGCGCGAAACGACGCGTACCGCGCACTGCTGGGCTGCGGCTACTTTACGCGCGCTCGACTTACATAAGTTAAACTTTCTGTCAAGAAAATCCGAAAATAAATCTTGCGCTGCATCTTGTCGCGCTTGGTGCGACGACGCTTCATTTGAACGCGACCAATAACCGTAGGAGCGTCGAACCCCCGACGAGGGTGCGCTGCTCCACGATTTTTGCTCTTCTGCCGTTTCTCACCTGCACCAGCCACGGCGAAATCGTGAGCTGCCGACGGCATCCTCGAACTTGCCGCGTCGAGGACAATCCGCCGATAATAGTGAAGTTGATCGAGACCTTGTCAGTCGCGCAGGGCCAAGTCGCTACTTTGCTATTTATAGGGGGTAAGTCGTTCAAATTGCTGTTTTTTTTTTATTCCTTTCTGTTCTTGGCTCAATAAATTGCACTAGTTGTCATTTTCATATCTTAATTTTTTTTTTAAGTTAGTGTTGAAAGACCGTTTTATTAGTTTTAGTTAAGAATAAAAAGGCATTGTTCTTTTTAAATTTGCTTTATTTCGTTTAGACAAAATTTTGATCATTACTTTTTTCTTTCTTCAATTGTGTTACCTTTTGTTAACAACAATCAACATAGAAATGCAGTACAGTTTAAATTAAAACACCATAATATTGAATTTTAAGTTATATACATAAAAAAAGGCATAAGTTTAAATATACAATTGATCGATTTTCACGATGAATTTCCAGCAACAGTTCTCTTAGAAAAATGACTCCTCACAAAGTGACATCGGAAGTGTTGGTCGAAAAAGACGGAGCCGAGACGGTGAAAGAAGGCAACAGTAAGTAGCATGACGTTGAATTAATCACGATCAAATAAGGAGAAAAATGTTATGCGTTTGTCACTTTTTTCGTGCTTCAGATGCAGTGTCCAAGTTTTTTTTCAAGTATCCGCCGCACATGCGAAAAAGTCGTTTGGGAAATGGTGTTTTGGAGTACGACGAGGACGGCGACTTGATTCTGGATCGCAATGAAGAAGAAACCATTTTAATCGGTAAAACTATTCAATATTGTTTTCATTAAAATCTATTATTAGTAAAATAATAAGTTTTGCGATTTTTCTTATAACATAGACCATTTAATCATTTTACGATAAAAATATTTTTAACTTGAAGTTGCTAATCAAACAATATTAATCAATAATATTTCACCACCTCAATGTAAAATATTTAACTAAATTTAAACATTGAAAAGTATGTAAGTAAATTTGTAGATTAATCATGCACAGCTTTTTATTAATAAAACAAACCATAAATAAGTAAACATTGGTAAGCAAAAATATTTTTCCAGAGCACAGTACTGCCACCGAACTGAAACTAGTCGGTCTGCAGATTTGGCGTGGAGCTTTATTGCTCGCCGATTACATTCTGTCACACCCGGAGATATTCCAAAATAAAACAGTATTAGAGTTAGGTTCTGGAGTTGGACTCGACAGTATTATAGCTGGCATGATGGCCAAGGAGGTCATTTGCACAGGTACTTCTCAACTGAACCGAAGATGAAACATATTATCAAGATCGACATTTTTTATATAAGATGATTTTGATTTTAGATGTAAACATCGGAGGGATATTGAAGATGATAGAGAAAAATTTCGAAAGAAACAAAGCCCTCTTCAAGTCAAAAGTGTGTATAACGGAATTGAACTTTTTAGATTCTAATTGGAATGCAACGATAAAAGAAAGGCATAATAAAATTGATGTAATAATGGCCGCTGATGGTAAGCACGTTTTTATAAAACTTTTTTACTATCATTTTGAAACGATTAAACGTAGAGTAACAGTAAAGACGCGTTTTCTCACATAGTGTAAACGAACTTTGAATGTCCTTTAAAAATATAAGAGATATCATAAGTTAGTCAGATAAAAATTGCTTAAGATAACTTTTTAAACATTCTCTTAAAAAGTTTTATTCTTCACTGAGATGAATATCGAGTTTTCTTTTGTAATGCTCTTTTTTGGGCTTCCAAAAATACGACTAACCACAGGTGGTAATATGTACATATGTAAATACTCCTATAGATAGATCGTGCAGTTATTGTTATTGTTTGGTGTGTTTTCAGTGATATACGATGATAAGATAACGGAGGGCTTTGTGAAGACCCTGGCTAGGCTCCTGGAGGGGGATGGCACGAGGTGCGCATACGTGACTCTTGAGAAGAGGTACGTCTTCACGATAACCGACCTCGACTCTGTGGCACCGATGTATGAGGAGTTTTTGCGCTGCGTCAAACGACATAAACTCGACTGGTCGATCGAGGATGTGAAGCTGGACTTTCCCCAGTACTTCCGTTATCAAAGGCTCAAAGAGCTAATTTTGATGAGGATCGAAAAAAAACGATGATCCAATTTTCCTTATTCTGTTCTTATTGTTATCGTTGTTCATTCAATTATTGTATTGATTGATCAAAGAATTTTTTAAATAATATTTTAATTTTCTATAACTCAAAAATGATTTTTAAATTATCAAAATATTACAGTAAGGTATATATATTTATTTAAATTTTTTACTGTTTAAAATTACCGTAATGAATAAATTAATTTGTATTAGATTTATTAAACAATACCTAATAGGTATTTCCAAGAGTAATATATTTTTATAATTAATAAATCTAGCGTTAAGTACTATATATGTGTTCATAAATAAAGGAAGGTACGACTCGAGCCCGAATAAGTCGAAAATAGAATATTCCGTTAGCTCGTGCTAAAAATGATAGAAAAACACAAAAGTGGTGAAAATTTTTATTTTTTAATATTCTCATCTCTATATTATGTAAAGCTCTTTCTAAAATAGATCATAATATTTTCAGCAAAAAATATGTTTCCGTTCCTTTGATCAATACTTCATCAGTCCACGTGTATTTCGAAGAACGCGGAATGAGCAAGGTCTGCGCTATTTCGCCACACGCCGCTTCGAATTGTACCTTCCCTTTCCCCGGTAAAAGCATGACCAAGATTATTCCTTCATCTTTTCTTCCAAAACTTTATTTATAAAAGCTTATCAAAAAATTCTCGTGTATAAGACAATACGTGATTAACGCGACTCGCTAAAAAGAATATCTCACATTTTTTTCGTTTACTCGTAAAAAAATGAAATAAAGTAAAAAAGACAAAATAGCTCTCGGTCGATTTTTTTTTAAGATAAAAGACAGTTACTTGGGCAGCACTACGAGCCAAGGGTCGCGGAGTTGGCACGCACTCACGTTAGACAATAAGCTCTTGGTCAGAGCCATCTGAATGAATTTCTTGTGGCGGGCTTGCTGATCGGCCTCCTCTCGTAGAGGTTCATTCTCGCGACGCACCACTCTACCTGTGCAAAAATTTCATCCCCTTTTTTTATTCGTTCATAGTACATAATAGATTCGCCGGAAAATAAAGCCACGGGGTGAACTATTTTAATACTACGATGTTGATTAAAAAAAATTGAACAATGTGCTGTTATAAAAAAATAATAATTAAGTTCTGCTGGTAGCTTAGAAACTAATTTTCTGTGATGCAAGTTATACGCCGATGGCATGACCATTCCGAGGAGGGAAAGTTTGACTACTACATGCAAATAAATGTATACCATAAAGTGCATTGTAATCGATGCCGCAAAGTACTTGACAAGCTTTTTATATTCTTAATTATAATATTTTTTTTTATATTTAAAAGTAAATACTTTCTATACTTTTAAATGCTTAAAAAAATGAAATTGTTTGTTTATAATTGCAAAAATTAAAATAAAATAAATAATAATAATAAAATTGTATGCAAAAACGTTCTATTCTCACAAAATAACTCTTGGCGTCTCCCAAAATCGAGAATACTTGGCGTTCGGAGAGAAAGGCTTTATTAAAAGCAGCTAAAAGCGAGCCTAAGAGTGTTGGCCAGGTGTGCGGAAGCACTCACCGCCGTCGGCGTCGCCGGCGTAATAGATGACGTCGACCTCGCGCTTCCACTGCACGCTCCGCCTCTTGGAGTCGTAGATGTGGGCGCAAGCCATGCCGGTCTCCTCGTCCGCGTCGCCGTAGCAGCTGCCGTCGCCCGAGCCCAGCTCCAAGTCGAGCGCGACGTCGCCCGAGCCGTACTCGATGGCGCCGTTGGCTTCCCCGGGATTTTGCGCGCTCCCGGCCGCCTCGCCGGGGCCGCGGGGCTCCGCCAGCCTCAGGTCCTCGAGGCGCTGCAGCAGCTCGCCCGTCGGCTCCTCCGCGTCCGCGCTCTTCTTCGTCGACTCCTCGCTTCGCGGCGACTCGCGACCGTGCGAATTGCGAGACGAGCTGCTCTTGGCGAACTCCGAGGAGGCGCGTTTTCCTTTGCCTTGTGCTTTTATTTCGTAAAAATGCTCATTTTTTTTCTTTTCTTTAGTTTTCAACGAATTATCAATTATTTTATTGTAAGATTTAACAATAATTTCATAGGTATACTTTTTTTCTTCTTACTACTTAAACTATGACACTTAAAGTTAATTTTTAATATGTACACCTAAATGTAGAAGTATTTGTACTTATAAAATAAAGTATTAAACAGTGTCCATACATACAATAAATAAATGGATATGTACTTTTCCACAGTTAATTAAGTGCGTATTTTGACTTTGAGACATTGCTAATACGGTCTCTTATTATTTGTATAAATTAAGTGCATACCGTTAAAAGATGCCCATTTTCATTACCGCCTCGAAAAAAAATGAATTCTAACCATTTCCACCGAGTCGCCTTGGGTTGACGACGCTGACGAGTTTCTCTTTGTCGCCGGTGACCTTCCTTATGTTCACCTCGGAGACGATGGGCTTCTCGAAGCGCTTGCGGAACTTCTTGCGGGCGCGCTTGTCGGCGGAGCTGCAGGGCGAGCGGTTGAAGAGGCCGCGACGCGAGCCGTCGCCCCTGCGGCGCATCTTTTGCAGTCTCTCGAGGGAGTCCCGCGCGCTCAGGGCGGTCAGCGACTTAAAGCCCACCTTGCCGGAACCCGGCTGGTGGCGAGAAGACGACAGCACCTTACCGGACGATCTTCCCTTCGACTCCTCGCTCTCCTTCTCTGAGAGGCGCACGGTGTTGCAATTACGCTGCTTTTTCATTTAATTCTTGACTTATTTTTTAACGACAACGGCGACGTCGTATACTCTTTTTAATTTCTCATTTTTTATTTTATTTTCATTTTTTCTTTAGTTTATTTGTTATAAGGTATTCCATTATTTTTGAACCTTTTAAACAGTGACTTGCCGAATGACATTTGGTAGCACTAACTTCTCGAAATCGAATTTAAAAAGTAAACAATAATATACGGAGAGATTGAGGTTTATGAATTTTTACCTGTACCAATTCCGTCGTCATGACTATCGTCCAATGCACATGACTGAGCTTTAGACATTTTTTTCGAAGACAAATTAATTAAAAATTATGCTGTTCAATGTAAATTTTTCGAAATATCGTCGTACATATTTATCTGGTTGTTCGTACATAAATAAAATTCACGTGCATTTTGTAAACAGAGTCAAACCATTTTTTCATTGAAACTCACAGTCAACTTCACGATTGTGCCCATTCATTTTCATGTAAAATAATCGTTTGAAAAAAAGAAAAAAAAAATCAAATACAAAAAAAGATGACTCGCTGATTTTTGCGTCCACAGATTTTTATTGAAAATGTCATTATTTACTATATACATCTTATATGTAAACAGTAATTATTAATGGACTATGATGTCACAGTTGCCAAAAGAATCATTCCCACTACATAGTTACGCCATTGGTAACTTTGCTCGTTAACGAAAAAGCCACAATCTACCGCAAGAAATGTCATGTATACTATATAAAACATGTCATATTTACAAACTCTTTTATTTTACTTACGCATATTTCAATGAAAAAAAGAAAACAATTGGGAAAATACGTCGTCCTCAAAGATTATAATCTAAAATTCTTAGACAACTGCGAGCACGTGAGATTGCATACATTGTATAATGATTAACGTACTACATGATTCTTTCCTAAGCATTGGTGTGAATCCAAGAGCCAAGAAGTCGATGACTGAAATAACGAATTCATCTGAAAGCGGAAGGAACAAGGAGGGGTGAATAAGCAGTTTAAGCTTTTTTATACAAGTGTGCATGCATTAAACTTCCTAAATCGTCAGTAGAAGTGAAACTTTAATTTTCTACGTAATGAATTATCTTCTTAAAAAATATGTCAAAATAAATCTAAAATTACTTAAGTTTGCTCAGGCTAACACTCCTGTTGCATAAGTTTCTATGAAACAACTTAAGTCGCAGTCTCGATTCGGATTTATTGTTCCATTAACTTGTCAAATCAGTGAATTCGCGAGTCAAAAGCTCTTGGATTCCATTGTAAAGGCACTTTCATTCTATATGGATTCACTCCAAACCGCGATTCAAGTATTCGTCAAATATATTTTTTTTTTGTGTATTTAACACAAACATAAATTAAGGTTTTTATTCTTTTCCTTAAGCCTAAAAAGTTACCGTAAAGTCAGAATTCACATATTTTTTTTAAATATTTCATTAAAAATAATTACGTTCTTCCAAGGTATAGATAAATTTTCGTGCTGTTGATTACTGAATATTCACTAACTAGAAAAAAACGCTAAGTATTCAAGCCAACCACCAACGTCCAAAATCTTTTTATAATTGTCGATCAAGCGAAAGAGAACTCGTTTGCAATATTGTAAAATTCGATACCAACTCTGGTATGCTTAAAATGCAGCGATATTTGCCGACCAAGCCGGTATTCAACAAATGCTGACTAGAGTAAATTAAAAAAAACCATGAAGTGATCGTGCATCGAGTACATTGACCTCGAATCATGCACTTTAAAAAATTTTTTAATTTTTTCATCATCTTCGAATAATTTGACAGATAACAATATAAATATATGTAAATGGAAGGCTTGCGAAATTGTTCTCATAAAACACTTGATATAACAATAAGAAAAAGAAAACTTTCTACGTGGCTACATGTGTAAAACAGCGACGAAAACTTTGATGTGTTGGTTATACATATTTTCACAGTCGGCGACAATTCATCCGTAATATAATTCTTCGCAATTATATTATTTCCAACAAATACTGTACAAAGAAAATTGTAAACGCATCGATTTTTTATTTCAATAGCACGCCCTCGAAGTTTCTGTTTCATTGACGTTTGTATCTTTGCATTGACTCTTACTCAAATATTGTATAATATCTTAGCAATCTTAGAACACTTTACTTTCTTAAGTCCTTAGCTTTTATTATTGAATAATAAATTAACTAGAATTAAAATCTTAATTTTTAAACATTCATCTAAGTAAAGATGTTTTACTTTCATAAAGGACAAAATAAACGAAACTTTTCCAATTATTTTGTACATTTTTTACCATACATTAAAAAATTGTAGATATATAACAATTATTGCATTCGTGTAACAAAATTTTAAGAATCACAGTAAATAACTTTTTTTAACTTAAAAGCAATCTTCTTTTTAAATCAAATGTACTTCGCAGTTGACAAAATACATATTTCGTAACGGTATTACGTATGTAAAGCGGATTGTGTAGATTTAAATAATTGATAAAGAAAATGCAAAAAATTATACTTTTTTTAAAACATTCTTTAATTATAAAAATTACAAACACTAAATGTGGTATATTATTCAAACTTTTTTATACATTATCAACGAAAGAGCGAAATATGGAAAATAACGCTCACCAAGCGCATCCTGTGCAGCAAAATTTATTTTAAAAAAATGAAAAAAAAACGAAAAAAAAAACATCCAGCATCCGAGTAATCGCCAATTAAAAAAGAATCTATACAATCGTCATCGAAACAGTTTGTACAACACCTTTCCTTCCATTCGAAGCGCGGCGAAAGGAAGAAGCTTCAGAACACCGTTCCGTTCTGAACAGTTTTCTGATTGGAACCAGCAGCAGCCGACACCGAGTCCAAGACCAGTTTTCGTCGATGGTAATCGGTGCCGCTACTTTCGGTTGCGGAGCCGCCATGGGCCATAGATTTTCGTCTAATTGGAGCTGAGGTGGAAGTTCCTGTCTTTTCTTCGGCAGTGATGGAATTTGTGCTCTTGCGCCTCGAGGGTAGGTCACCGTTAGCAGTCGGGCCATCTTTTGGTGCTGTGCCATTGGTCTTACTACCGCCCATCATGCTTGGGTGTTTAATGCCACTGTGATTACTACCGGGTGGCGAGCCCATTGGTAATGTGGTCTTGCGCCTCGCATTTGAACTGGTGAGCTCGTGATGATTGAAATTTACCTTACTAGCTTGGCTGCTGTTAGCTGCGAAGATAAATAAAATATTAATTATTACCTGCACGATCTTATTTGGATTATTAAATTTTGATTTAAAAATTGAAAAAGACACCTACCCAACTTCACTTCCGTCAAATTTTGACTACCATTGGTGATCCATCGCTCAACCTGAGCTGCATGCGATTTTTGTAATACCTTCCGTATATCGCCGTTCTCGCCCTCTTTCTTCATCAGATCCTGCAATTTCTGTATGGTCTGGTAAAGAATTACCGGGCTGATAAGGCCAAAATCGAAGAGATTCACCATGTGTAGAACAAAATTTCGGTAAAGATTCTTCATGAGGAGTTCTTTGCCTTTGACCTCCAAGAACATCTGACATGCAAGAGGAATCTGGCAGTCTCCCACGTAACCATATTTCATCACATGTAAATTCCACATCTTCATCAATTCCTTTTCACCCTCATTTACATCCGTGAAATCATCGATCATCATCATCGTCTTTGTCTGCAGCCATTTTGGGTCGTTTTCGCCCTCCGAGTCGGCATCTAGCTCCTTTGGATAAATCGGCAAACAGGTAACGGTGTGATGATACAACCTATAAAAAATATATTAAATATAAATATATAAGAAAATTATGTAGTTAAAAAAATCCTAATAGATATTTAAAAAATATTTTTTCGCTTACCTATTATGACCGGTGATGTAGGGCCTTGAATTTTCATATTCATTTTCATCTAATTCTAAAAATTCGGAAAGGCTTGGCTTTGGTCTTTTCGGGCGACAAACTACAATATTTGTTACACTAGTGCGTCTCGTCGGTCCCGTTCTGGAATACGTAATATTAACGGGCTGTGAGATCAATTCATGTGGACTACCCGCATATGAACCGTCGTAGCAATCGTTTATGGCTACATCTATTCTAGCACCTTGTGGTATTGGCTGAAATAAAATCGTTTCATTAGTAAGTGTATGTTCTTTTAAAAAATGAGAGAATTGAATATGAATACTTACAACGTAAGTAAATGTGAATCTTGAATGACATAACTTTAGATGCTTTAACAACGAATACAGCCTACTGCAATCAAGCGAACACCACGGACAATGCAAATCCTCGCACGCTTCTGTTTGCTGTCGGCTATTATTATTATAAAGAAATTGATATACAATTTGTTGGCTACCCTTGGATCCCTCTGCTTTGTCTGTGATGCTCACAGACATTTTTGAAGGTGCAAGAGGACTAGTTGAAGGCAGTGTTGTATTGTTATTATTAGTAGTACTATTGTTGTTATGATTAGCGGAACACCTCTCTAGACCATCTGAAAAAATGATTTTCCGTTTAAATTTGAATAAATTCTTTTACTAAAATTTAAAGTTTGTTTAATAAAAAAGTAATTACTGTTTCCAGGTCGATTCTCCTTATTATCACCATTTGGCAGTGGAGTTATAGGAGGAGGTCGATCAACATATCCATTGGTGGGCTCGGTGGTCCAATTGAGTCTAAGCTTGAGCATGGGGCCGCGACCAAAAACTTCGAAAGGACCACAGTCCTTGTTCTCTGGTATCGCTTCCCAGGAACTGTGTTTCTTAGGGCTCGCCCTAACGCTCGTATGCACCTCCTGCAGACTCAGTTCGTAATCGCCATCCGTCAACAGACAGCGATTGTGCTTATCGTATACTACCAGCTCCGAGCCATAGAGCTTCACTTCCTCGCTCCCGTTTGTTTTTATGGCAGTGCCGTTTGCAGTTTTACGCCGCTTTTGTGCTGGTTCTAAAATTTATTTTGACTTATAACAAAATTTGTATCGATATTACTCGGTATTGTGGTACAGAGTCAATTTATTTCTGGATACCCATAAATAAAACAGAATATTTAAAAATTGATTTGAAATAAAGAGAAAAATCACCTTCTACATCACAGTTTTGCGTAAGGCATCCATTGTTGGATATGCAGTAGACCCTGAGCAGCAGCATGTAAGTCTTTGCTACGTGGCCGTTATTTAAGCTAAATGATTCGTTGGGTATCGAGACGGTGGGTGCTTTTGGCGGAGGTTGATTTTCAGAAGGATTTATTGGAACCTCACTCGTGCCCACGGATACCTGCATTATTGGGGAACTAACGTCTTTGCGTTTCTTGTGACATATTTTCAATAATAGCGTCTCCACTTTTACGGGGTCCTGTGGCGTCTCGACTAAAAGAAATAAAAGACGTTAATATTTCTATATAGAAATTGATTAAAATGGCAACAATTAAAAAAAATTAAATCAACGATAAAATAAGTACTCACGTTTTTTATCATAAAATCCTAAGAATGTAAGTGTCATGTAGCCGCGCGACACATTGTTTTGTTCTTCTTCATTCTTGGCTATTAATTTTTCGAGAATTGAGTTGATTCTGAATCCACGGCGAGATTTGTGACTGCGAGACATACGCTGCCTCATGTATGTTAAATTTCTGTACAGAAATATCGGCTGCAACAAAAAAAATCGTCAAGATAAGTTTAATTTTTGTCCGCGGATAGCTGCGGGGATTTAAAGAAAAATTAAGGATCACGTACCGTGCATGAAAAAAGGTCACAAATTATCTTGACTTTAAATCAAACCATAAGGAAAGACAATAAGAAAAATTTTTTAAATATTTAGGGATTCATTAGTGGGTGTCGATGATATAAAGGGTCACAAATAACATTGTACGAATAACATTTATACGATGCAGGTATAAATTAAAACGTGATAATTTAAAATAAAAAATGTTTGGTAAATACTTAAGTGGTTAACGAACTGAACGAAATTGCCATAAACATCAATGAAATAAATAAAATGATCATAATGAGTAATAAGGCATTTTAAGTGGTACTCACCGATAGCTGATTCCGTGTCCGCAAAAACCGATATATTTGTGTAGGTTCTGAAATTAAAAAAAAAGCAAGCATTAGAAATAAACTTCAAGATGTGGTAGGTACTTTAAGAGGAGGAATGAAAGTAGTTGATTAGAACTTTTTAGGTGAGGAAACGAAAGTAGAGAATTTGTCCACCAGATGGCAAGTGGTAAAACTTAGTCCACGAAGAAGTTGTACAGGCAAGTCTATAAGAGACCGAAGCGGGGAATGGGTCGTCGATCCTTCTGGGATTCAGAACGGGAGATGATGAATGGGATTGCTCGTTTTATACGAGATGTCTGCGCGCCTTTTTCTTGTTACGCATTCGGCAGACTATGACCCTCTGATTCCGTTTCAATTTCGTAAATATTTTATAAATTTTTAATGACAAATTAAAAAAAAAATATATTTTTTGCACCGTGCAGTTATGTTTAACCTCAATTTGCATGTGATAAACTGGCGTTTTCGCACGTTGTACTATAAAATATCGTACGATTTATTTATTTTTTTTGTTAAATAATACACGTATTATTTATAAGTACTTCACTTGTATTACTAAATTTAGGTAATTTGTCATTTACCTGCAAAAGTAACTTATTTTGTAAATCTACGGACTTGCAAATTGCAATAAATGATATTTAATCGATTTCATTCTATTATAATAAGAACTCGAACCGATTTATTACTTTGCAACGAATTCGCCCAAGTAAGGAAAGCTTAAAAAATATGAAATTTCATATTTTAAACTCCTTTTTTTTATCGTATTTCACTTTGTGATTTTTGGAGCGTTCATTATTGACAAGGAAAGCCCCATCGCATCGTTTAACTTCGACTGTTATATCAAGTAATTCAGTTTGTCTTTAGAGATTTATTTTAAAAGAAAATTTCATATCTATTCATTCTATTGTTAATTTTATAGGCACTTTTTGCTGTAAACCAAAATTTTTAAGGCCGTTGATGTGAAATTGTCATTAGTCAAATGAAGACAAGTGACATGAAAAGACTGTTCCACAATGCAAGCTTCTTGCAAGCTCTTTACTCTAAATGAATCGAAACTTAAATGTATAAAATGTTTATTAAGCTGTTAATTAGATTTTACAGACTTATTTAGCACAAGACACAAGGAATACAATTTCAATAAACATTTTTATTTGTATGAGGAAAATATTCTTAACCTTTCATTCGCGAAATTCTTCGAGTAAATCCAACTGATCGAAAATTTGTTTTATGAGTTAGACTGCAATATGAAAAAGATTAAAAACTACTTACAATTAGAATTTACATTTTGTAAGAAATTTAAAAAAATTTGATTTTAAAAACGATGGATTTACAAAATACTAATGTTTCCGTTATTATTAAATGAATAAGTTCAGAAAGCATTTTTCACCAAAGGCGAAAATTTTGCGAAAATTACAGCCTCGGAAACCGTGACAACTACATTACGATCTTTCTAATCTACCTTCCGCGTACTTAGCTGTCTATCGCCAAGCTCGCCGTAAGGCACTCTTTAGTTTTAATTATCCGATCTCGGTGCACAACGCTATATATATGAAAATAGTCGAATGCAAATGTTGCATGTGTGCCCGGGAAGAGCGACAGAGACGGGGAAAAAAGGTCGACTCAGGCAAATGTTGCGGTCACGGTTGAAGAAACGCCCTAGCGTGCATAGCAACTACGTTTGTACGGAAAAAATTCTCTTTTTCTTTCGATTGGTTTTTTCCGTGGACCTTTGCTTTATCGGGAGAAAAGCTTTTCATAGGGTACATTTTTAATGTTTATTTCCGCTTAAAGCGAAATATGGTTGAAAAACGAATTTTTCGGCAATAAATATGTGCATTAATAATTATAGGCTGAAGAATCGTTTCGTCACCCGCATAACAGCTCCAGTTTCCTGGAGTCACTCATCTGCGTTTTTTCTTTCGGTTTTATTTATTCTAAAAGTTGTTATTCTAAGTACTGCAAGAAAGTCGCAAAAGCAAAAGTATTTAAAACAAGTATATTTACAATATTTATAAAGATATTTTTTAACAGTTTAAAACATAAAGCCAAAGTTACTGGGAATATTATGCACATTTTACGATGTGTAGGTGACTTTCTTTGTATACAAACCGGTTTCACTTTGGATTTGTTTACAAAGGCATTCGGAGGCAAACCGAACCCTCTATTTCATTTTCTGATAGTGCATTCTCTCGAATTAGAGTTTATCTTAAAGATACTACATAGGCTAGATTTTTTCTCTTAAAAAAATTTATCGGGTAAGTATATTTTTCATAGCTTCTTTTCGATACTTGCTTGTCAAATAGTATATATAAAAAGTTTTTATTCTTTCATGTTTTGATAAGGTGAGTGTACTGGGTAATCGATGATAGTTTACTGTTTTTCGTTACTTTTCATTGAATCGATCTTAGAAGCATGTCTTTTTTTTGCGTGTAAGGCATCATTTTTTTTATAAAATTTATTGTTCTTCAATAAGACAAAGATGTGAATGGACAATGAAAATTTATTGTTGCTTTCTTACAGACATCAACATCTCCCTAACAGCAAAAAGAGTTCGTGAAGAGCTCTTTCGTGTGACATCTGTGACCAAATTCACATAACAGAATTCTTGAAGAATTCCTTTTGCTGTTAGAGCTTACTTAATTTTTGAAGCATAGTCTCGCAGTAAAATTCAATAGAAGAAAAGTATCTAAAACGAGAAGATACCAAATAGAAAGCGCGTAGGTAAACGTCGAACTATTGCGTCCTCGCCAAAGGCGCCGAAGTCGAATGTAATTTCGTACACTCGAATGAAATCGAATACTGTAAATGCCTCATAATTCTCGAGCTCAGGAAGCGGCGGTCCGCCGCTCGACAGCACGGAAACAGCGCGGCATCGCATTCCTACCGACTTTTTCGTCGGCTCGGATGCCATTAAACCGCCAAAATGACTCGAAGAATCGCAGAAGCTTTACATTATGTGAAGACATTTCTCTAATACGAGCGAAAAATTTACCGCGCGAACATGTGAGTGTCGAGCCTCGAGTCGAGTGCGCTTAATTAATGTGCGTGGACGCGCGCACACGAGACCAGGTTATGTTCGGTCCCCCTCCCCCACCTTGGTTCGGGCCCTGGGAAGCGCCGTCACCAAGCAGCCGCCCTTCATCCCGGGTTCGGCCGCGAAATTCCCCCTCGAAAAAAGGGAGGCAATCGGAGGCTGGTTGAGAGGCGGGAAACAGGAAGCGGACGGAAGTTACAGGGGCCCGCGGGCCAGCAGCGCTCGCTTGGTCTACTCACTTTCGAAGGCTTGGAGGAAGAGCTCGTGGTCGGCCTGAATCTGCTCCATCCTGGTCTGGGATTGGGCCTGCTGCTTGCCGAGGGCCACGGCCGAAGCAGCGACCGCCTCCGGCTCCTTGTCCCGCTTCTTCGGCGGCATTGTCGCGCGCGCGCCTCTCGCTCCTTCGGCTTCCCTGGAGCTAAGCTGCCTCGGCTCGCTCGGCGTAACGTCGGGACGCCTCGTCGCACGCGCGTTACCTCCGGCCGCCCGTCCGTCGTCGTCCCGAGGAAACTGCACACAAGAGAGCCGAGGAGGGCCCCCGCGCAACGTAGACGCGCGCGCACACACACGCGCACCCACACACGGACACACTCGAGCGAGATAACACGCAACACCGCAACGCCACCCACTATGCGCGCGCGCGCGAAAATGTATACTCTACGGACAGCCGAGCAGCCCGAGCTATACCGCCGCTCCAGCCCGCCTCGCAAGTCGCAGATCCGCTAGGCCCGCTATTGCCGTCTCTCTCTGGCAGGCGAGACGGGGGACCAAGGTCCCACACTGCTCGCTCGCTCTCTGTTTTCCTGCCTGCCCGACTACTGCCAAAGCGATGGCTGATGTTTGCCGCTCGCTCGAACCCTTCTGGATAGCGGCTACCGCTCTCTCAAAGCTTGCTTACCGGCACTCACGGCAGCCATATTTTGACCTGCTTTTTGAATTCGCAAAAAAATCCATCGACAGGGGCATTTACTGTTGCAATTTATTTGTTGCGATTACAATTCAATAGGATTGGTTAGAATTACTGACCACTTTGTTTTTGGAAATACTTCAAAATCTGTGATTCTTAGATAAATTTATTACAATAACTCCAATTTTAGGAACAATTCTTTTTTTAAATAAACAAAATAAGTCATTTAATTTTTACCATTTATTTAAAAAATAAATAACTTATATGAATCTGGAGGGAGGAAGGATGAGAAATAATTTATATTGTCAACTTATTTTAGAAAAAAATTGCCGAAATACAGTCTTGAGGAAAAGGAGTATAGATATAAGCATGCGCTATCTTTTGAATATTCTGTGCCATATTCCCTGGTCCTCAGCGGAATATTATACAATTCAAAGAACAACACGATAACCAATCAAATACAAACGCGGGAAAAAAGTTTTTTAAATCTTTTCTCTTTTTATTTATCTTATTGTAGTGCAATATTGTATTATTATTTGTTAATATTGAATTCAGTTGTTTCAATAGATTAATAAAATAGTAAAAATATGAAAAATAAATGAAGCTTTATTTAATTATTGCGAAATTTACGAAAAACAACAAGTAAACAAAGTGATATCCATATATTTTTTAAATATTTATTTATATAATTTATATATATGTATATATAAGCAATCAACTGATTTGTTAAATAATGATATTAAAATCCCATTAAATTCGGCAAATCCCTAAATATACCCCATAGCCTAAAATCAGCTGAAACATCCATTAAAGTAAATGCAGGTATAAGCGGCATTTAATGCGCCCTGTTGCCAATATATTTGCAAGCAGTTCCTGAGTATTCGTGGCTCCGAGCCGATTGGTCTACTCGTGTACTATCCGACATTCTCGACACTCTCACACAGGCACTGGGTCACGGAGTTTGTTGGTATAGGTTGCAGTTGCAGTCCCCTCGTCCGTCCCCAGTCAAGCTCGAGTACTCGAGAGGTAGTCTTCGCCTGCGGCTGAGTGTCCATCAGTAATTTAGCTGACATTTTCTCTCATAGTGAAAATTTTTTTTTGGCTCTCGAATTAAAAAAGGAAGGAAAAAAGAAAGACGGTATAGCCGTACGTACGTCGACCTCGTCGTGCGCACGCGACGATGACAAGAGATTTCAAGTCGAGCGAGGAACACTATTGCAAATCAGAGCTGCGGTCGGACCCACAACAATAATAAGTATAGTAATTCCACTCCTGCTGTTGTTGACCCCTTTGAAAATGGATATTGGTAAGTGGTCTTTCGTTTTTCTTGTTTGTTGTTGTTCCTTTTAAAACTGACGAATATTCTATCTTTCCGTGGGCAAAAGTTTTAGGGTTATAGAGGCTAATTTTTCGTTAGTACCCTGCGCATAACCTATAAGCACATTTTTTTACCGTCTTTCGAGTAAATTCTCTGTTATTTATACATACGTGTATTTTGCTCTCGGTGTTTTGTATTGAAGGAGAGTTATCAATTCGAAAAAGAGGAGGTGATTGGTTCAATTTCTATGGGTTTGCAAACTGAAACCACCGCGCGATATAATGAAAACAAACATCTGTTCTGACATCCTTTGACTATAACGGTTCTAACTGTGCACCTGTTTTTTCTTTGTGTTTCTATCCAGAAAGAGCAAAAAACGACGACAACGACAATTGTTGTGCTCCAGCTTCAAATTCAGATCTGCTGTCAAATGTTAATTCAGCAAAAGCATTGAAAGAGGTACCCACAGATAACTCTAGCACTATGAACAACAAAGAAGAGGTGTCTGCCAATTCAGCAGAAGACACAAGGGAGAAAATAGATTTCAAAGTAATCTATAATAAGAAAAAGATAGACGTTACTTTTGCACTGGATGGTACTGTAGCCGAGCTGAAGGCGTACCTTCAGAATATCATATCTATTCCACAAGCTATGCAGAAGATTATGATTAAAGGATTAGCCAAAGATGATCAGACACTCAGAAGTTTAGGAGTTACAAAAGGTTTGAATTTCTTTTATCAAAGATTGAAATTTCAATAGTGAATATTTTATTAATTCTTTATTATTTAGGTGCCAAAGTTATGATTGTTGGATCGAAGCTGGATGATGTTTTAGCAGTATCAATACCAACAAAACAAGAGCTTGCTGAGGAAAGTGCAGCAGCCGCTAGCAAAGAACCTTTGTCTCAACAAAAAATACACCGTAAAGTCCTAGACAAAGGGGTACCTGATGATGTAATGCCTGGTATTTTAGAAACTCAGGTTTGTTCATTAATCAAATTGTTTAAAAATTTTCGTAAGAAAATTGTTTATTCTAATTAAAAAATTAATTTTTAGGAATCACTTCCGGACTATCCACTAGCTGGAATGTTAAATAAGTCTGGTGGTAAAGTTAGATTAACTTTTAAACTGGAGCAAGATCAGCTTTGGATTGGTACAAAGGAACGAACAGATAAAATTCCCATGAATTCTATAAAGGATGTCCATAGTGAACCTATTCATGATCATCCCGAGTATCATATAATGGTAAGTATAAATATTCTAGATCTTATCTTATGTAAAAAAAAATTACACTCAACTAATTTAATAATTTTGTCAATCCAGGGTATTCAGCTTGGTACAACAGAAGCATCGAGGTATTGGATATATTGGGTTCCATCACAATACATATCAGCGATCAAAGACGCTGTTCTCGGTAAATGGTGTTACTTTTGATCAGGTGATAGTGAAAATAACTTTCTTGTTTTTCATTTCGTAAACTAAGCGTAATCGGGTATGAACATCGAGACAAACGACTTTGCTAGTCAAGCATTTTTAACAGTAAGTAAATAATTTATCCGTCACGATTACGCGCATTAGTTAAGACACACAGAACTTATTGTCCACGAAAAACAAATGAGCTGCCTGTTCAGACAATTAGATATTTTATACGAGTGAAAGTTTGTTTCCTTGTTCGTCACATTTTTGTTGGTAAAAAATTATCTTAACAATTCTGTATAGAAAATTTCAATGAAAATACTAATGAAAAATTAGCAGCAATTTTTGTGAATTGAATATAAATGCGATTGTAATTAATTTTTTAAGTAAAAATTCATAAAAACTATTTTACAGCTGTATTTGTCAATTAAAAATAATTCGATGAAAACTTTATGCAACATTTTGTAGTTTAGCGTTAACATCTTTTAGTCATAAAATACTATGAACGAAAACAAATTCTTTTCATTGCAATTTTCTATTCGGAGAGTAAATCACCGTTTTTTACGTACACTAAGAGTCAAGACTTCCTTTGCGAGCTGCAGTGTATTCGAATGGTGCACTTAAATAAAGTAAAATAAATAATTAAGCTCGGAGCATATGCTGTATGCTCGCCCACTACTGCTCGACCGAACTGTTTTCGCTCCCGAGGGACGTGCAAAATTTCAAAATAAAAATTCTCCGACATAAAGTGGTATGTTGCGAAACCAGAAGAGTCTTTGCTTTGCATTTTTCCACTCGCCTCCTGTAAAACGGAAACCGAGCGACGATCTAGCGAGTCAGTGCTTTGTGATATATAAAACAACAAGCACCTATAAGAAAAACATGGTGAACCGCGCACTTGTTGAATGCATTGTGCTCGTCACTCCGTAGCGTCGGAGTGTACATTGAAATTTCCTTTTCTCAAGTGCCGAGCAGCGAATTTAATGCGGTCAGTACATCTATTCTTTTCTCAAGTATTGACTATTAAATGTATATGTGCATCTTAAATCAAGCATCGCAAGCATGCAAGAGAAAAATTGATTCTCTTGAGTTGTATAGTTGATATGACACTTTGTAATAATGTTTTGTACAATCTATCGAGTACAGGAAATTAGAAAAAAAATTAACGAAAGTCAATCATTTTAGTCGAGTGTGTGTAAAACTACGTTGGCGAACATTAGTTTGCAAAATCACGATCGATGTATCACACGAACATGTCGATGTCAGCTGAAAAAATCTTAATATGAAAGAAATCGTATAGTATCGATTTTATAAGAGAAATTGTATTCATCTCCTGTACTGGTTACATCGAGTACCTTTAACTTTAAATATAATTTATAGGGTATCTGTAATTTATAATTTATACTCGCATTATTATTGACATGCAAACATCGAGAAATACAGCACAAATGTTTTTTCTTATATCTTACGTTGGATTATAAATGTGTTTGCTATGTTTATAATTCCGTTCGATTACGGCGCATGAGTTGTCATACAATTATTTTAAATATTTTTACGGAGAAAAAAAATTGTTTGCACTATAAATAATGCACAAAAATTATTTATAAGTTGTACGATTATATACAAATTGAATGTTATCAATAAAATAAAATAAACGTACACAAACAATTCTTGCGATTAATTTCTAGATCTCACTTTTTCTTTTATTGCTAAGACACTCTCCTGACAATTAGGCAGAAATTAGAATTTTGGAGATCTGCGCAAGTTTCAACTGCGACGCAGACTTTTGCACGAATTTGACATTAGTCGGTTCTAATTGAATTCTCTGTCTGACGTTACCTTTCCCTACCCTCTCCGGTGTCCGCTTACGAAGTTGTCAAACCTTGTTTTCTTAGGCTTTTGGAAAGTGGGATTAGTAACTGCTATTTTTTTTATAGTTAAGAAAATAATTTTTAATAATTTAATGGTCTCTTTATTTAATTTTGTGTATATGGAAAAATAGTTCCATTATAAACTATAAAAAAACAATGACTATAAAAGATTTCTTTGTTAAAGTTTAATAAATAAGTTAAGAATCTCCAACAATACGTATAAGGTAAATTTAAAATTGATTGAGATGTTAAAAGTAGTGAATATATTTTAAATGATCGAAGAATATAATATTTTTGAATCGAAAGAAAAAGAAAACTCTTTGAAAATGTTCGTCCGAAATGAATTAGTTTCGCCTTTCGACAAAGGCAGGCAGCGCGTATACACTCTCCCCCAAGCCCCGAAGAAAATGAAAGGAATATCGAGAATTCCACAGCTTGTAAGCAACGCAATGAAGGGGCCATACGAGGATCGTAATCCCCCGGCAGGGGCGAGGGAGGCATCCCTGCTCATTGGCATCTCGTTTCGAGCCCCCACGAGACAAGCGTTGGCGCACGAAGTGCGTATAGTCCTAACTCCCTCCCCCGCGGGCGTGGGAGTTGAAAAAGCAGGGGCCCGCCTGTCTAGCACGTGCTGGCAGGAAGTGGCTCATTGAGCTCGCCTGGAGAAAAGCTCGTGCGCAGCCTCCCATTCAAGCCGCGAAGCAGATGTTCCTCGAGCTGAGACCCTTGCCTCTCTCTGTTCCGCGATCGAGTTGCCGTTGCCGCATAAACATCCCGCTCTCAGCGGTTGCGGCTATAAATAAGATTATTCACTTTTCTTCGACTTTTCTTCACTATTTTCTCGATTGTAATCGGTTTATTTTCCGAGTTTCTTATCTGCTACATTGCTATTGTCCGTTTTGTTGGAATTAACAGTGACAATCATGTAACGAAACCACTTTTCTTTATTTTCAAGTGATCTTTTCAAGAACATTTTTACAGAACGAACATTTGGACAATTTTTACTGATACGTATTATAACTGTAAATGCAAACATTATTTTTAAGCAACTTTAATTATAATTACAGTAATTTTGAGCAATAACGGCTTCTTTGAATAATCCATCGGGTAAGTACGACGTTGCAACACAAGAGTAGTATAATGATAATAACGAGGTAATTGAAGCTAATTGCAGGATGATTTTTATTGCATGGATTCGCAGAAATGACAGCTGTATGCGAGCATACAAATACTGAAAATTACACGGTTTGATACTTTCTTATTACCGTACTTACCTTACACCACTTATCTTTATACCTATATACCGTTACAAATTTTCACAAAAGTATTAGTTTAGCGGTGTGCACTGAAATCATCCAAATGCAAATACAAATAAGATATAAGTTAACGAAATTTTGAAAGGGCTAAACTAAAATTTTTGTAACAGAAAAAAATGTTAGAAAAGATAACTGAAAATTGCCACTTTGCGTTATGCCCGTGCCAAAGCGGAGCACTAGCTACCCAGGTGCCCGCATCCTCACCTCACGGGAGTGCGATAATAAAGCCTATCTCTCGTTACTCGCTGCGCGCCGAAGAAAGAAAGAAATAAAAAGTACCGGGGGGACGAATAACCGAGGAGGGCCCCACGGGCGGCAGCCAATCACCGGCCGAAACTTTTTCCACACACATGATCAATATGTGGCGGTGCCGCGCTCTCTCCTCACGCCTCACGGCAGTCACGGTTCGCTCAATGTTCGCTCGGCGGCGGCAGTCAGTCAGTCGCTCGCGGTCGGGCCGGGACGGTGCGCTAGTCGGGACGTATTGAAGTGGCTCAAGGCCAGGTGTACTCGCGCGCTGCCTCTCACCTCGCGACGCGTAAACACGCCGAGCGGGCGCGCTCTTTTCTTCGCGATTATCGCGGACAGGTAGGTAGCTTTCCTTTAAAATATAGGGTTGTCTCGTGAGAAAATTGCACTTTTCCACGAGTCTTGCCGTCTTGGTCGGGAGTGACCGGTGAGGTAGTGTGCGGAGACATATAGACGTACCGCCACGGTGTCACGCGCTACTATGCGCAGATAACATTCTATTTTTCTTTATTACGCTGAATTTATTTTTTAATTCATTTATAACTTGTTTTTTTATTTTAATTTTATTGTATCGGTTTTCTATATTTGTAAATATATTGCCCATCTATACAGGTAATTTATCTGTCATTTTTTGGAGCAATGTTTTTTTTAATTAAAATAAATATTTTTATTTTTAAATTCCTAAACAAATATCAAAGTTTATATTAACTAATTTGATCTATAGTAGATTTAAATGTTCAATTTTTAAGTTTCTTCAAAATTTTAATTAATTTATTTATTTTTCAGCTTCTCTCTTAATTAACAAGATTAAGTACATAAAATGAGTACATCACATTACAAGAACAAAGAGTTACTTAGAAAATACTTAAACTTCAAGATGAAAAATGCTATTTAATCAAAGTGATTGCATCATCGAATGAATCATATTACGTACAGTAAATCTTCACCTACGTACTTGAGATGTTAGGGAAATTTACCAGAGGTATTAAACATGTTGGAGAAGGATCAGCACTTAGAAGTGATAAAGGAAAGATTCCTTCAAATAAACAAAGAATTTCTAGACAAAGGAGCCACTTTAGCAGATTTAAAGCGCGTGGTAGAAGCAGAATTTTTGAAGAAACATAAAAAGTCTGTCAGAGCCAATAAATCTACTTTAATAAGCCATGTATACAATAAGAAACTTGTTTTAGTTATACTTTTTCCATTACTGTACAGTATAATTATCGAGCAAAATGGCATTGATTTTGTGATGAAATACACGCAAGGTACAAGATGTTTAATACCAAATAATTATTTAGTATGGGAATTTACAAGGCCTGTTTCAAATTGTGATTTTTGTCGAGGGGTCAATTCAGCTCTAGTCTTAAATAATATTTCAAAAGAAGAGTTTAAAAAGTATGCATACTCTTCAAAGCCAATAATTGTGAAGAAAGCCGCTAGCCACTGGTTGGCTTCCAAAGTTTTTAGCCTACAATTCTTCCATAGCTTGTATGAGAATATAAATGGTGCCTATGAATCCATCGAAGAAGAATGTCAATTTCTGCATTTTCAAACCAATTTTGCTAATTTAAAAGAAGTATTTTCTATGAGTGAAAGAAGAGCAATGAATCTGCCAGGAGAAGAGCCTTGGTATATTGGATGGAAAAACTGCCATCCTGAAGTATTAGATATAATGAACAAGTTTTATCAACCACCTCACTTTTTGCCAGATGACGCGGAGATTCCAAATACTAATTACATTTTCTTAGGATACGACAAAGGGGCTGCCATGCATGTAAGTCATCTGCAATGAATATTTTTAATAAATGAAAATTGGTTTTAAAATAATCAATAGAAAATAAGTAATCCCATTACATTTTTCAGCTTGACTACATTGCTCGGCTTATGTGGCAAGGCCAGATAATTGGCAGCAAAACATGGACTGTTGCACCAACACCAGAATGTGATGATGTTTGCGACAAGTTTAGCTTTTTTGTTGATACTGGAGATGTAATCCTACTTGATACCAGAGTGTGGTATCACAGCACACAAGTGGAAAATGGCCAATTTAGCCTTACTATCACTTCTGAGTATGGATAGACTGAATTTATTAAGAAAAGCTATTAGAATTTGTACATATGCAAAATGTTTTAACTGCCTAGAGTGCTTATTAAGAAATCATGAGTTTTATTTTTTTTAAATTATAACTTAGGTTTTATTGACCTAAGGCAATTTTATAAAAACTTACCAGATAACTTGCCATGAATCATTATTAATGATATAGGATTTTATTTTTATTAATGAATCCAGAAGTATTTATACGTACTGTAATTATTACATCTTTATTTCTGTAACTTTTATGCAAATTGCCACATTACGCATAGAAATTTTAGTTTTAATTGACATGCTTATTCTTTCAAATAACTTATTTTAAAGATTTTAAAAGCATATTTTTTATAGAATAACTAAAGTAAATACAATCAAATTTACATGCAATCTTAACAAACGTACTAACAATAATGATGAGTCAGTGCCAAACGTATGTTTTTCGGTAAATTTAAATTATATAATAAAAAGACAATTGCAAATGCAAATACGAGTGCTTGCTGCCATATTTTCGCTTTGCACAGCGTCATCAATTTATTAATAAAAAAAGAGAATTACGAAATAATTACTCATAAATATTTTCAGAGTAAATTAACGATTGTAATCTAAAAGTATTTTATCACATAAAATAAAAAAATAATTATTTTTAATTTTTATTTTAACTAGTCCATATTTAAGATTTTATCTCAAGTACTTGTAAATAGGGTCATGCAAGACTGAAAATGCCATTTAAGCTCTGAAGCATGTATATGATAAGGCAAAAATCAAAATTGTTAATTTTTTTATTTTTTACATTAAAAACTTTACTACAAATCTCCTACGAATATCTTGTATTAATAAATCTTTTAATAAGAGTATTGTTCAATAAAAATTGTTGAAATATATGTAAAAAGTTGTTACTTTATGCCTTCCCAACAACAATTGAGAAAAATTTAATTCGCAATATCACTTTAATTTTTATGCATTTGTCTTTTATTCCTTTACTTAGATCAGACTTGAACATTGCATAAAACATACAACAAATATTCTGCAATACAAAGTCAAATACACAATTTTATACACAACAAATAACGGTGTATAATACTAAATTTTAAAATGATTCTCTTTTGATTTCAAAAAAAGGACTATAGTGAAGTAAATTCGAAAAAAAGAAAAAATCTACAATACTGCGTTAAATCGGAGAATCAAGGAACATTGCTTGAAATAATACATTAATCGATTAGTTTCCATTTTTTTTCTTTTTTTTTCGTTTCCGTAAGTGTGCAAAAATATCACACTACTCGTAAATGCAAAAAGTTGTTAGAATGAAACCCGTTGATATACGCTCGGAATGCTAAGGATATTATTAACTTCTCTATGCATGAAAAAGTACAGCTCTACAAAAATAACAACATAGACGACTTTCTTTTTCGTTTCTTTCTTTCCTTTTATCTTAGCGCGAAAACTTATTGTTCCTTGAGGATAAGAGAAAATGAAGTCTTGCCTGCAGCATTAAACGGCTTCATTGGTCTTTCTTCTCCGTTGCCTGTTGAAAACTCGGCGGACTCTCCTGAAAGCATTAAAAAATTCTCAAGTCGTATGTTGCCCAACGCGCTGAAATATTAATACTATTCTATTAATTATTTTCAACTTACGTAGTACGCCGGCGGTGGTACGTACGCACACTGCGGTCTGTTCGGGTCATAATAAGCACTTTGTGCAGCTTCTGCAGCCTTTGCATCTATTGGATCGTTAAAAATTATATTTTATTTACTTAGTTAGTAAACATATTTTGAATTACGCAGAACATTATTAAAAAGTAATAATTATTTAAAATATTTTCTGTTCAAGTTTATAAAACTTAAATTAAAGCTTCCTTTTATATTGTTTCAAGTTAAATTTGAAAGAATTAATCAAACTTTAACTTCTTAATATGTAAATTTATGATTCAACTTGAAAAATGTAAAATAGATAAAAGTAATTTTGGCTTATTCGGTAATATCTTTAAATAGAGAAAACACATAATATATCGTAACATCGCGGCATTGAAATCACCAGTCCAAGCACGGAAAGTAGGCTCGAAAGCGAAATGATTTTTATCCCAGGAACGAGAACTTGCTCCTCAAGGTCGCCGCGATCACAATTTTTTGTCCCAAGTAAAGAAATCGATGAATCACTCGGTATTTTAAAACCAAAGTACTTGTTGCCGCAGCGCAAAGGTGCTACTCGCATAAGCAACGAAAAATGCACAGCCGCTAAAAAATGAAAGACAATCAGTTTACTCAATCGAGAAAATGATAAAAGGATATCTTTCAACACAAGAAGCGAGGGTCTGCGAAAGTGAAAGTAAAACTCTGAAAAAAACCTCACATGACACACTCGTGCGTTAGATGTCCGAATGCCGATGTAACACCTCGTGCAGGACACCACGGGCGGCCGAAATTATCGATAAAAAGCGTTAAAAGTAAGTATGAAAAGGATTAATAAGTAAATAAAAAAGAATATACACGCACAAGGGGCCACCTTCGTCGCACCGAAGTCGCTCTTCGTCGGCATAATTGACGATCGCTCACTGCCTAGTTCTGAATCGCATGCTGCTCCGAATCTGGAGGGGCTCGAAGGGTCGGGGCACTTATGGTTCGCGGTATGCAGAGAAAAACTAGCGTCGCGTGCGTCGAGCGCTCCTCCTTTTTCCCGCTGGCTCCACGAGCGACTGTGACTAAGGTCTATGAGATAATGCGGGGCCCAGCAACGCGCGAGAGTGAAAGCCCGCCCGAGACGCGCGGCCCGCCGCCGCCTTATGCAATGCCCCGTTATTACATAATATGCAAAATATTTCGAGCGGATCTCTGCGTGTGCTGCTCTCATAGAACCCGGTGAAATCACTGAATCGCTATGGCGTAACAGAATACTCGGCGTTGCGTGAGATCGTCTCCATATTAAAAAATTAAAGTCTTTCGTGTTTTTTTCGCTCCCTCATCGCGATTGTCGACGGCTCGCGGATTTTCCGATATACTTTTGAGAGGTTCTTTAAATGAAAAGCCATGTTTCTTTTATTTTTTTGGTACGTGACAGTATTTAATACATGTGACACATATATAGATTCTTTTTGGTTCAGAGCAACAGTTGAACAGTTATAACAATCGATTCTTAAATATATCGTGTACTACATTAATTCTTTGAGAATATAAAATACAATCTTGTTTGAATACAATTGATTATAGTTTTATATAAAAATTACAACAATAATAATGTTTCGTTGAAACTGACAGAAATGGAGGACTGACGAACGTGAGATGAGGCAATAAGCAATGAATGTGAAGCAAACCTTTCTTCTTATGTCAGGAATGTAAAAAGTATGATTTTATGAAAGTTCTCTGATTGCAGGCAATAACATTGCTATCAACAGTAAAATATTCATACTATGAATTATTATTTAAAATAATTTTAATACTTAAAAGCCGAAAAAATAAAATAAATTTTTTCAATCACAAATTTTAAAGTAGTCTCGAAGGGTATACACAATTATTCTACTTCAATCACAGTGATAATAGAAAAGGCAGTTGAATAAACAGCTCAAGTAAAAAAATTCCTCTCAAAAGATAACCGCACAAAGCATTAATGACTTTACCCGTTTGACAGGTGAGCCCGATCGAGAAGCCAGAACAAAAAAAAGGTATAAATGAATGTAGCGCAAGTTCTTTTTAGTAAGAACCAGGATAGGGATAGCCCCCTTGTTGAGAATAAGGAGCAGTCTGGGGCTGCCCATAGGGTGGGTAAGGTGCCGGCTGTGGCGGATATCCTTGCGGAGCGGCGGCATAGCCTTGTGGCTGCGAGTAGGGAGAGTACGGCGGGGGGTTCTGGCCATAAGTGGGGTACACACCTGCTTGGGACATGGGCTGGCCGTTGTAATTCGGATTTGCCCAGCCGGGAGCTCCGTTCTGTTGGCTATGCGGCGACGGCTGGTGCTGCTGCGGCGCGCCCCAAGCTCCCTGTTGCTGAGGACCACCACTCGCGTACGGCGCGTTTATACCTGGGTACGGCGGCGGCATATCCGTCATGAAGACAGTGTTCGCTGTGAATATTTAAACCATTAGTACTTATTTATTTCAATCTTTAAGTATTCTTTGTTTTATTTAAAAAAAATCGGCGGTTAGTGGTTTTAGTTCCGTTATGCAAGTTATATTATTCGTAAAGTGAGCTTACCTTAAAAAACACTAAAGTAATATACAAACACTACGAGGAGGTGCTCTACATTGAGTGATCAAAAGTGGATTTTAACATTAGTTGAATATTTGTAGTCTAACACTTTTGTTCACTGTTGGTAAACTAAATGTCTATTCTACATTTAACAAGACACCTGTTTTGTTTTCTTTATAAAATAAATAAACATTTAATACTCAATAACAATTGAGAACAGTTTGTCATGGTACATTTTTTGATTTTGACTTCAAATTTTGCGCGAATAAATTAAATAATAAATACATGCATCACATTCTAGTAAAATTGAGATTCAACATTGTAAATAAACATATGTAATGTTCAGTAAATAACGTGATAGTAATAGTAATAACCTGGTGGGTGCTCTGGGAAAGCGTTTGTAGGTGGTACCCATCCGTAGTAACCAGTTGGTGCTGCTTGGTAAGCAGGAGGTGGAGCTGCATACCAACTTGAAGACGGTGGTTGATAAGGAGGTGGTGCATCAAAATCAGGACCATTCCTTTGAGCTGTAGACGATTGAAATTGTAACGAATATTCAACAAACATTCAATAAATTATTCTTTGAAAATATAAAAAAAATCATACCTATTTGAGCTGCTCTCAACATTGCTGATCCAAATTCAATAGCTCCTCCGCTCTTGAAATGTAACTTGAATTTGCATTCTCCTACCCAATTTCCATTTGGCTGTGATCTGCAAACACCTTTGATGTAGTTAGCTCCAAACATTGGCTGCTCAACTTCCACATCTCTCAATGTAACAAATGGAAAACTGAAAGATTGCATCTTTTCTCTTTGGTCTTTAGCATTAAATATCATTCTGTGCGTGGTCAGGTAAAGTCGACCTTTCTTGGTACCCAAGAATTCAGGCTGCTCCTGACCATGAAACTCCATCGATACATGGTCGCTGTATAGCAGTATACTGAAAAACCGAATCAATTTATTAATATATTTAAAATACAGAATACTTGATAAATATATATATATAGAATCTTTTGTAATGCTTCAATCTTATCCATTAACATTAGAAATAAAATGTAAGGAAAGAATGCCACCCAGTCAGACTCTTTGTTTACAAATATACGTCATCAGTGAAAACGATAGATTCTAACCTTTCATCCTAAGCACTCTCGCCGAAGTAACTTCCGTAAAAAAACCCGAAAGAGTTGGCGGTAGATAATTTATAAGCAGTTCCTCGGTGTCAACGAAAACACTAAGCGCCCGCTAATCGATAAAGGAAGCGCGACGGCGAGACTGAATCTCAAGGTCGCGTAAAATTTTCACGTACAATACTCTATCTCCGCGACGCACAATTGCGTGGAATGACGCAACCAGGAGCTCCGAGTGCTCCAAGTAGTCGCTAGAAAATTCCATCTGTCACTTCCCGTAGCCCAATAAATCTAAATGCAAGTGCATCCTGCACTCATGTTGTCGAAAATTCGGATAATTTCTCGACCTGATGGAAACGGTGAACGCTGTTAAGGGCGATCACGGAAGGTTCGGAGCTCGGGGAGGAGAAAGGGTGATTACTCACCATTCGCCGGCGTGTATGAGAACGCCGCCGTTGGCGTGCGCCGTGTTCAGAGACATGTTTACTGCAGGTGTTCGCTTGTGCGGCTGCGGGTGCTTCGCTCCTCGTTGCGCTCGACACCTAGACGACGACGAAAATATACGGTCCTCTCGTGCGCGACCCAATGCGCCTATAGCCGATCAGCTGATTCATAAGCTGCGAAAGCTCTTCTGCGCATGCGCTAACGCCAACCCATATATACACATTAAACACTACACTTATTCCAGTAATTTCACGGAAAAACGGATAAAAACGAAATAGAGCTTTTTATTATCTACATTTGGATTGAGTTCGACATTCAACACATTTCTAATGCATTTTATTTGCTTGTTAGTGTAAATCTAAGACGTTGGCGAACCTGCTTTTGACTTTAAAAAGAAAATTACAATGATGTCTTGGAGTTAATAGTGAGATAAGACTATCCGCGTTCTTCATTAAGTTTAGAGGACAATTTCATTGATATCATTATAGCGCAGATAATAAATTTTGTAGTGCTGAGTCATAAGTTATTATGAGTTTCAACAAGTCACAAACTGACAAAAAATTATGCTGCATATATGTAGACAAAAACGTTATAGAACATTAATAATTATAATAAAAGAAAAATTTGTTTTTTTTTATTATACTAAAAATATAGATTTAGAAATCTATATTTTTCTAAATCTATATTTTTAGTACAATAAAAAAAAACTAGACAAACTAAAAAGATAATATACTATATTTATATTTTTTTAGAACATATTCTATTAATACTCGCATTAAAAGGCAATATTGCTGCTTTATAAAATATTAAAGCAATTAATGTTAATGTATTTTATTCAAATTATTGTAATTCAGCAAACTGCATACTCTTGTTTACTTCCTGGAGCTGCTTCATACCCGATTTGCATTCACGTCGTATCCGGGACGTAAATAAAAAGTGCGAAGAGAAGAAACTTGTGCATGACACACCGGGCAAAGAATTTCATAATTTGCGAGTTCCTAAGCAGTCTACGATCTGATGAAATGATAAAAACATTGAGCGCGCATGGTTTGAATTCCGACTTGCCCAGTATATATAACTTCGATTTCCCCATGATCAACTTCATTTTTTGAAATTCTATATTAAGATCAAAGAAATAAAATAATAATGTGTTACAGACTTTTAAACACATGATTATTTAAAAAATTAATTATATAATAATTGCAAGCTTTAATTAGCTTTTTAATAACTCAATATTTATTCAATCTATTTCTTTATGTGTTAATTCTTAAATTATAGGTATTATAGGTATTATAGTTTTTTACGATACTTAAAAGACTGAAGAAAGAGGCAAATTTGCCCTGTTTTAGTGAATTAATTCTTTAGATATACCAATAATATAAATAATTGAAGTACTTAGTACTCAGGTATACTGAAGTCCATAAAAAAGGCAATAAACTTTAATGGTACGCACTAGCTTTTCCATAAGATACTCGGAAGCACTCCCAATAATTGCTCGCTGCTCCATGGAAACCTCGCCGCGCCGATTCAGGAGGGTAGCGCGTTAATAAATGTACCCCCGATCGCCAAAGCGAGGGCAAAACCGTCGGAATAAAGACGGCCAGGTGGAGAGAAAAACAATCGGCCAGGCGGAAGAGCGAAGCGGCGAGCCCGGAGGCTTTCGGCGGCGCGAGCTCTCGTGCGCGCGCAGAAATCGATGCGGCCCGTGCACGCACGGGGGTGCAAGTGCGCGGGCCGCCTCAATCGTCCCGGGGACTGCTGGCCGCGACGTGCGTGGCTCGATCGGTCGGCGTTGCGTCGCCTGGAATCAAGTATGCCCGGGGCCCGGCGGCCAGTAGCCTGAGCCCCCCCGTCCCCCGCAGCCATGGACGAGAACCTGAGCCGCGGCTACGTGCAGCTCGGCAAGGCCCGCAGGATGAACGAGTTCAAGTTCAGCGAGAACGGCTTCGCCAGGCTCTCGCCGCCCGTCGACAAATGGAACTGCGTCTACCTGTCGCTGCTGCTGGCCGGGGTCGGATTCCTCCTGCCGTACAACAGGTTTGATTCGCTTCGGGTTGACAAGGTTTTTGCTTCGTGCGGGGATGAGGCTCGGGAGAAACGAGGGTCCGCGCTACTGCGTTTCGTTTTGGGGGATGATAGGCTCCTGCGTAACCTACTGACCGCGACTCGAGCTTATTTTTCAGTTGTGTTTGTATGTTGTGTGTTCGGCCCGGGGAGTATTTTCGACAAAACGAGTGCCGTTAAAAATGATAGCAAGCGGTGACTTTGCAAACAGTGACAGATAGGAGATTTATTTATGCGATTTATCGGAGAGGAATTGAAATCGATCGCATCCACGTATTATTTACGTTTCACAAGTTAAGCACTTTTAAGACGAAAATACGACTATACAATGGAGCGAGTTTTATGGGTTGAAGTGACTTAATTTTAAAGTTTTTATTTATACGACTAGTGTAATTGGACATTTTTTACAGCTTCGTTATTGCCGTGGATTACTTTCAAACAAGATATCCCGGGACGACAGTTATATTCGACATGTCTGTCGTTTACATCACGATGGCATTTTTCGCCGTTTTAGTTAATAACATTCTGGTCGAAACTTTATCACTCGGCACAAGAATAACGTTTGGTAAGACCATAACAATTTTTTCCATAGTACAAAAAAAAACAATTTTGTAAAAAAGTAATAAATATTTCGACTTAAAATTTGCAGGCTATTTAGTCTCATTCTTAACGCTCAACTTTGTTGTTATCTGCGAAGTATGGTGGGAAATATTCGGAGTCGCAACTTCATACACAATAAACTTAATAGCTGTAGCTGTAGTTTCTCTTGGTTGCACAGGTAACTAACTGAAATCATTTAATTTAACAAAGTCAAGGTTTTCTGCGATCAGTGTAACACTTGGCCATCAGTATTAAGAAATGTATCTATCGAATTTCCAAAGATAACGTGTAACTCATGCAATTGCAGTTCAACAATCGAGTTTTTACGGCTACACGTCGATGCTTCCTAGTCGTTACACCCAAGCTGTCATGGCCGGTGAAAGTAATAAAAAGTTATTTTACTCTAAAAGAAATATTTTCGGCCCAAAGAATTTATTAACTTAAAAAAATGTTCGCTATTTTTAGGTGCTGCTGGATTTTGGGTGTCGATAAACCGAATAATAACGAAATCATTGGTGTCCGACGAACGTGGGAACACTTCGATGTTTTTTACCCTTTCTATCCTTACAATAGTCGTTTGCTTTGTCATGCAACAGCTAATTTACAAGACTGAATTCGTTCAGTACTACATCAACCTATGCCAGGAGAGAAACAAAATTACTCTCGAACCTCAAGAAGACGCAGGCTTGGTGAGGGTACATTACCTTTTCTACCCTATGTGTTGTTGTAGTACCACCGAATCTCATTTACAAGGTGGACAAACATTGATCATTAAAAAAGATATTAATTGACTGCATCAGTAGCTGAATTTTTTATAGCATGCAATTTACGAATTTATTAGAAGTTGTCAATACTTTAGTTTGCAGTCATAAAAAATTGACTTAGGATTCGTACGTCTTTTATATTTCACACGGCTCGTTAAAGCTTTCAGTTTAGAGTAAAAGTAAACTTGAAAGGAAACATTCATCGAGGACAATTAATGTTTTAGATGGATCCGATGGATCAGGGAAGTGATCCATCAAGAGGACAATACGGCGTGTTGAAATTACAAACGAGTCCTTTGGGACCTGATTCAGCAGGTGGCAGCGTCGACATGACTAATAGTGCGTATTTACTTTTTGTCATAAAACGCATTTTATCGAATCAAAGAGTTTACTATAACGAAACGTCTTTTTCTCAGCTACCGGCCAATTGTTTGAGTTCTCGTTTAGCAATCCAGTGTACGATCCAACAGCGCCGTCCGGAAACCCACCAGGAAGCGCGGGACCAACATATAAGGTCGAGGACATTGTCGTAATGAGAGGTAGCTATGGGAATACTCAATCGGGTATGAGCAAGAGGTGGTCTGGTATCAAACGTAAGTTTCGCTTTATAATGACCAAATTGCTATTTTAGAAGGTACGAATTTTTAAATCGATCATCATTTACAGGTGGAATGACGGCCAGATTAGAAGTAGCAAAACTGATCTATCCCTACATGGCGAGTATAAGTATAGCGTACTTTGTAACACTTTGTCTGTATCCCGGTATCATATCCGAAATCATATCTTGCAAGTTCGGCTCCTGGATGCCGGTTATCCTTATGACTTCCTTCAACGGTGCTGACTTGATTGGAAAGGTACTATAAAAAAAAGAAAATTCTTTACTAATAGGATTACAGAGCAACAGAAACAGATATTAAATAACGACTTGATGGTTGTATCGATAGATGCTGGCGACACTTCCGTGCCAGTGGACACGTACACAGCTTCTGAACTTTTCTTGCGCTCGGACGATATTAATCCCACTGTTTTTGATGTGCGCAATACCAAGGAGTTTTCCTGTACTTCACAATGAGTTGTTCCCCATCATCCTTTCGGTGTTCCTTGGTATTACTAATGGCATCGTCGGTAGTGTACCCATGGTTCAGGCACCAACGAAGGTGCCCGAGGAATACCGCGAACTTGCTGGTAAATTATGCACTGTAAAAAAAATTTGTAGTGGAATATTTCAGACGATTCATAAACAATAAAATCCTCAACAGGGAACATAATGACGCTGTCGTATACAGCGGGTCTAACGTTGGGCTCGGTGCTCGCGTACATGCTGGATGCGTGTTTGGGCGCTCCCTTGACCGCGAAGGAGATCTGCCCACGCCCAGTGATCCCGGCGGTGATCTCGATGACTGCCTCGCCGAGTCTGAGCAACGTCACCCTGAACCTGCTGGCCAGCACCGCGAGCAGCGTCCTGACGACGGCCGTGCCCCTCAGCACGACGTCGACGACGATGGCGGCTACGACGGCGGCGAGCAGCGTCGTCTCCTCGATCGCCTCGACCCTGGCCAGCGTGGAGCGCGTCACGAAGAAGGCCAGCGGCGTGATCAAGCGGGTGTCCAAGGCGCCCAAGGTCCGGACCACCGCCTCGACCATCGCCGGACTCCTGTCCACCGCGTTGTTTACCGGGTACGAGGAGGCCGTGACTCCTGGATTGCACCAAGTCGCCGGCAACATCACGGCTACCGCGATTCCGCGACTTCTCGCTAATGCCACCCATGTTCTTGGTAACGGCGTAATTCAGCAGTAGTAGCTTGGACCCCGCGAAACGATGTAGCTGCTTGCGTATTTGAAGGTGTGCGACTTTTTATCGGAGTTTACTAAGGTTGTGCTTTCAAATAGTGCTTTCATAAGCGCTAGAAGATTTAACGTTTCATTCTATTTATACGTTAAAATCATTTTCTATTTATACAAATCCATATTTTAAATCATTTTTTTAACAATCTTGATTTCAATGTAACTCAGAGTAAGTGAAAAGTAACTTTATAAATGGAAATATACATCGAATTAAGTCAGTCGTGAATAAAGAGCTTTGCGATTACACTGAAGGCGTCAAATCTAAAAGAGTTGTAAATGAAAAATGTAGATAGGAAAAGATAGATGGGATTCGATATGACAATAGTAAAAAGCATTCGTAGACCAAATTAATAATGTTAATATTCAGGATCGATAGAGTGTTTTCTTAACCTCGCAGTCACACATTCGAGTCGTCGTAACTCGTTCTCTTCCTTCGATCGATATAAGTACGAAAATGATATCAATAATGGAAAAATTTAGTGAAATTTAGAACAACTTTTCTATACTTGAAATGTGCTACCTTCAAATTCGCTATCAGCTGCTCGTTCACATAATTATTTGTTAATAATCTTCTAGTCGTCTGTTTAATTTACGTTAAATGTATAGTTACAGTTATTTATTGGTAGTATTTTGTTATTGTTAATTTTGTCGCAAGAGGAATCGCATCAATTCCATATACTTTAAGTTTTCGATAGTATTCCTTACATATATAGCAAAAAGACCATAAGCCATTCATAAATTAACTTTCATAAAGGTAAACCAATGAAATACCCAATAGTTTTTATTTATTCATCGTGTGGTTAAAAACAGAATGAAAACGAGAGACTGCATTTCTATAATCCTAATACATGGTGAATCTCATTGTCAGTAAAATTGCTGTTTTCCAATTTTTACTGCTAGTCAGTATATAGCCCTATTATTCGACATATACATGTTATTGTGGAAAAAATAAGTTAAAGTTTGATAGATGCTGTTGGGATACTAGAAAAAAAATTACACAAAGGAAAATCTCATACATAGATCATCCTGTTGATGAAGAACAACATTATATCACATGACGGAATCTCGCAATTAAGTCACGTATAACTTGTATGCAAATCAAGTTTGCAAAAGATTTACGGGATTTAGTCGCGCTATTTTGTCGAACTAGTTGATAGGATGGTTTTGAATACCAGATAGTAATGAGATAGGTATACCTATGTGATCGTCTAAAATTGTAGATGATATTTGGCGAATTAAATAATTATACTGTAAACCCTCCGTGGTCGGAAAAGTGATATGTGGAATCTCGGGATCAGGAGCCTTTTTTACGTGATATGTATGTGTGTCTTCAAAATACACTCAAGACGATTGATGTATGTTCCATATCTTAAACACCTGCGCGTGTACATTTTAACCCGTACCTTAATTCGATGTTAACAAATTTTTTAATTACCTCTGATTTTTATATTTTATTTTATAAATGAATAACTAATTAAATAAAAACTATAATTTATAAACTCGTTTAAATTTAAAATCACTATTGCATATCTCAGCGTTAATATTCAGTTTTAATTAATAGTAAAATAATTCATTATAATATTTAGACAGTGAAATGTTTGATCATCTTTAAAATTACTCTAAAAATGCGGAGCTTCGTATAAGTATAACAGTTTGTAAATAAAATTAAGAAAAACAAGTTGATAAAAAGTAACGATTTGACGGAGTAAGTGATCTTCGTTAAAGCAAGTTCTTTGCAACCCGTTGAGATGAATAGAGAGACGTTTTTTACCTGTAAGAATTCTTTTTGATATTCCAAAGTTTTTCTTAGAAACAACACATTTTCCTTGTAACTAGTATACAGTATACTGTATGTTGAATATAGCTATAGAGGAAAAAAAAACTATTCTTGCAAAATGGTTGCCCGTTTTATCGATGTTTTTACCGGAAGCGGGGAGTGAACATAACGCTACTTGCGCAAAATTCTATTTCGCTCCCACGCTGTCCCCAGGAGAAACCTACACAACGTGTGTGATTCGCGAGTTACGAATTAATAATATTAGTAGAATCAAAAGATAAAAGATACTCTTCAGTGACGCTTGCTGAGGTTTTATTTATTTATTGAGAAAAGTAATATAGAAGAAGATATTGGATATCTGTATTTGCATTGGGAATACTTTCATGCAGTGAGTTTAAAATAATGGTTACGATGAACTTTGGACAAAATTATCACACGCATATGTAATAACATATACTGTTAAAAATTATCTAATACTTTTTAGATATTTTGCTATAGAAAAGCATCGAGCTTGTGTATTTATTGCTATTTTTTTTATGTTTCAAAAAATGAATCCCTATCTTATTTTTTTAGCTGTATCTATTTTTTAAAATTAAATGTTGCGAGCGACATGTTTGTTAAATTTACTTGTTTGCGATATATCATAAAATATCATACAAATATTATGTATAAGTTATATGTTCGTAACTATTAGGATAAAGAATATTTGTTTCCTTTATATTTTTGTGAATGTCTCCAAGCACTGCTTATAGCTTTCTTTATCCATGTTTAGAGCTTCTAAAAATTTTACATAAAAATAGAAACAATTTTGAATTGTTAAAATTAGAAAAACAAGTATAAAATATCTCTTAAAGAAAAGTTATCCTAATTGTAGAGTGTAACAGATACATTGTTGAAGGATTTTTGTGAGAATGTGTTCGAATGCATGAGTTCTGGTAGAAAGTCATACTGAATAAACACACAATCTTATATAAAAAAAGAAACATTTTAACTATGCTCTACAATGCTTCAACGTTGCTTTAATTCTTTATAAATCCTTACACTTAATGCGAACATATCTGAAATACCTGTTACTATACCTAATATACCACCTTTTAAAAACGTGTATATCGTTCTTTTATCGTATAAAAAAAGGAGTGTTCGAGATACAATTTTGTAACTGTAACCATGTCGGTGCAAAAGTGGAAATTAAAAAAAAGGGTATAAGAGAGGAAGGAGAAATTTGAACTTTTCATTGTTTTCGTGTATGTAAAAGTGAACTTCTCACAGACACGCGCCAATACTCATAAACACACACGATCGGATCAGTTTTTTTTTCGATTCTACACGACTACGTTCTTCTACGGCAAGGAAGAAAAATCTATTTTATTTGAGGCGACAATATATATTTTTATATCGAATTCTTTTTATACAAATCTTTTTAAATTTTAAAATACTCAATCGCGACAGCACCGTCAATAATTTTACCTCTTTATATATTAACACAGTTGAAAATAATTTCCAGATTTGCCCTTAAAAGTCAATCGATGTTATTATAAATGAAGAAAAAAGAACAATATAAATCTATAACAAACGGAACTCATAGAATATGATCATATAAATTATAAAATAAAACAGTTAACTCATATGAAACGTGTTAAAGACTATTTTTTTAGTATAATAAGTAACAACCAAAAAAAATTCGTGACGATAGTTTGTCAGTGTGTGTACTTTGAAATTCATCTTCTTTTTCTCTTCCTTAAAAAAAAAAATGCGAAAGCAAAATCATTTTTAAAACGGACAAGAAAAGTAAATTGGAAACGGAATACTCTAGCGCAATCTGTACAATAACAAAAGGAAGCGGGTTGGGGCGACAGAAGAAAACCAAAATAAAATTGAGTAGCCAATGAGAAAAAAAATCAGAACTTGTCACGACATATACTGTATTTTCAATTATTGAAAAGAACATGCTACTTGCGAGGGTGCGCGTGCACTCGAGCCGCGGTTCCTCCACCATCCGCGGCGAGGGCCGCGGCTCCGCAGTCCGCCGTTATGGATATGTACAAATAATAAACATTATGTATATATATAACATAATATATATTGCATCTTACATCTACTTTCTCCTCTACTCTTTCTTTCCATTTGTTTCTTTTTTAAATTTTCGCGAGTTTCTCATAATCGCTAAGGTACGCGAGAGAGTAAATACGTATGTACACTAGACACTGAGAGAGTCCTCGGTGGGTCGCACATGCACACGCAGCCGACTCGTCCCTGGTATTCGTTGGCGCGCTCGCTTATCACAGTCGGAGGTGAACGAGGGGCAAGGCGTCACTTCAGAAACTTAGCCGTCCAGTCCGCACGCGGTACGCCGCTCGCCCGCGAGTTCAGCATCCCGCTGTACAGCGCCTTGTTGTTCACCTCTGAAATGCGCAGTAGGTATCTTTAGTATTTGAGAGTCACAATATCGTTCAAGCGCATTTATAGTGCATTTGCAATTCTAGCTATTGAGTTTGTCAAAAATTGTGAAATGTGACTATACGTATTTAAATGAAATATCTGGCTAGTTAGAAGAAAGTTATTTTTTCCAAGTAAATTTCGCTAAGAGATTTGATATTTTTGAAGGTAGCTGATACCGCTTTAGATTTACTGTACTATTTAGTAGCTATAACGAGGACTCTAAAAGTTTTGTAAAAGTTGTGGACGTTTGCGCAATTGAAGAAGTGATAAGAAGCAGTTGTGACGGTGCTACAAAATAGGAGTGCGCGTGTCGCTGATCAATCGAACAAACGCTTACTGATGCCCTGGGTACCGTAAACGCTGGGGTAAGGCAGTCGAGCGACGGTCTGCTCGGTGCCGTAGCGATTGCGCGGCCGCTGCTCGACGGGCTCCTTCGCCTTGGCCGCCCAGTAGGACTCGGCCAGCTCCTCGAGCTTGTCTCCGCTGGGCGGCTTGGCCAGCGGCGCCGGTACCATCGCCGAGCTGGGCAGTCCGTGACCCACCAGTCCGTTCATCGGACCCGGCGGCAGGTCGCCGCGCGAGCGCGCCTCGTTGCTGTTGCTCCTGAAATGTTTTTTCAACGCGCTGCCCTGTACTATCAGCCAAAGCTCTTTCACGAGCGCAACTCCGCTCTACGGACTTTTCGTTTTCACCAGCACTTTATTAGTAACGTTACGTGAAAAAAAAAAATCATTGCTGACCAAATAATTCAAGTATACTTATTCATCTAGTTTTTCATCAAACGATGAATTAATGTAAATTTATTTGCTGAAATAAGTTTAATGTGAAATCAAAATAACGAGGGCATTTTGTAAAACAAAAAGTCCGTGAGGAGTAGAAACAAAAATGAGATATTTAACTGTCAAATAAAGTAAGTTCTCTTTTACAGCTGCAATTGATTAATCGCGCTGCGCACAACCTAGTAAAATCAAACGACAGAACGCTCGACTATTTTTTCCAAACACCAGCTTTATTGTTTCAGCAAATACAAGATCATTAAAAAGCGTACAAAAGTCAGAGATCGCCGGCACGAAAAAGGAAAAATTCGCAAACAATAAGGTCTCAATAAAAAAAAATGGTCTCAAAAATAAATGCCGTAAAAGACGTAGGCAAGCGACAGGCAGGACACGGCGTAGGAGCACTTGATGACGTTGCCGTACTTGAGTAGCAGCCCAGCAAGTAGCTTGACGACCGTGACGAGTCCGACGAGCGACAGGAAGAAGACGAACGAATCGCGGGGATTGGCGTGGCGCTCGAGGAGCTCGTCGGCCAGCTTGACGAGCCAGGCGCCGGCCTCCTCCCGGGCGGCGCGCTTCCCGGGCGCCAGCTTCTCGAGGACCGCCTCCAGCAGCTCCAGCAACTGCCTGAGCAGCAGCAGCAGCAGGTCGCGCAGCAGCAGCAGCAGCCCGCGCCAGTCGGCCGAGCTCGCGCCCTCCAGCAGCTCGGCCAGGCCGGCTGCCGGCGCTGGGACGGGCTCCGCCGGCGCCGACAACTCCAGGGGGTGGGCCTTGTCCCACAGCGCCGCGGCGAACAGGCACGTCGCGCACGCCGCCAGGAACGCCAGCTGGGACGCGCCCACGCTCGGCGCTGGGCTGTTGGGAGGAACCGGGCCCGGATTTCACACTGAGCTCGGCGCTCGTTCAACGCGGATTTTTTATTTCAACGACCGAACAGCGAGTAGGGGGTCACGTAACAAAATCGCATATAATACAAATTTTTTTTTAAATTTTTGCGTTGTGCTTCAACATTTCTAGGATCGAAAATCTCATGGATTCTAGTGGCCTGCTTATCAGAACATTTGATAATTAATATGCAAATATTCAAACGTTTGAATAGTTACGTAAGAAAAATATGAAACTCTTTTAAACATTAAAATATCTGAATGTAAGATACATTTTTTATAATATTTTAATATTATTTTTTAATTTTAGATCGAGTGCAACATGACATTTCTTTAAACGTGCTCCAACCACTCTACCATTATTTCTATAATATTAAAAAGTTAGGTGACTTTGTTACGTCATCTTTGGCAGACGGAAAAATACAGAAATAATCCAAACATCAACCATGAACAGACATGAATGAATCGAGGTAGATCAACGGCTGCATTATGCAGCACTCTACTCAACTATATCACATGTTCTGAAATGAGTCTACACAAGAACCCTTAGCCTATCCTATCCAAGTGAAAAAGAGATTCCAATTGAATAATCGCTGCTGTACTAAAAGTCGGGAGAGTACCTAGAGGGCAGCTGGCTCGGCGACTGTGCGAGTACGTATCTCGCGGGCATCTTGGCGGAGACGCGCCTGCTGTTAAGCAGGAGACGGTGGCTGGGCAGGCCGCTGTTGGCATTGCCGTTGACGTTGCCATTGCTGAGGTTGAGGTTGACGTTGACGTTGGCGTTGCTCCAGGCGCGGTTCACGTGGGGCATCTGCTCGTACCACGAGGGCAACGTCCAATTCGTCGCGCTCTGCTTCTGATTCGTCGGCTGAATCTCCGGCATCCGGTTGCTCAGGTAGTTCCCATTCCAGCTTACCCGGTTCTCCTTGTATACCCGCTCGGGCAGCAGACGCGACTTCTCGTCAGGATTGAGGATGTTTCTGTAACAGGACCAATTTTTTTCTTCATTTTACTTTTTTTATTTTACAGAGTGATCAGCTGTCTCTTTCTTGCTTGCCATGGCGTTTGGCTATAAGTCATTACGGACAAATTTCTGATGAACAAGGTTTAACACTATATCTTCGTAAAATTTTTCGAGAAATTTCAAGATAGCATATAATAAGTGATGAAAAATGCGATAATTTCGAAGCTAAATAAAAACAAACTTTTTTCTTTAACGTTGTTAAAAGATACCTACAGAATAGTGTGAAGAAAAGAATAGTTAAATTATTTCAAATCTGCATTGTAAAACATTTTTCTAGGTTCATCAGAAAAATCTCCGAAGAATGTTAGAAAACAAATTTGAACGTACCCTAAAACCTCGTTGGAGAACTCTTCCTCGTCCCACTTCTTGACGGTACTGTTGCTATCTCTTTTGCGGCTATTGTGATTGAGGAGCGGCAGAACCGGCTGCTGTTGGACCGGCTGCACCTGCACCTTCTGCAGTTTCTCCGGCACTCTGCAACGAAAACGACGTAGAGGAACGCGCTCGCTCTCTGGCGCGCATTTTTACGAGGATTCTGGCCGACGAGCCAGCTAGCGTTAGATTCTTTTTTGCAGCTAGCGGCTAGCAACTAGGGGACAAAAATTATCGGTTTTTATCTAACTAGAGACTTTAGTATACAGTAATCTCCCAGGCATTAAATTTCTCAGCTTTTTTAACAAATTCTTTTCCATGCATTACAATAATTTTCTCTTTTTTTCTTACGTCGAAACTGACGAAGTTCAATGTTTGGGCTTTTACTGCACTTACCATTTAGACAAATATTAGTGTTTTCTCCTCAGTAGGCGCGTGTTACGGTAAGAGTCTCTTATAAAACAGCAAAAGCAATTTACACAAGCGCATGGCGATGAAAATACGAAGACGTTTATTTATACCGTCAGATATAAGTGAACTTTAAAAAAATAGGCTACCTGGTTTGTTGACCGATAGGACTAACGACCTCCTGCGTGGTCTGTCGATGAATACCGTTGACGTACGGGTGCGGGAGGCCTTGGGCTTGGGAAATAATAGGCGCTGGGATGTTGACTTTGTTCATGACGAGTTCACGCTGTGAACTCACGCCGATCTTCTTGCTGTTCACCAGTCGCTGATTCGATTGAAAGTACGGGTACCTACGAGTTATTTTCTTAGTCAGATTTTACAGATCGTTTAACGTTATTATTTAGCTTGTGTATATACAAAAAAGTTTCACGCTCAATATTTCTTAAGTGCTTATTTCCATGATTATGCCTTAGTTGCTTGTAATTATTGGATGCGAGTTATGGACTTGGTATACATTTATGACACTTAGCAAGTGGATCAAGATCGGTGTTGAAAGACCTTTAACTGAATACGTTAGATGTGGTTATTCTTTGTTGAAGTGACTCTGTTTCACTTTTCTTTACTAGTGCAATTACGTTATTATTCTTGAAGGATGAAAAAATATTAACACAGAATTGTTCCCTAGTCAAGGATCATTTTCTAGAGACAAAGAAATCGAGTGCATTTAATAATAAAGTGTCTGTAGACAGTTGAATAATTTGATTGAATAATAATCAAGAACAGCGTGAAAGGTGAATTGCAAAGTGGCAAGTACTTTTATTTCTGACTCACATCTATCGTAACTAATAAAGAGTTCAAATAATTGGTTTTCTTATTGATAAAAAAAAGTCTTGAGGTGGTTTAAATAAAAAATAAAAACATTTAACTGACAAAACATACCTGAGTGCCTGATGTGCGGTAGGCCTCTTCGTGGGATTCCATTGGAGCATATCCTCCATCAGCGTAACTGCCTCCTGACTGGCGTTAGGAATGAGTACACCGAGGGAGGTGCGGCTAAAGTTGGGAAATCGAAAGTTCATGGCAGCGGCGAGTTGGTAGCCCTCGGGCCAGTCATTTTTGTCCGGCGTCCCTATCACCGAACAAATCTTAAAAATCTCGTCGATCTCACTTTTTCCCGGGAACAGCGGCCTGAACGTGTACAACTCCGCCATGATGCAACCCACCGCCCAGATGTCGATCGGACTATTGTAATTCGTCGAGTGAAGCAGCACCTCTGGTGCCCGATACCTGTGTGAATTTCAAAAGGAAAAATATCAAGCTTTAGTTGGTGAATAGTCCAGATTCAAAAGGTACACCTACCATCTGGTAGACACGTAATCCGTGTAAGGTGGTCTCGACCTTATCTCCCTCGCCAAGCCGAAGTCGGCAATTTTTATTAGCTCGGGGCCCATGCACAGTAGATTTTCCGGTTTCATATCTCGATGAAAGAATCCATGCTTGTGCATAAACGCCAGACCCTGAAGTACTTGGTAAACCATATTCCTTATCACTGGCTCAGGAAACAGTTTATCCCTGAAAATTGACATACGCTTAAAAAAATGTTCCGAACGACTCTTTAATTCCAGTCGAAAGTCAACGAGCCGATGTACCGACCTCTCCTTCATGAGCTGGTAGAGGTTCTCCTTCATGTACTCGAAGACGAAGTAGAGCACGTCGTTCTCGCGAATGACCTCCTTGAGCTTCACGACGTTTGTGTGGCTGAGCTTCTTGAGCGACTTGACCTCGCGCAGATTCATGGCCTCCTCCCACGAGTAGTACTTGCGCTTCATGCGCTTTATGGCGACCTTCTCGCCGGTGTCGATGCGCTCGCCGAGGACGACCGAGCCGAAGGTGCCGTCCCCCAGCTGGTTCAGCGTTATGTAGCGGTTCATCGTCATTCCTTTTTTTCGCCGGGCTGTCACTACTGCGAGGCGCTGCCCAGCGGCGATCGGACCTCTCCGCCGTCCGTTATCAGCGCCGCGTACTGCACCGCCATACCTTCCCGCTGGTGCATCTTGACCGTCTCAAGATTCTTCTGTTCCTAAAGCGAAACAACTTCTTTTCATTCTACTACATGATTTCATTTCGAAATATTTATTTCCATTTGGGTTATTTATAACCCAATCTTTATTGCTTTATTGGAGTTAAGATGCTATAAGGTGATGGAGCAATCGACACTTAGAAAGATATGGACAAAATTTCACTGAAATTACAGTGTAAATCACAGATTACGAATATCGATCGACAGTGTTAAGCGTTTCGACAAAGACTTCGTTACCTCGTCTGTTGAAATATTCAAGGCGAACGCACGGCTCCGTCATTGTTAATCATTCACAAGCGCTGGCTAAAGCCTATTTGACAGGCTTGACATTTTTGCGACAGAAATGAGTTAGATGCTCAAATTCGTTGTAAAGGATATGATTTACTTCCTCAATTTTCTGTATTATTTTTTCTATTTATAGACATAGACGATTGTCAGATTACTTGATGTGGCAAAATAGAAATAGCTATAAATGTTGAAGCCAACGACACTGGTACCTACACATTACCGTTGCAGTTAATTATAAAAAATTCAATCTAACCTATTTTTCCTTATGTTATTTTTATACAGTGCTCTCCGTTCTTTTACTCTTTTACTGTTTCATAACGTAATTAAAAGAAAACTACATGGCACACTTATTCCCGTAAAAAAGCTAAATAAAAAGCCCATTCAATTGTGAAAAAAACTCGAAAAATGTGAAAAAAAACGCAAGTAATCGCAAAGGTACGTAAACCGTGAAAAGCGCCCGACTCGTTCAGAGATCGACTGTAACGAGCCACCGGTGGAAGGCACTAGACACCGAGCGGTCTTTACACATAACGTCGCGTCGGATGAACGGCCGAGGGAGGGGCGGCGAAGCGGGTCAGGGCGAGGACGGCGCGGCGCGCGGGTATCGCACCTGACCCGCAGGCGGGCCCGACTCCCCCGGTGCTTTCGCGCGGCTTTTATCCCCGCGAAGAGCCGGCACTCGCCGAGGTCTTTGTACCGCGACCTCAATTGCCGATCGATCAAGGCGAGCAGAGTGGCTTGAACTCCGTCCGGGCAGGAATTTACGCCGGCGTACCCCGCGCCATGCTAAACCCCCTCACGCCTTTTTTTAATCGCGCGATGATGGATTGCATTTTTCAGGGGGAAGTCGCCGGGGGTGCTTGCGAGGGAGCCTCAGACCTGATACCTTGCTGGCACGTTCGTCAACAATAAATACTTTTTGGGACAGGTGTTCGATCACGTATTGTAGACACTTAATATTAATATTTTAACATTGTATTTGTATCATTAGATTGTATTTGTTTGAACCTTTAGACTGGTGAAGATAAAGTATATTATTAGCATTAGGTACTAGCGCATTTATTTACAAAAATTATTATTTATTAATTAGCTTTAATAAAATAATATTAACGACGGTAAAAAAAGATGGTTAATTAAAACTTAATTTCTGCAGGTTTATTGTGTTTTAATTATTAAACATGAAATGAAAGGAGGTAAAACTTCTATAAAAAAAAATTTTTCAATGAATTATATAAAAAGAAACAAAATGAAACGTGCGTTTCTTATTTATAATAAACGAAGATGTTTCGAAGCTTGTACGAATCCGTTGTTCGAAGTATTAGCAGAATAATGCGTATATACGAATAGACACTTTGAATATTTGATCAATTCGCGATAAATGTTAGTGTGTAAAGTTTCAGCGCAACCTTTGTACCTCTTTGTTCGTTGATTCATGCTTTACATGCTACGATACTTTATACAGTTCTTTATTTATTTTTGTGTACAAACGGAAAGTGATAATTTTTATTTTTATGGATTTAAATAGATATAAATTTTACTAAGACGATCATGTTTAAAAATATGCAGATGTGTTTTTAGTTTTTATTGATGAAAAAATGCTATGTTTTCAATAGAAAATTGATTAATCGATAGCCGAGTAGTGTAATTCATGAATAAATAATCCAATTAAGGAATTAAGTTAAATTACTCGAGATGGCAGCTTGCGTTCGCTGCAGTAAATGTGATATGACGCATACCTGACAAAAGTTGAGTTTTAATCACTACTTATTTCATCATGATGTTTATAGATTCCTTTTAGTAAATTTTAAAACAAAAAGTTTAGGCTATTATTACAACTTTTCATTTTCCCAGGAACGGGAAAATTGCCAGGCATTCGAAAGAAGCCATTAACATAGAACCTTCAACGTATAATTTAGTAGCAATTCTTAATACAAAAAAGCATTTATAAAAAAAGAATGATAATTAACGGTTTATTGCATCCGTAATTTTATTCCGGCCGATGAAAGCTAAATCGGCCGAGCTCCCTGAATCGCGACGTCCGCGGGACAAATGACTTTCTCCTTCCATCTGTTTCCACGTATAAAACACGCGCATCGTACCTGTGAATCCCGGTACACAGTTAAAAGAAAAAAAAATAAAAGAAAGAAACAAGAGTTTCGATGCGAAGAGCCTCTGGGGGCGATATCGATCCAACCGCCTCCGTAGAGACACACCGGGCGATTTCGGGCAGACACGATACACGCGGCCGCGTGCGCGCACCTGGGGCACACAGTGAGATTCGTCGGCGCGTGGCCCTTGTCATTTCTCGTTTCGGTTTCACCTGCATTTTCGACGCTGCTGATCTATATACCCGCCGCCCCCGCGAGGGCTGCGTCACTCATGCGGGCCGCCTCGATTTTACTGCTCGCTTCCGCCTACGGGTTTACACCTCCTCGACTTGTAAATTAAAACGGCTAATGAGTTTCTTCTTTTAGCTTTCAAGGTGGAACGAAGGACGAAGATCGAAAGGTTCATCTCTTTATTAATGGTGTGGTGATTTTTATGATTTTTTTCTAATAAGATAGACGGAATTACTATCTTTAACGAATTATTGTTGTATTTATAGATCATTGATTTTTTTGACGGGGATAGTATCTGCGGTATCAATTTGTCCATGGTCAATTTCTGGTTCAAACCAGAAGTTATTAGTAAAACTATTTAAGAATATGTTACCAAAATTAAAAAAACAGAATTCCGATTCGTGAATAGTAAAATGAATGCATCTCGGTACAGTGTGTTGCATCGGGTAAAAGCGGACTTTATCAAATTTTCTTATAGAATTTATTTCGAAATTAAATAAAGAAAATACGAATAACTTCGTAATTAGGTTGTACGTAAATTAAAAACAAAATTGAAAACATCATTGCCACCCTGTTTAATGTTCCAAGTTTCCGGAAAATGTTAATTTTCACCGATAAATTTAAACACGTTTTGTTCATTAAGGTCTATGGACCTCTGAAAGCCACT
>JAXIUT010000001.1:22471461-22501102 GCA_035586675.1 Eurytoma californica | reverse complement strand
ACATATTTAATGGGGTGGCCCACTATGTCCCGAAGGTTCACATTGCCCCACGGCCCGCTATGCCCCGCTCTCCCCTAGTAAGTGTGCAAAAGTGTGAAACATTAAACTGTAATTTATTTAATACGTTGTATTGTTACAGATATACAGATATGAAAATGTATTTTCAGTCCTTGTTCGATTTTCGTTTTTAAATATTCGCGCCAAAGTTAACTTCGACTTTGCGCAATTTTTATATTATTATACGGCCTGCCCAGCACTGTATAAATTATATACCTAAATATAGTATATAAATAAAGCATTTTACCCATTTGTAAGTATATATATATATATATATATATAGATCCAAGGTTCGTATTCGTAGTTCGTACCAGGCTAGGGCTACTAATCTATATAAATATACATTATACGGTGCGATTTGATCTTTGGCGTAGAATCGTTAGAATGCAGAAAGAGAAAGTCTAGAGTGTATTCAGTTGTATAGGTGAGTGCACTGTGCATTGGCAATTCCGCATTTGTTATGCTGCACAGTGTCTGGCTCTTTTGAACTATGGATTTAAAATTTTCAATTGTTTATTAGAATTGTATCGATTTAAAACAACCATGGCTCAGGAGACTGTAAGAAGAAGAAAAAACGAATCGCAAAAGGAGAAAGAGCGAGTTCAGGAAAACAATCCGGATGCCGATACTCAGGATGAAGTTAAACCGTAAGTTTTCACTATTGCGTAAATAGTAATTTTTGTGTTAGTTTTAAAGACATTTTACTTTGAACCAATTGTAATAATATTGACAGAATTAAAAAAAAGAGAAATACGTTTTTATAATATTAATTGTGTAACATTTTTGGAATACTTTAACCTCAACTCAAGATGCCTAAGCTGTTTATTTTATTGATTTTTGTTATACTTTTTAATTACTGAACTCATACTAAATTAACTCAAGAATCTTATTACACAGAAAATATGGACCTCACGTAACATTTCCTTATCAGCGGGTTTGGTCTCGCAGTATTTTAATTCTTGGAGTTATGCTTGTTGTGTGGTACAACAGCAAAAATGGCAAGGAAGTATCATTAGCCAGACAAAAGGATGTCTTGATTAGCCGTAGTGTCAATGTTGAATGTTCCGACAACTATAAAAAAGAAATGGATCAATATCCTGGATGTGTACCTGAAAAATGTGGAAGAGTAGTATCAGATAAACTAGTATCGGCTTCAGAAGCAGATACTTTATTGCAATTAGTTAAGAATGGATTGAAACTAGGTGGGTCTAGTGGAGGAGCCAGCACATTAGATCTAGAAAGTGGTGCACTGAGTAAAGGAACAAAATTTATTAATATATATGCTTTAAAAGAAGCAAAAAAAATTTTCAGTAATGCAGACTTTGCAATTTATAAGTAAGTATTTTTAGTATTCTTCTAGCTTATTGATGATTTACTTTGAAGTAACATTGGAATGGAAATTTCAGAGTTGTGAAGACAAAAATTCAACATGCCATAGCTCACCATTTCGGAATTGAGTCAAATAAAATTTATTTGACTAAGCCTACATTTTTTTCTCGGATAACTAATGCTTCTGCTAAAACAGTACATGATGAATATTGGCATCCACATGTTGATAAAGTAAGTCTTTATTCGTGTATTTATAAATATTTATAACAAAAATGAAATACAATTTATTTCATATTTCAGGAAACTTATGAATCATTCCACTATACGTCCTTGTTATATCTTAGTGATTATAGTAGAGACTTTGAAGGTGGTCGATTCATTTTCATCGACAAAAATAGTGTGAATACAACAGTGGAGCCTCGTAAGGGTAGAGTCTCCATGTTCACATCGGGTAGTGAAAATCTACATGCAGTTGAAAAAGTTACCTCAGGCACACGCTATGCCTTGACTGTATCCTTCACGTGTGATAAGCAATACGCTACTTCCGATCCTAGTTATGAGAAAATTAAGCATTTATCAAGTACGTCATAATATTTATGACGTCAAGATATTGATGTTGAAGATTTTAAGGGTTCTGTATATGCTGCAAAAATTTACAAGAAATATTTATGTAATTTTGAATGTACATTGTTGTTATTGTAACATTCCAAACCATGAACTTTATAATTTATCTTATCTATTATAATTAAATGCACAAACTTTATTTTGTAAATATATGATTTGCTAAGTCTTATATTTAATATAATAACAGTTTTAGAGATGTGCTTAACGAGATCAAAAGAATTTTTAATAAATTGTAATTATACAGTATTAAAAAGCACTTAATATTTGTAAGAGCAAAAATGCTTTGTTTTATAAAAATCATAAAAACTGGTTGTGCGTTTTTATAGCTCATTGAAGATGAATGAAATATGAATATGTTTATATGAATGTTATAATTATAAAGTACTTAATAAAGAGTGGAAGAAATAATTTTTATTTATTACTCAGAAAATTGTTTCTACTCCGTTTATTTATATCTACAATAAACAATGTGCACATTGTTTGAGTATACACCTTGAAATAAATGCACAGTATTGTACAATCCTTTCCCGAAAGCTACAAAGTACGCTTGCACTTGTTATGCGACTAACTATACCGTTACAATGTGCTTATTTTTTTAAGTTTTATGTAAGAAAAGTTTTTAGTATTGGAGGAAACATTTACAGTGAAAAAAAAAAGAAAAAATCTTGCTTAAAAAAATTTATGTTAAATATTCCACAACATTCAAGACTAAAATTTCCGCTATTCTAGTAGACCTTTCATACGTAAAAAAACTGCCTAAATAACTACTTTGCAGTTCACTTGCCAGTCATGTACCTCTGCGAGATTTTTTAAACTTTCTTAAAACAGTTTGTACTCACATTATATGACTTACAACAATATAATAACAAAATCGCAATATATATATATATTTATAATAAATACATTATTAGCTTCATACAACTTAACAATATCCACCTGTCCACTGATGCATATCGAAAAATCGTATGACCGCCTTTTTATACTTAAGTTCGTAAAGGCTCGGACTTGTCGGAGCATGAAGTAAACAAAAAATTAGAATATCTAGTAAAATTTTGCATTCTAAAAAAGGTATAATCTAACGTATATCTTAATCATTAAAAACTTAAGATTAATCATCACTTTTTACTGCAGTTTTACCTATTGTTTATACAAGTAATTCTACTCCCCAAACTTTTCTACTTAGCGAAACGTTAGCTGCAGTAATGAAATTATAGTTTTACAGCAATTGTTACTTACGATAATGAGAATGAGCGAATTTGTAACATATGATAAAATGAATGAAAATGTGTGAAGAGATTCCTTTAGAAGAGACTTTTATACAAAAGAATGTTTTTTAGATTTCTGTATGTTCAATCGCGAATAGTATGCAGAAATCTCTCACACTTAGAAAATAGATATTAAACTAAATTTATCAATAAGCTTCTAAACACGAAGCAATTCTGCTATTTTCTTCACGCTGTCGCCAGATAGGATACTCCTGTGATTTCCGTATAATTCTTCGATTTTCACGTTCTGCCTGCAGATCTGAAAATTAAATTTATACAATTAAGGGTTTTATGCTCGTTGAAACAACATAAAAAAAAAGATAGATTTGTCAAACAATTACCTGTGACAATCCATAATCTGTATTAAGACTGACGAAGTTGTCTTTAGCTTTTATAAGCGTGACTTCACCTTGGTATTTTCCCGCTGGTTTATACGAGTTTGCTGCTTGTAATTTTTTAAAGAACAGAATACTTGCTGCTTTCAAATCTTCAGCTGTGAACGGCGTAGTGCCAATCATTTCCAGCATTTTCTTAAACATTTCCTCGTCATTTTGTGTTTCTCGAAGAGCTCCATACGCCTGGAAAGATAAAGTTATTAATTTTTAAATTTGATTGCTTTCGATTCATTACGGTTTAATAAAATAAACATATTTTCATCACAATAATCTCACCTTCAAGTATCCAATATTGGAGTTGAACTGTCTGGTGAAGAAGGCGAGCGACTTCCTAATGCCATCAGTTTCGAACTTCTCGCCAGCTGCAGTAGTCTGTTTGGCGATAGTTTGACAGTGAAGGGTAATGAACTCAGGGGAACCATCGAGAAGTGTGAGATTCACTTTTTCGCCAACGATCTCAAGTTGTAGAGCCATCTCGAAGGCAACAAGTGCGCCGAAAGAGTAACCGACGAGTGTGTACGGACCCTTGGCTTGGACACCTCGCATCTGTTTTACGTTGAATTCAGCGAATTCTTTTATGCTATCGAGTGGTGCGTCCTTTGTACATTGCATACCCCATACTGGCCGGTCCAGCTCACTTGCTAGAGTTTTCAGCGAGGCAATGACGCCCTCAATGGCAGACACTACGAATATCGGTGCACCAGCGGTTTTACGTGACTCCAGCTGTATCAATGATTTGCCAGGCACTATCTCTGCACCTATGCACTGGTACAGGAGCTCGTCGGGACTGCTCTCCGTTGGTGTCGTAATTGCAGATACTGTACCGGCTATTGAAAAAGAAGGTTTTAGTTTCTTCATTTACTTACAATCTTACAATAATTAAAATTATTAATATTTAAATACCTGGTTCAGTGGATTCACCATTGCTAGCCACAAACTCCATCAATTTGCCGAATGTGAGCGCTCGAATTTCCTGTGGGCTCAACACGATGTCATAGTTTCTTTCGAGAGTTTGTTTGATTTCAGTGCCCATTAGTGAATCCATACCAAGATCGGCAAGGCTGTTGTTCGGATTGACTGATTTGACATCCTTGATACCGAGGATGTTACCAACAGCTTCAAGAACGCCGACTTGGTTCTGTCCTTCGGAAGATTTGTGTTTCTCGGCAAGGACCATAGAAGCTAACACCGGGTGAGGCTGCTGCAAGAATGTATCCATAGTTGTGAGACAGCTAGACATTCTCTGAGGCAAAGTGCCGCCAACTTCGGTGTCATTGTTGCCCATAGTTTCCAGAATGAGACCCACGTCTCCAATGGCTCCCCATTGAATAGCCAGACCTGGTAGGCCGATGGCTTGCCTCTGTTCGCAAATGCGTTCCATGGCCGAATTGGCAAGGCCGTAATTAGTCTGACCAGCGTTACCTCTGCCGCACGAGACAGACGAGAAGGCGACAAAGTAGTCCAGGGATGGACAGAGCTTGCGCGATGCCGCGTCCAAATTTTTTGTACCGTCGATTTTAGGCGAAGCTACTGCTTTGAATTGGCCTTCGTCGAGATTTTCTATTAAAGCGTCGCGTAGTACTGCAGCCAGGTTGAAGATACCACCAACTGGCGCCGCTTTGTTAGCTACATTGATGAGCTTTTCAGCACCAGCTGGAGTAGTAACATCGTCCGTGGATATAACGATGTTGATTCCAATTTCTCGCCATCGACGGATGCATAAAGACTGGTAGCCGGTACGCACTCCCGATCGAGAAGTTAGTACAATATGTTTGGCACCTCGAGTGATTAACCAGTTGCCTAATTCAAGACCGAAACCACCCAAACCACCCACCAAAATGTATGATTTGTCGGGATTCATGTATGTTCTTGGAATAGAAGCGACTGTCTTCGGACTTGGGTGAGTTACCTTCTGTGATTCTTCGTCACGAATTTTCATTAGAACTTTACCGATATGTTTACCGGTTGCCATAAATCTGAAACCTAATAATTCAAAGATTATACCAATTTGTTGAGTACTTAGTTGTAAACCAATTTTTTTTTAAATACAAAGAAATGTACAAACCTTGCTCGATCTGTTGTTCATTGAAGACAGTAGCGGGCAGCGGCTTGACAGCTCCATTTTTGATTCCCTCATTCACGAGTCGAACAACTTCCCTCTTTTCAGGAACATCTGAATCGAAGAGGGCGTCAAGGAGGATTCCGTGGAATGACGTGTTCTTGAGGAAGAGTGACATTCCGAGGGCAGTGTTGTTCGACAAATCGAACTTTCCGATCTCGAGGAAACGTCCACCGTTGGCCAAACACCTGACACTGGCTTGTAGTTTTTCACCCGCTAGTGAGTTCAAGACGAGGTCAACTCCACGCCCGTTAGTCTCAGTCAGGATCAATTGCTCAAAACTGGTGTCTCGCGAGTTTCCGATGTTGCGATCCGTCAATTGTAGGAACGTCTTTTTTAGGAAGTCCCTCTTCTCCTGAGATCCGACGGTGGTGAAGACCTTGCAGCCCATGTGCAGAGCAATTGCGATACTGGCTTGACCGACGCCACCGCTTCCGGCATGGATGAGCACGCTCTCTCCGGATTTTATGCCACCTCTGACGCAGAGGGCGTAGTAACTGGTTGCGTAAACGACGGGAATGGTGGCGGCTTCTTCGAGAGTCCACTTGTCAGGCACCTCCCACATGAAACCAGGATCGGCAAGAAGAGTAGTGGCGAGACCTTGTGCGGCCACCATACCCATGACTCGTCGACCCTTGGAATCGCGTCCCGAAAATTCCAGACCGAGGATGCAGTCCTGGCTGGCGAGATCACCAGGCAGGGCGTCAGCGTTAAGTTTACCGGTGGCCAACATGATGTCACGGAAATTGAGCGGTGCATAGTATACACTGCAAAACTCCTTGTTGGTGTGCTTTTCTGGCTGATAGTAGCTCAACGGGCCCTCAATCCAGCGCAAACTGCTTAAGTCACCGCGCACCAGGGCATTGACGTATGCGTGCTCCACTTGTAGGGAGGAGAGGTCGGACTGCTGATCGAGACGCAGGTGCCGGTATGAGCCCCACTGACCACCTTTCAGAACGTTCGCCATAAGCTGTTTGTCCAGTTGTTCGACATAGAACTTGTCGTTGATTGCGAATTTTGGCGCATTCTTGTCTTGAATAAAGACATAGCGCACATTCTGGCCGCCAGACTCTTGACGGATGCACGTCATTAGACCCACCATACCTAAAAGCATTCATTTATGTCATTTAGGATGCAAATAGTAAATGTGAAAAGTATAGAAAATCTGGAAAAGATAAAAGGTATTTAAAAATAATAATATTTACCAAGCAATTCCTCTCCTTGACTGACGAGAAGAACCTTCTGAGCCTCGGATTCGGCGCTCTTTAGTGCTGCTTTCACGCCCTCGACCCATGAAAAGCTCTTTTCGGAAATCTGAATGATGATTGGTTCAGGCGTTTCTTCGATCTTCTTCAGGAGAACGTAGCTTTTACCAGGTGCGAGCTGCTTAGCAACGAACACGAGTCCAGCCTTCTTAATGGCATTTGAGGTGATACTGCCAGTCTCTTCGAGAAGGACATACCCTCCATTTTTAAGCGAGTCAGAGATGTTCTTTAGCACAGCAATTTGGTTGTTGCTCAAAACATCCGCGGCTAAAACGATGTGTAGATCTTGACCGACTGGATGCGACTGTGGGTCCTTCAACATCGCTTTAATTTTCCATTGATCCAGAATAGCAGCGTGACTTTCCGGCGAACCGATTAATTGTAGATCGACCTATAAGTAAGAAAAATATATTATTACTCGTTCAGCACAGAGTACTATAGAAACCAATCTTTGTTAGTAAACAACGTAACACTTACGCTAAGTGCTGGTTCGCCGTAAAGAATATCAAGTACTGTAGGAGTCATGAGAGCTTCAGAACTTCTTTCACCGGCGACTTCAACTGCCTTGATTTTGAGACCACCCAAGTTTTCTCTGGCGACCTGTAGGAGGACCGTGAGAGCATGTAACTTGGCCTTCTCGGGATCTTCGACAAGCACTTGCGAGTTTTCGTATGGTACGAAGACATAGCGCTCGTGCTTTGGTGGTGCCTGGGTTTGTTGTCGTCTAGGAGCCAATGATGCTTTCATTCCTCTGAGTTCAATACCTCCAGCCTTGATGATGCCGATCTTGGGGTAAGAATAGACTGGTACACCTTCTTTCTCACCTAGGCTCTCGACCAAGCGCTTCTGAGCTAACGGGTCGATTACTACTTGCTGTAGACGTGTTGGCAAGTACAGGTCGCGAGTATCCTTGCCGAGAATCGAGAACTGCAGCATTGTGTCCATGAAAGAGATGTAGTCATCAGCCCAGGTCAATTTGCCCGCAGTACCGCGGTTGTCTGCCGATGCGATACCCTGGAAGAGACCCGAATAGTCATAACCACGAAGTCGCAGATCCTTGTACACATCTTCTGTTTTCAGTTCTAGGAGTTCAGGTTCCTTAGTAACCACCGGCATTGGCAGGTTCAATTGTTCTTTTTCTACGTTTTCCGGTACTCGGATTTTACCAGTTACTGCTACCGAACCGCCTGTTAAAAAACGTTATGAAATTTTCATGTTAAAATTTAACGATTTAAAAAAATTTCTAATGAAACAGAAATGATAATTATGTCAAATTTTCTTTACCTTCACAAATCTCGAAATCGCCAGTACCATCAAAGATATTAACGAGGAATTTAACAGGTCCTTCCTTCGGTACAATAGTTGCTCGATGAAACTGAACCTCTTCAAGAACAACAGGAAGTTTTTCGTACTCAGCACCACGAAGCTTAGCGAAGGTCTTCCATACGAGGGTAAGATATCCGGTAGCAGGGAACAAGATTCTACCATCGATATTGTGGCCCGCCAAGTAGGCATCGTTCTCTTTAGACAAGTCGATTTCAATAACACTTTCTCCAGACCTGGATGATTTTCCTGAGAAATCGGCAACATCCCACTGCATAGAATGATCCCAGCTTATGAGCGAATTGATCATAGGAGTACCGCGGCCCACAGGATAGCTAATAGGCGGATAAAATTTGGCCAATTGTGGCTGTACAGTAGCGTTGTACAACTTTCCAATGTTGGTTAACAAAAACACCAAATTGTTAGTGTGATCTCGTTTATGCAAACCAACGTTGGTTACTGTCGTTGGCAACGACCGTCTCAAAACAGCCTGCAGGAGACAGTGCGGTGCGATTTCAATCACGACCGCGTTGCCTGGTACGTGGGCGATGGCTTCCTGGAATAATACGGGCGACAACAGGTTGTTTACGTGATAAGCTGGCGAGCTTAACTGAGCCAAAGGAGTGTTCCATGCTGATTCAGGGATTGACGATGAGATCCATCTAGGAGTTCTTTGTTTTGGATTAGGAATGATTTTTTCAAGACTAGCTCGGAGTTTCGGAGCAGCCGAAGCGATATATTTGCTGTGGAATGCAATGCCAGAGCTGCGCACGGCTTTAGCGAATGTTCCCTCCACTTTAAGCTCTTCAATGAACTTATCGATGGATGGTTTAGGTCCGGAAATTGTCACTGAGTCGGATGAATTGTGACAAGCTGGGAATACATCTGGTGGGCAGCGATTCTTCGCATCTTCCCAACTAAGGCCAATTGCAGCCATACCTAAAATTATGAAATTCATTAAATACTTTTCAAAAATAACATTTTTGTCTTTGATTCTTTTAATGTTAAAGAAATATACCCATGTTATCAGGCAATCCGGAATCCCTGATCGACTTTCCTCTCCAGTAGGCAGCGAGGACGGCCTGTTCAGCAGTAAAAGTGCCGTCAGCGTACGCGCAACCAACTTCACCCACAGAATGACCTACGATACCATCAGGATGGATTCCGATCATAGTAAGAACATCGACGAGGGCAACTTGGATCGCTGCGATCGTGACGAAGCTGTGAAGGACGTCCTCGAAGGTTTCCTCGGTACCATTGAGGATAAGACCCATGAGGTCAATGCCACAGGGTTTGAGGGCCTCGGCGCAGCGGCGTAGACTCTCATTGAAAGTCGGTATACAGAGTAGTTCTTTGCCCATTCCTGGCCACTGTGAGCCCATGCCGGAGAAGACATACCACACGGGTCGCTGACCACCACTATGTTCCGCAATCTCGCGTTCCTCGGTATCGCCCAGAATTTGGTAGCCACGGTACGAGTGGCCTGGAATGTTGAATGCGTGCACACTGTGCAACAGTGAGATGAATTCGTCGTCTTTCTCGTTATTTTTCACCTGTTTCACATAACAATTGGTTAAACATTTGAAATACGTTAGCAATGTTCAGAATTCAAAAGTGCAATGGTCAATGGTTTACCTGATCAAGCAACCGAGTAACGGCTTCTGAGGTTCTTCCGGATACAGCAACCATTTTTGGAACGTTCACGTCAAGAATGGGTGAAATTTTAGGTTTAGGATTGCTCCTAAGAACGACGTGAGCATTGGCACCACCAAAACCAAACGAGTTGATGCCGATTAAACCTCCCTTCCAAGGTAAATTTTTCGAAACTACTTGAATTCTACCGTCTGAAAGTGCGGGAATATCCTTGTTGGGATCCTTAAAGTGCAAATTAGCTGGTATCACTCCCTGCTCCATTGCGATGAGCATTTTTGCAATAGAACAAAGGCCACTAGCTGGCTCGGAGTGTCCCATGTTCGACTTAACGGATCCGAGTAATAGCGGTGTTTTCCTGTCTTTACAGAACAAGTCGGCGATGGAATTGACCTCCTGGGGATCGCCGACCTTTGTTCCGGTACCATGAGCTTCAACGTAGATGACATCCGCCGGATTGATGCCGGCTTCGGAGTACACTTCGCGCATCAGGCGATTCTGCATTTCGCCGTTGGGGAAGGTGATGCCCTGGTCCTTGTAACCGTCGGTATTCACCTTCGAGTTGACGACCGTCGCGTAGACACGCCTGGCGTCCCGCGACTTCTGGAGGTAAACCACCACGGCCGCCTCGGAGCGCACGTAACCGTTGCCCGAGGAGTCAAATGCCTTGCAGGCGCCGTCCGGCGACAGCATGCTCAGCCTGTGGAACTGCAGCGAGCTCGTCGGCTTCAGCAGCAGGTTCACTCCGCCGATAATCGCCGCGTCGCACTGTCCGCTGCGCATCGCTGCGATTGCCTGGTTCATAGCGAACATCGACGAGGAGCAGGCAGTGTCCAGCGCAAAACTCGGACCGCTGAAGTCAAATGTGTACGAGATGCGATTCGGAAACATTGCTCGGCAACAACCAGTTAACCCGTAACCTGCAATAGCCACCAATCATATCGTTTGTATTGTGTTGATAAATGTATTATCTTTAACTTTAGATGAGCATTTTTACATCAACTATCGCATGTTCTTTTTATAAGCCAGTGTATCTTTTTAATATTCCTGCAGAATTTTCAAAATAATAAGCTGATTTTTGGTAATGTATGTATCAGCTATCAAAAAAATTACTCAACTAATTTAGCCGTATTCAAATTGAGTACGTAAATTTATAGCAAATTAGTAGTGTCTTTTATATATATTTAGCCATTTGCTCTTTTTTATTATGTAGTAGTAAATTATAAATTACTTTAGTCATAAATCAATTTGAATTGCATAATTAGCATTTTAAGAAATACACAAGAGTTTTTGTTGCTGTCACGAAGCCCTACGTCACATTACTATACATTTTGTTATCAACGTTTTTTATATTAACGCCGTAGAAACAAATTCTTCTCCAATGTTCATAAATTATTCTCCATTTAAGCAAAAATAAAGAGAAAATTAGAATTTTGGAAGAACACTTAATTTACAAGTCAATTCATAATTGTTATACAGAGCAGTGACTTCCTTGACAGCTTCACTAGCACCTGTTGCTTTTCACCAAATATCAATTCAGTCTTGAACCAACTCTACTGATAAATAGAAATAATACTCGGTGTAAACTAAATTAGCAAAAACTGGGCCTTCCACAATAATTCATTGACTCGTGAAGCCAGCAAGTGTTTTTCAAAGATGGCATTTATCGTTTCTGGAATACTTGAAATGATGGAGAAAAAAAGAAATCAGTACACACCATTAACGAGATCTGGATCGGAGGTCCAGTGTTCGTCCGACTCGGAGGCAGATACGCCGATGAAGACTCCTGTCTTGGTTCCGCGTACCTCGGCCGGGTTGAAGCCGGCGTCGACGATGGCCTCGTGGGTGAGCTCGAGGAGCATGCGCAGCTGCGGATCCATCACGTTGGCCTGCTTCGCGTGTACGCCGAAGAAGGTGGCGTCGAACGAGGCCAGGTCCTTCAGCTTGCCGGTGCGCGTCGGCAGGCCGTGCATGCCCGAGGGCCAGCGGCGTTCGTCGTCCGTCACCAGATCCACGCCGTCGAACAGCTGTTGCTTGAACTCCTCGATATTCGAGGATTCCGGAAGGCGGCCTGCAGATAAGTTCATTAGTTATTTCATCTTTTCTTCATTTTACTTCTTATAAACATGCGTTTTTTTCCAGGCTTGGCGCTTTTTAATCATCATCCATGCGTTTTACATTTTTATATTGTTGTAAGCACATGTAAAAATAATTCAATTACAAACGTAAATGATACATTCGTTTCTTTTTTATATGTTTAAAGACGTATATTTATTTTATTTTTCAAATTTTCTGTGATAAAACGAATAAGAAGAATAAAACGGTTGAATGGAAGTATTAACAATTTCTTTCATGGCAATATTAGTTTTATTGAAGAATAGTGAGCGTGAATCTAGATTTAAGAGCCTTTCATACTTATAGCAGTAAGTGAATTATTGTAACACTCAATCTTCCATTCCATTACATGCGATATTTTCCTAATGCCATCTCAAATGCTTCTTCATGGACAGTTAGTTATTAAATTAATAAAACGCTTTCGTTAAAATACGAATTTCTTTTCTAAAAACTTTACTAAATGCGGCTTCTTTACTTGGATAACAATTGACCACTTTCCAAGAAAGAAGGAGCACGAATTATGTGAAAGTACAATTTTAAAAGTAGAAACATTAAAAAAAGCATCAGCACTTTCCAGAAAAAAAAAAGAAAAAAGTGCAGTCGTCATACCTGAGAAACCTGAGATAACGACGTCATCGTCGATAATGTAAGGTGTACCGCTGCTGACGACGGGCTCGCGTACCAGTGGACTGTTCATACTGTCGAATCTGGCCGGCATTTTGCTATTCTCGCTCACTTCTGTCGTTTCAAAATGTGCGCTCGTCGTTTTTCCGATGCACCTTCGAGAATTCTAGTCAGACGCGAAAGCCTTGTGGACAGCAGACTGCAAAAGAAATATAAAAATGTTTAAATAAATATTGCATTTATTGCAGCTTTAACAAATAGGCATTTCGAGTGCTTTTCTATAGTTGCAAGATTATTAAATTCCTGATAATGAGCGTAAGTCGTGACGAGAAGTAATCAAGTGATAATCTGGTAGGAAATAAGCAAAAATTCAAGATTGCCATTCGCAATAACAAAGCTAACCACACCGCTTTAAAAAGAGCCCACGTCATTAAAACTAACTCGAAATCAAATAAAATGAATACTCGACTTGGTCAATATGCGTTGCAACCCGAGATAAAAATTGTAGCTGCGGAGTAGAGCGAAGCACGAACAAAAGCTGTTTTATCTATACTGCTAGTAGTCGGTGCGGCTTTATTTTCAAGTTCAAGTGCATGTTGAGTGCGCGCGAGACTTAGGCGCGAGACCTCGCGCCGCACAAGCAGAATCGATGCTGCATCTCCTCACTTGAGGTAGTAGGTAAGAAGTATCCTACAGCGGTGGATTTCATCGCACCTTGACCTAGTCAAAAATCGATGACTAAATTTTTAATTAAATTACGCCTTTGTTGAGACTGACCTTATGTTATTAACATTACCGGTTTGCTGTTACTTTTAATTAGTTTATTTTAACTGTTCGCTTTTAGGGCGGTCAATGTGAAGTTCAATAAATGAGTACTAAATAGAACAAGATTATTTTTTTTAAAAATATTGAAAATAGAAAACATAAGTAGGCAACGTGATTGGAAAACTGCGTTTTTGCGAATATAAGAAAAAATATTTATTGAATACATGCACCTGTAAAATAATTATACTGATTAATAAATTTTAAACTGACAATCATTAACCTTGTTCATTAGCTTGATGACAGAGGCTAAGGTTTAATGCGGCAGAGTGCACGCGAGTCCGATAATTTATTGATCGAATTAATTGGAAGATGGGGCCATGACGGAAGTGTAAAAACAAGGCGAAGACGCTGATTCGACGATAACGCGGCTGTTGGATCGAGGCCGCGACAATTACGCAGAATTGATGGACAGTAGGAGTAGGAAAAGCCGCCGCCCGGCTTAATTGAGTAATCTCAATTGGATTCGCCAAAGGGTAAACCAATTTTACAATCGAGATTCAACTCATTCATCTCCTTTTTATCAGCCTCGTGTTTAATGTCTCTTTTACTGTTGACATTACGTCGCGATGTTTTATAAAATACTTTTACTTGTTAATTCAGAATTTACGTTGAACTCTATAGTTTAACTTTAGTTATTATTGATATTTTGTATTACCCGTATTACGAATTTCATTAATGCGAAATCAATAAATAAAAAATTATTCGCTATAGAGTAATTAAAAAATGTTGGGTTATAGTTTTAATGCGAGAGCTGTTTTTGCGGGAAAATGAATAATTGAAATGGAATTTTATTTTTCGCAATGTGATATGATTTTCTGATTGAATCCCCTGACTCATCGCGAAATCTAAGAAGGGTAGAATAAAAATCATAAAACTAAGCATATTATGCACACTTATCTTCGCAATTTTTGTACAACTTATTTTTTCGATCAATATATATCAGTGTATTCGCAACATGACAATAGTAAATAAAAAAATGATTCTTAATGCATCATCATAAAATGAAATATAAGGCACTTCCGTGTTGCGGTCGTGCCTAAAAAGTAGTAAGAACTTGAGTAAAAATAAATAATTAAAACTATCAGTAACGTGTGTTTGTGAAGTCAAGGATAACGAATTTGGTTACAATGAACCGATTGGTGATTCCAATATTGACTAAAAAGCGGAACGTGTAAATTGTAATCCTAAATTCGCACAATGAAAATGTTACAGATTCACGATGTTTTGATCTATTGAAAGATTGTATAACAAAGTATTGTTAAGAGTTTTAGCATGTTACAAATGATTAAACGGTCATAGAATATTCAACGGACGGCTGCGAAGCCATGGAATTTTCTAGGGCTGAGAATAACACTGAACAAAAAAATTCCACGCAGCCGTAGAATCGTTGACACTTTTGTTTCGGAAATTAGACTGCGTGCTGAATCGCCATTGCCCTTGAATGTATTTTAATAAAAATACTTATCAAGGATAATTGATTTCAATTACACAGTCAAAATAACTAGGTGAGAGAAAAGAATTGCTTGAAAATAAAGGATTTACCTTCAATCTATTAAAGGTAAAATCAAACCAATTCATCGATTTCAAGTAAATCTATCACGCAATAGTTGGTATTTTCCTAGTGAGTAATTTTATAAAATAAATTGTTGAGGAAATTTTTCACCTTTTGAAGATTTAAGATTCGTCAAAATTAAAAGTTAAATACCTTAAATCCATAATTACATAAGCATATTGATAAAAAATTGGCATATTGACCAAAATAAAAAATTGTTGATTTTTCCATTCTATTATTTGCAAGGAACTAATTGATCTTGGAAGTAATTCTTGGAAGTAAAATTCGTTTTAACTTTTCTTTCTTACACAAGACAATAAAAAATTCACGGGATTATCAACAACGTTCCCGAATTCATGGGAGGGGCTATAGTGTAGTGCAAAAAGTGCCAGACCATTGCATCATACCGCCGACGCCGACGCGCTTGCCTTTCTGCGGTATCGAAAGTATACACAATACGATGCGACGATATCATGACGACAACGAGTATCAACTGCGGTTCGCAATTTTTTCTCCAATTTTACTCGTCACGCTCACTATTTTACAACGGACGCTGCTCGTCCCACTAACACTCGAACTATTTGGCTGAGAATGTCGCCGGTTCTTGCTTGGTCTGATACAGGGCATGCGATGGCATGCTTCAGGTTTACGAGATTTCGCGGTTGACGGGTTTAAATTATTTTTGTATTCGATTGCGTTTAATTAATATTTTTTTTTTTTTTTTTTTGGTCGAACAGAGGTTAATCCTTATACCACCAGCAAAGAAACATGTTTACACTATTTCATCATACAGTGAAAACGTGTGATAACTAAAATTCTCGGTTTTACTTGAATGAATTTAAATTTTCGTGAAGCTGACGAAAGGCTGATAATAATTGCCAACGAGCCGGATTATTAATTTTTAAAAAATTTTAATACTACAGTAATAAGAATGCAACTCCATTTCTTAAGACGGCAGTTAGAGTCAATAACCTGATAATTTTTTACAGTCGCTGCAATTTCGCCAGCCTTGACTGCATCGCCGTTCTACTCGCTCGAAAATCCACTTGTTAAAGTCTGCCTTAATTCTTACACTGCAGAAATTTTATGATTTTTCTTAAAATTATATTTAAATTATCAAGATGCACTCTCTTATTCACACTTACAATTTAATTTAATAAGGAACCAATAATGAATTGTATTCAACAAATTATAAGTGAAATTGTAACTCACTTCGTTACAAGCCAAATTGAATTTTAAAACGTTCGTCGCGGATGAAAAGTAAAATTGCTCCTCACCGACTGACCTTAAACTTGACCAGCATTGGATAACGTCCGAGGCGCAGGTAATTACATAAAATACTTGGGGCTTCTCGATGTACTACCGTAACAAGTTAAAGAGCATCGTTGAGTAACGGACGAAAAAATTCACTTTTCTTGTCATAATTTTGTTTTGAAAATAAAAAAGAAAAATAGTTGCAAGGTGCATCTTGCAAAGATTATAAAAGAGTAACGAGGTCAGCGGAAATGGTATTAAAACTTCTGCAACTTGCGTCGATCATCATATTTCCAACAACGTAGCTCGAGTCGGTTATGATTTCGTTGTAAATGTAACAAGTTTAATTTTTAAGGAACTCATAACCGCGTAATGAAATTAATTGTTTTTACGTTTTTAATCTACAAATTCAAGAAACTTGAAAAAGTGTTAAAAATCAACTCTTGTCATAAGAATATAAAAACTATCATTGACTGAATGATAAGATACGCACATACTCACGACACTGTTTGAAACTACTCATCGCTTTGTTAAGGATTCGAAACTGCGTATAAAAAACTAAATAACCATAAAATAGTAAGTAGTCTATATGCCACTTTTGTTACTGTTGGATTTTTAATAATTCTGTTAAGAAAAAAAGAATACTTTAGAAATTATAAATCTATTCGATGAATAGATTTTTAGGAAAGCCATAAAACCTAAGTTTTGCACGTCGACATGACTGCTCGAAGAAAGATATGAGTTTTGAATAAGTATTAGATGTTTCATGTATGTACCAGAACTGAAAGTACTTTAAAATACTATTTTATAAAAACAGTGATAAAATTATTTAAGTAACGAAAAATGACATTTTTTTAATATTAGAATTACGTAGAACGCGATATATAACAATATTTACATTTAACACGGTCTTTAATCTTTAAAGCGAAGAAAATGTCGCGTTTGATATGCATCGGATTTGTAATTTTCACCTTTGACACGGATCGATTGTTTCAATTCGATGGAAATTTGTCTCAGCGGGTATTAGTTTCTCCGATTTTTAATGGTAATCGCATCGTAATAGCATTCTAATTAGACCATCACGCGCTCTCGATATTTCGACAATCTACATTTACTTTAGAATTAAATTAATAATTAATAATATATTATTAAAATGCATTTTTTTAAACTATTAAATTTGTTGCACGGCGCTTGATTTGATTATGTTAATACGTTAGAATTCAGTTAGTCTCATAAAAAAGCAATTTTTGAAATTATTTATTCTGTGCGTTATATGCTTTGAAAAAAACTACCATTTTATTTTTCACCTGATAATGGTCGTACTTGACTAATTGACGTTTTACACTATTCATCATACTAATCGATTCATGAATTGCAAATGAAATTGCTCGAGTAGAGAATATTTTAAGTTTACGAAAAATCTACTTTTTTCGTTATCAAATAAAAAAGATAATAAATAAAAAAAAGTTAATGAGACACATTTGGCAAAGAGATGACGATTAAGATTTTTTCTTAGAGTAAGACAGAAATCGAATTAGTGAGAAAGACGGCTTCATTTACTTAAGACACGTAAGGTCAATTTTGTAAATAAACATATCTGTAGGACGCCAATGAGCGATTGACTTGTCAAGAATATTAAATTCATAACTTTAGCGTCGTTACTTTGAAAGAACAGAGCGTTGAAGTTAGTTCAATATTTGAGGATTGTTTCTCACATTTCTGTGAATTGGCGAACGAATTGTCAATCGCGCATCTATAAGTTAAATGTTTCGCTAAGTTTATTTTTTTATAAAAAAAAAAAAGGATTTTATGAAAGATTTTTATTTTATAGCGGTTTATACCTATATAAATTGTCTTAACTGAAATTCACTTTTATTTTATTGTCAAAAAATTTTTTGAGAAAGTTTCTTATACGAATTGAAACGTTAGCAACGACCTTTTAAATGGTGGCAAATCAATATCCACAGATTGTCACGATTCAGCAGTAGTCGCGTATGGTCAAACTTTTTAGATATCACACTGTATTATTGGCTTGTTTAATGAACTAACAATTGTTTATTAGATATTTTAACAAACATTTTTGCAGCAATTAAAAAAAAATTGTGTGAATATAAAATTTGAAAACCGAAGTAATTTAATATATAGATTGACAGTTGGATCACACCGACGTAATGGAAAAGATGTAACTACTGGAAAGGTTGAGTTTAATGAATTTAAATATATTTTGTGATGAATTCTTAAAATGAGCATTTTTGCTACAGTGAAGTCTAATTAAGAGACTGAATGAAAATTTACACACAATACAAATTTGTTACGCGTCGTCAAATTTCGTCAATTTTACGGAAAGTTTTCTTAATTAATTTAGATGAAAATTTAGATTAAATTTAAATGAAAAACTATAGTATCACACAATGTACATGATGTACTACCCAGTATAACTGTAGCAATGGAATGGGAACAATACTAAGGATACAAGAGGCAGTTAAAAAATTATAGGAATATTTGTAATGAAAGCCGCGCAAAAATTCAAAATCGCACGTTGCACGCACTGAATGACGGCCAGTCCGGCGTAGCATGTCGAGTACGGACGAAAAAGCAGGTGAATGAAACGGAGTTTACAGGAGCCGACGACTTTCCTAAGGCGCGCGACGCTCGCATCGCAAAGCTACTTGCGCGTCGCGCGTTTATTTGGGTGAACGACACTTCGGCCCCGCGAAAGTCTCCACGCTCTCTTGTGATGACGAACAAGGATCGCGTGGTGCTCCCTACTCTTTATTGGCGTTGACGGCATATCCGAAACTTTCCGGTCGATTGCATTTAAAATACATTCATTACGTACTCGCAATTTAAAACCGGCTTTGCTCCGTTTTTATTTTTTTCATCGTTAATTGTAAACGAATGAAAATTGATTTTTTATATAGCCTCTTTGCATCAGTCAAGTAATAGATTTTTTTTATTCCACTAATAATTTTTTATATTTATATTTAGTTTTAGCATAAACAATAACAATAATATGCTCCGAAATTTGTGTGTCAAATGAGCTTAAGAACTGCAATTATTTTTTCTTAAAGAAAGGCTTCTCTCTGTGAATAAATTATTATTATGACTCTGAGGTAAATTATACGATAATATTTATGCTTTGTTAATACCGGGAGCATAGTAATTACGAGGTTTCGCAAGTTTTAAGAACATTATTCAAAGTTGTGACGACGACAGGGATTGTTAATATTGCGGCAGGAGCTTAAATTAAACGTAACGCAAAGTGTAAACAAGAGCTTATTTGTCAAGTGATTCACAATAGATTCTCGTGGGCTAAATTGCGAGAAACCGTTAAACGACGCCGCGACTGACTGGCTCGCTCGACACGGAACTCTGCTGGCAAGCAAACGGCCGACTTTTGTTTGGAGAATCTTTTCCATATCGATTTTAAAGTTCTTTCCAAAATTTGAGCTTTATTAAGGTAGTTCCAATCGAACGCCAGTCAATAAATAAATCATTGTTGTTATAAATGATAATGAAATATTATTCGCATATTGAGTGTGTAAATATTCACTAACTAATCTATCAGCAAAGAAATATAAGTGTTTATTTTCTTTTAGTTTTTGTATTGAATCATTATTAACTACATTTATTTACATGCATTCAAATAAATTTTATTATATTAAAATTTATTCAGTCACTTTTTTAAAATTTGAATTTTAAAGCACACTGATAAGTAATAGGTTTTTTTTAAATTTTCCCGAGATATGCGCGAATACGTACTTAATTTTTGTTATGGAAACGAACCTTATCGATGCGTCAGCCTAATGCAAGCGTGGAATTCTTGCAATGCAGCCGGTACATTGAGCACAGCGTTGACGCGCTCCACTCACTTCTTTCGAGCACTCCCGACGAAGTAAAAAATGTTACCGTTGAAAATCGACAGAACCAAAAAGGAGGAGCGTTTAAAAGCATTTGTACAACGGTCGCGAAGTCCGACAAACGAGCGGAAGTGTAAATAATTGCAGGAAAACGAATGACGCCATCCAGGCAGTCGTACACCGGCGGCGAGTGGAAAATCCTAGTCGCTATCGATTCTTTCCCTTCGTTCACTTCGCAGCCGGTGTCAGCGCCGACACCTCGACCCGGGGGGAAATTCTCACGCTACCAGACAAAAAATGCTCCGAAACTCGAAAAAATCATTCGGGCACGTGCATCAGAAAGGTAAGGCAAAATCGCGGAGGGAGATAAGGGGCGACCTAACCTCGTTTTGCACTCGGGGCGCGGGTTGTCACGCGGGTGGTGGGCCGCTAGGGCGTCTCCGAGGAGGATCGATCGTCGGGCTCACCTCACGCGTGGACTCGGCGAAATCCTCGTGCGGCGACACTGGCTGGCGCTTCTCCTGCGCTCCGTTGCGGCTCTCCCGACGTCCTCGTTCCACTGAGTCGAGCTGGCAAGCTTGACTCCCTCGGCGGCGTACGGTGCTCGTTGGGGTGTAACTTCAGCAGGGGTTGCGAGCGTACATGCGTCGCGGCGAACGGCTCGCAAAGGACTAAGCTCGACTAAGTGCGGCTAGGCGTTCGCACCTCGCATTATGTATCGCGCGCCGCTCGTCTCGTCAGTCAGTGCGCGCGCCGCGGCTACCACCGGCCGTGGTCTGACATCAGACCATGTGGCGCCGACCAATGGCCGGGCGTCTCGGGCTCCTCGCGTCTGCGCTACAGCACCAGCCGCCGGCCGAGTGTACCCACACCTACGCGAGCCACCCCGGCGCTCTTTTCGCGACTCGCGAGTAGCTGTGCGTATGCGTAGATGTGTGCGCCGCGCGCACGCTCCTTCGCGACTCGCGAGTCGCTGCTATAGAGAAATGCGGGTAGGGATGGGAAGATGCAGAATCGCCAGGCGGCGAGCTTTTGGATATCACGCGTGCGCGGCTGCGCGCCTTATCCGAGATGGGCACTACGCGCCAGTTTCGTTTTCTTTTCTTTATAATTCTATATAAGGATTTTCCACAGTCCTACTGTGCAACGACACGCACTCTTCAGACCGGCTTTTCATTCATGCGCTGATTTTCACCTCGTTGCACGGAATTTTAAATTCAACAGTACTTTGTCAAATTTCCATCTTTTGTTTAATATATTTTATGTATTAGAGAAGCTGCAGACACTGACACATAAACAGAGTTAAGTAATTTACTTTTTTTTGACGATTTCAAATATTGATTCCTATGCGTTTAGTTCGATACCATTAAGAAAACGTTCAATGAATTGATTGTGAAAATTACAATTTATCAAACAAAACTTTTCCGCGCATTGATAAGATTTGCTTGAAAAGAGTTTCTGTTACGGCAGAAAGCGCCAACCTGTTATCTTCTCAATATAACGAAACATCCGACAAAACAATACTACAAAAATTTCGTGTTACATTATTCATGACGGGATGCTCCAAAGTTGAAGCAACAATTCGGCATTCATGAATTGTGCAAAATTAGGTTCATGGAAAATTACTTTAGATGCGGTGTTTTAATAAAAAACCGATTGGTCGAACTCGTGTTTATTTTAATTGTGCAACGAAATATCTCGATTAGTTTTTACAATTCGTTATGTCTGTTAATGAGAGATTAATTAGGTATAGCAAAATAAGTAAATGCAGAAGAGCATTTGCATGCAGTTATACTATGAAAATTCAGTTATATAAAACATTGGATAAAATTTCGTAACTATAAATTGTAAAAAATAAATACTGTAAATCATTTTGGTAATTGGATATTATAAGCGAAAAAATTAACATCTATTTTTGTATTTCCTTACCGACTATATTAGTGGCTTACTATAGCCTAATAAATTATAGATTTCGTAAAATTTTTTGAAAAAGAAACAAAAGCGGTGTAAATTAGTATGACAATTAATAAACCGTAAGTTTGTATCTCGTCGCCTTCTTCAAAATATTTGATCACAGGACGCGTGATACAAAGGAGCGTAGGGTGCACGCGAAGCCCGCATGCGGCTAACGCTTCATTACGTAAAATAAAGACGCTCCGCGATAACTGGCAGACAAGTCACGTGATCCGTCGCCGACGGCGACCTGGCACACGCGCGCGCAACCTGATGGTCATCGGAAATCAATACGGCGAGTCGGAGTTTAGCGCGTGCAACGCACGCACCCGCCGGAGATGATTCAAGGTCACCACTGGATCCATCCATGGACACTTATCATTCAGAAAATCTAAATATTTTGATTTCACTCTCAATTAATTATTCTGCTACATTTAACAGGGTGATTAATGCTGATTAAATAATAAATAGTATTGACTAAATATTGTATCTTATGTAAGAAATCAATCTTTGTTTAAATACAGATTCGTATTCAGTCTATTATTGCTATTTATAGCCACTGTATAAATTGGGTTTTAAAACGAAAAATGAGGAAAACATGTACTAAAAGAAATATAATTTATTTTTGGAAATACTTATTTAGCATAGTGCTCGTTAATACTAATGTTAAAACCAACTGCGACTTCGATTATTGTTTTTAAATTGGATATTTGAACTTCTACTTTAAATTCAGATATATTAATATAAATTATATAATCCGACGAAATTTCTTATAAATAGGATACAAATCCATAACAGCGATGATTATATATTAAAATGTAAGATATCGAATGTTGGTCTAAAATAGTAATAAAATTAAAAAATTTAAAAATAAAACAGAAAAAGAGCGCAACATGAACTTTTTAAGTGGACAGTGCACGTGCACCGAACCCGCGTGAGTCATGCGCGACGGAGGGAAGGTGCATCCTGAATATAAAAGGGCGATCGCGGCCTCTACAATCGCTTTTAAAAGAATTCCCGTTCAAATTTCCTAATAAGAAGTAAAAAGCTTAAATATTCCCGCGAATATCCCATTCATCCTCCTACAAAGGTAAGGTAGGCGTTGTAGTTTAGTCTCCAACGCCTCTTCATAGAGACAGTAGGTGAAATCTGACCCACTGTTCCACCTGTCAATTGAGCTACTTGAATGCACATCCAAACCTACGTTAATTAAGATGCAGGAAAGCCTCCCGAAGTCGCGCTTATCGGTTGCGAAAAACTTTGTAACGTGTAGATTAAAAATATTTTCATAGACAAAAGGGCTAAATTGATTTATAAACCATAAATAACAATTCATCGTGAAAGTGTCGATCGTTCGCATCAACGTACATGATCACGGCTCACCAGCAACAAGGATCCAACAGACAGAGGCGGAGATAAAACGATGCTATATATCCGGCATCGGTGGTGGGAGCCGAACGTACGATGTGGCGCGATCTTGCCGCTTGGTTTATCGGCCACGTGCGCGGTCCTCCGGCGAACGGAGGCAAGCCACGCGGGCTCGCGTGAGACTCAATTTTCGCCCGGCCTCACCCTTCTATTCTTTTGGTCCACTTTTGTAGTCCAGATTCTTCGGCCGTGATACGCAATTTTTTCGGAACAGAACACTTTTTTTTCCTTGAGTAGGAGTCGCGTCGCTCTATAGCGGTACGATGCATAGAACGTCACTGCAATAGAGTTCGTTGCACTGTAATTATCGGTTTTGAGGAGTGTAATGAGATAAATTATCTATGATGTTATATGAATGGTAAATTCGAATAAGAACTCAAGTAATGTACACTTGCAAGTCTCAAAATACAGAATAAATTGAGGGATAAAACATAGAAAGGCTGAAATTCGCATGCTATTGTGCGATTATAAGATTAAATTACTAGGATGTTGATATTCAATGAGCAGTAGTTTCCATCGTCGGCTTTGTTACAGGTTACGCATGTATTTAACGACAGTGCACCTGCAATCGGCCTTGGACCGCATGTATACTCACAATTTTATTTTTATAATACGATTGGACTTATAGTGTACACAAACTATGGCCATAAAGCAAGAAGTGGCCTATACTGTTACTTCTGTCTTATCGCCAGCTGGTAATATTGTGCGATCTTTTTTTATAAAACTTCAATTTTTTTGCTACCAAAGTGTTAAGGAAAGTAAGCTTAAAAACTTAAAACTTTTAAGAGAGTTTGTGCGTCAATTATAGTTAATCAATTTGTAACTAGATATTTGAAAAAATTAAATGTGTTTGTTTATTAATTATAATTATCCGCAGATGATTTATAAAATAGTTCACAATCGTTGAACGTACATTACTACATTATTGACTATAAACAACAAAAAAACACCAAAAAACGCCAAAAAAACACAAAAAAAAACACTAAAACATCAGAAAAATAAAATTATGTGCTTACAAATTTTTAGATCTAGATTCGTTTACACAGGTTTCCAAGATAACTTTTTCCATATCATTCATTCATTCCTCATTTAAAAATTTGTGAACGCAAATAAAATCACCTTATACGTTGACCTCTAATGAGTCAATTACGCAATCGTTTCATAAATAATGGCGATACATCTTCAGTTGATATGACAATCACCGCAAATCTTCAGTTGTAAATACACTATCAATATCGAGACGTATGAAGTTTATCGTTCACTTTTTCTTTGATTTTTTCCTCTTCTCACTTGCCTCTTCTAACTTCGCCAGTTCAAGTTCGATAGCTTTCTGCTTTTTCTTACAAGTCGGAGTTTTTGAATACCAGCCTTTTGAAATTGCAAAATAAAAATTATTCAATTTTGGTGTAGGAGCAAAGTTCAATTTTAGTTTAACGTACGGTATTAAATAATTATTATGAGTAAGAAAAAACTTTGTGTTCTTACTCAAAAACGCTTCTTCCTCTTCGCGATAGACTGCATCTTTTGTGCTGAGTGCATTGATAAGTTCGATGTGCGTCAGTGGCTGGACTGTCAATTGAACCATTCGTTTTGTAGTCATCACCTATAATTTTTGTCTGTTGATAAAAACATCTTTTTTCCATGGTATAATAGTAACTTTAAAACCAAAAGAATTACCTCACTTATTGACGATTGAACAGTTCCGACCGTGAACCCATCGCATATTTTAGTCATACCGGAAGTATCAAATTGTCTACTAATACCTGCGTACTAGAAAAGTTGTGCAGGTATGTACAGTTTCAACCTTGTCCTTTTAAAACTATTTTTCGAATGTAAAAGAAAAATGAATTGAAAAATGTTACCTTGTAGAGTAAACCCTTCCAAATCAGAGACATAGAGCCATAGTCCGGCCTTGGAATGAAAATTACTTTGTCGTAGGTCTGGTAGAGGAGCTTTTGGTCACCTTCCCAAGGGCTGCGGGACGTACCTACCAAAATTACTCTATCTTCGTTTGTTATGTTTTTTATCAATTTCGGAAGGTCTTTCTTTAGTCTCTTCGGGTCAGTTTTGTCGGTTTTTGGTACCTTTTTCACAAAAGGTTTTTCAGCGCCTTCCATAAATATCACCGACGGCTGCAGTAATCTCGACACCTTATAAAAAAATGATAGTAAAAAAGAGAATAACGCCCAAGTCATTTCGCGACTATAAGATTCCAAAAATAAATTCTACTTATGTCGCATTTGTTATGATGAATAAATACTGAGCCGCGACGGCCTACTTTATAGCCATTGTGCGTTAGAAAAAACTTTGTTCCAAAATAAAATAAATCGCGTACTTTAGAGATGAGGTGAAGAAGCATGATGAGACCGGACTTGCCGGGATACTTGCCGGCGATGTTGGCCGGGGTGATGTCGAACAGGGTAGCTCCGAGTTCGGTGCATATAGCGTGAACAAGCATACGTTTACCACTTCCGCAAGGCCCTGCTATTAATACCGATCGCACCAGGGGTGTCAGCTCTCGGAGACTTTCGTTGCCCAACGGTAGAATGCAGTACTCATTTACGATCTGTCGGATGTCACCTGTGAAGCAATTTTTTATAATATCATTTTTATAATATTAATTATGTAGGGATAGTTTTTTGATAATAAATTATCATTTACATTATCATTATTATCCACATGTTGCTTAGAAGAGCGGTATAAAAAAAATTGTTAGAATCAGCATTTTTTAATGAACTACTTTGTATGATATAATAAATTCTAATTAACAACGATTATAATGAATGTTAAGCTCATTAAATGTTATTTCGTTTAATGTAACATGGGTGTACATGTGTATTTATATATATGTATATAAACTATTTAACAATTTATTACAACAAAAATAAAGTAAAATAAAGTAAAGTAAAATAGATTATAAAGTAAAAGTTTCCCTATTTTGCTTTCGTAACAGAATAAAATAAAGCGAAAATCATTACTTGTTTGACGAAAAATATGATTTTTTGTTTTAGAATTAAAATTTTAAACATTACTATGAAAGGGATACTAAAAAGAGTTACTTAAACACGTCGTCACCTATGGTGGGTAAGGGATCTTTGCCCTTTTCCCTGAGTTCAAAGTTGGCATAAGATTTCTGACCCTTGTAGCTGCTGAGGCGAACCTCAGGATAAAGCTTGATGATACCCTGTTGAAGTAGCTCCTCGAAGAGTGACTCAGTTGTGCGGTCAGGTGTCAAGTCTTTTTCTTTCTTGCGCTTGTTCTTCTTGCCGCTACGACGGACTCGCTTCTGAGCCTTTTTCGCTCTCTTTCCCTTATAACCTTTGTCTCTGTCCAAAGCCGTTTGTAGCGCTTCTATATCAGCTGGTGAAGTAAAATTAATTTTCAGTTGCGAATAGATAAAAGATGAACAGTTGCTTTTTTTCTGATGAATATTATTGACTGAATCTTGAATTTACCATCTTTCATTGCATACTAAGTTGTAGTAAAAATGTTTACTATATCATTTGATTTTTGATGCTTTTAAAAATTATTAATTTACATAATTAATTATCTGCGTTATTTACTTAAAAAGACGGATAAATTAGATACAATCATAATTGCCCAATTATATCTGACATAAAAATGGCGTGAGCACACAAGTGGATCCAATGTAGCGAATAAAAATGCAGATACTTACAAAAGCGTGTAAAAGTACTCGACAACCTTAAATTATGAAACGTGACCGTGAATATTTCTTATAAAACTTAAATGCCGACTATTAACATGCAATCGCAGTCAGTCAGCTGTGAAGACGTGAGGATGTGTTATTATATTTGCTATACTAATTAACCAGCTGCAGGTTCAGTTGAGTAGAGAATTGATTAAGAAACTTTAGAAAATATTCTGAGAATTCTAAACTGTTAGATGGAATTATTTTATCGCAAAATTACTCTTTTTCCGTTATATAATAATTAAAGTTTTTCAATAATTGGAAATTAAAGGTACATAAATTATTGAATTATTATATAAATTTATGAAATTTATATAACAAACTATTCAAGCAATTTAATTTAAAATCTAATGACAATTTTTTTAAAAAACATCAGCTAATTTATTAAACAAAAAACAAAAGAAACAAAAAATTGTGTTATAATAATTGTAAATTTCATTTTGAAATTCGCTGGTAATTAGTTTTAATGATTAGAATAAAAAAAGTAGTTTCCGCTGTAACAACTGCCAAAGTAAATTATAATATCTATAAAATTAAAGTAAAAAATATATGAACAAAAATAAAATAAAATTTTTATTTAAATAATATTTAAAAGAACGAAAAATGAAATTGTAGTTATCGAACCTCTGATAGTCTGATCGACGCCGACTCGGACTTCGTTCTCCACTTCTTTTGTCTTCTCTGCATCGACCATATCGTAATAGGGTGCCTGGTCGAGGTTTCCCGACTCGTCTTTGTCGCGCCAGACCTCCTGGTACTCTTGGCTCGCGTGCACTAGCTCCGGCAGGAAGTTGGAGGGCATCGGCTTGAAGCCCGTCTCAGACTCCGCTTCTGATTGCTGCTCCCCCTCGCTTTCCTTTTTAGCGCGCGATGACTTCTTTGAGCGTTTTGACTCCTTCGACGACGAAGCACCCGTTGATTTACTCATGGAGCTCTCTGTGTCCTACAAGACAAGTTAGTCGTCCAAATTATTCTTTGAGATTTTACATACACTTATAACTTTAATGATTTGGATTGTTTTTGATGAATAATTACCTGCCTGCTGAAAATCATGCGAGAACCACCGCTTTCAGCAGAAGGCAATTCCGGAATTTTTCCTGTTTGTTGATAGTAAGTATTAATCCAGTTTCTGATCTCTATTCTGATGTTTTCCTCCATAATCGCACTCTTCTCCAACTTGATCCGTTCCATACTCTCCACGGTGTAAGCATCTAGAAGTTGTTGGTACTCTTGCTGCTTTTCATATCTTTCCTTCTCGATTTTTTCCAGCAACCTTGTATTTTCTGAGATGGTGTGACTAGGCTGGAGCATACCTAATAACAACGAAGAACCATTATACTTATTACGTTCTATTTGATTGATTATCAAAAATTTACCTATCAAAAGCATCTCGTCGAGTTTGCGCTGTCGGATTTTGCGCCTGGTAGAGTATCCCCGCCAAATCTTTTGAATTTTGAGTGCAGCTGCTCCAGCCGTTGCTGCATCCGGCTCTTTTAACTCCGATCTTATTGTGGACCTCTCTTTCATTTGCAGAATTTCCTTCATAAATTGAAATCTCACTCGGCCTTGTCTTGCTCGTTCGTGAGCCTGCAATTTTTTATCGTTCATTCATTAATTATCATTAATTACCAGTATTATTTTTTCTTATTATTTGCGTGTTTACTGTGAATGTGTTATATTAGACAAATAGATGCTATAATGCGCGTTATGGGCATATCTTACGAATTTTTATATAAATTTTTATGATTTAACATCTTAATGAAAGATTAATCTATAAGAGAAAAAATTAACCTGCTAGTTATTTGAAATATGCGTAGTATTGTACCTGTATTAATCTAATGGCTTCAAGTTCTGTCATTTTTTTGGGTTCCGGTTTTTCTTCTAATTCTCCAAGATTTCTTAATGTATCTTCGATGAATTTACGTCTTTCTTCGATCTCCTTTTCTCTTTCTCTCCTAAAATATCTTGGTATTTTTAATTCGACATCATCAGGTGTCAGATGGCAACTGTAAGAGGACCATAAAAGTAACTTTACATTTTGATTGATTCCAGATTTTGCGATGATTCAATATAATTTTAGTATTATGGATAAGTATTTGCGGAGATTTATTTCGTTAATACTTTATATCTTTTTAAGATAGATCTAAAACAGATTAAGTTTAGGCTTTACAATTTACAAATTGTCAATATTCCCTAGCGGAAAAAATGTGCGAAATTCAACATAAAGATACGATATCTTACAGAACCTTACATTTAATTACTTTACAGATCTTTACATTTTATTATTTTTTTTT
>JAXIUT010000001.1:22432770-22447624 GCA_035586675.1 Eurytoma californica | reverse complement strand
CAATTGATAAAACCCCGCAAGACTTTAAACATAAATAAGCAGTCATAATAATGGTGTAAGGACTTGATAGTTTGGATAATTTATTTTTTATCATTAATCTAATTTCCGAACGATTGCTTTAATTGTTATCATTTTAAAGAAACATTTCGAGAACATTTATTTAAGTAAATAAATTTTTGCGGAATTCGAGCTGCAAATCGAAAGCATGATTTCAGATTCGAATGAAAGTCCACCGACCGCATTTCTCGGACGGCGCAAAAAGGGTCCGGGAGTTTTGCTCGAACCATCCATTTCATTCGTCACAACGAGTTGAGGTTGACAGGCGCGCGACATTTCCTTGAGGTGTAGCGAAAAACAGGTCATGGAATTACAGATCGATTCTGAATGTGACCACGATAATTGTATCCAGATATTTGGAACAATTGATTTACTTATTTTTGCGGCATGTTTTTCTTACGGTTTACTTTTACTCAAGTCCCTGGTTTCGTGCATTTTTTTATTTTCACTGTTTAAATTGAAAATGTTTATAAAGAATTTTTATAATTTTATTGGATTCAAGGTTTAAACATACTTTTAATCCAGACATAAAGAAAATATATTTGGTTGCTATATCATGTAATTAAACAATTTGCTTTACATTACACAATTTCCATTCTACTGATGTTTTTACTACTAGTTTACAAAAAGTTGCTATAGGTTTATGAATTTCCAATCTTGCACGATCCTTGCTCCATCTTGTAAGATCGCGATCGACCGGTACCTTCGCGATGGTCGATAAGAAAGTTGCACCAGAGATAATACTGGCCAGGTGTAATGGGCCTCAGGTGTAAGGCCCAACGAGACAGGTATACCGCGCCAGCCGGTTTCTCCAACAGTCCTTAAGATCGAGCTACTGGTGCTTCGATAGGTCCCCGTAATATCGGCTGCTTCCTTACCGACAGTACGCACAAAATCGGCTAGCGTATTTACTTCCACGCCTTATTTTTTTCTTACTCGACATGTTAGCAATATTAAAATATAGTTCTGAAAAAATTTGTGGTCTTCTTAATAGCTACTGTATAAAAATATAATAAATTAATCGGTAACTCTATTGACGCGTCTGAGGCGGAACCATCGGCGTTGCGTACGTTTCTGGAGCAAGTGACCCGGCGCTGATCATCTTTACCACCGTAAAAAAAATAAGTTGCGCGAGATAAAAGGAGGTGTATGAATTCAAAGTCTCGAATTACGGTCGTTAGGAGCGCGCACGTCTCCGGCCGTGTGGGTCCAGGTATATACACCTCGAGGGCCTTTCCGCGCTTGTAAACCGGTTCTTTGCGTCTTGGCCTCCACTCACTCTCTTTCTCCGTCGTTCCCTTTTTGCTCGTCGTTTTTCTGGCTACGCTTCTCTGTTCTGGCTTGCTCACTCGGCTATTCGTCGTCCCTTGGAGAAAGGCTTCGTGGGTACAGTATATAATCGCTCCCGATGAGATTATTGTCAATTTTACTCAGTTTCCTTGCTTACAGTAATTTACACGATCCTCTTTTAAAAAAATTAATGCAAAATCATAATGTATTTGTATTGCTGAGCAAAAGGTACATTGCTGTTTGTAAGCAGTAAATATAAATAAGTTTAAAATATTCGGTATTCGAAATACTTCCAGAATTTTTCTTGCTGCACGGCCGTAATAATGCAGCCGGTTCTTAGTGCGGCTTTCAACGACTTTCAAACGTCACAATCAATACGAAAAGCGTTCACCTGTCAATGCAATCGTCGCTGCGGCGGTTCGAGTCCGCTGCCCACGTCGCCATATATCATTCTACATTCTGCACCTTCGCTCCCGCACACACCCCCAGCGGCTCTCGTACTTTACAAACGACCATTTTTTTCGTCTACCACCGACCTGCTTTGCACAAAATAACGCGACCCCTACGCTCAATCTCACCACATCAGGTACCTTACAATTGCCGCCGGAGTGTCCATTTACAGCTGCGGTTTTCCCGATAATGCCACCGCGGGGTGCACCGGCGATTATGCAAGTGCGGTTCTTGCGGTACCCTTGTCCTGCCTTTTTTATTTATCATTTTTTCGTCGCTATACAAAGTAAATCCTTCGAATTGATTGATTCAAAATCTTCAAGTTTGGTTTTCATGCTTACAAAATTCGTGGGGTAGTTTGATTTTTTTACTCCAACAGGATACTCATCGGTGCGACAACGAGGCAGGGAAGGATATAGATTCAAACGAGACAAGGAGGAAGAATCGAGGGGTTGCGCAACTGTAAAACTCGGGCCATTTGCATTATTTAGGAGCAGTTATCCTTAATAGAGAGACAGGAAAATCCCAGAAGATAATGGAGAAAATAAAGACGGCGAACGAGCAGGGGAGTAAAAGGGTCTCTCTAACATCGAGACTTGCTAATGGAAAAGAAAAGGAGACACGATCGCCGAGTGTATATCTATATAGGTATATATACTCATCGCAACGTGTACTAACCTGCAGTAGCAGACCACAGGGTCGAAAGCGAAAGAGAGAGAGGGAGGGAGATGCATTGTTTACGAGTCGATATGAGAAAGAAAGAGAGAGGGAGATCCTGTGGCGGCCATTTTGGATTCCTTGCTCTTTCTCGGCTATAAATCAAAATTACAAGGTGCAACTATGGCTCGGCCCCTCTAACTCTTCCATCCTGAGCAGCGCTTCGAGCGAGTCATTTTAACTATTGCACTTGAGCTATGCGATAGATCGATGCGCAGTAGATCCATGCGCTGTAGATTGATGATATTCCTCGATCGCCGAAATTCAACAGGTCAAATTATAATATAAGGAAAATTGCTTAAACTTATGCAGTATATGTTTAAATTGAATACATTTTAAACGTTCTTAAAATATAGTTAACAAAAATGTCATAAGATTTAGTATTTACAATTTACTTATGCCATGTGAGGAGTATTTGTACTTTATAAGTATACATTTATCCTAGCATTTCATTCTCTTTTATACCTTTTAAAGCCTTTTTTATTTTTCACCCGCCTTTTAAAATAGACGTGCATCCGCTTTACATGTTTTTTTATACGTTGAGGAATCTTCAGTTTGAGAAGTTAATGTTTGACCGCAGTATGGTTAAATTCAGTCTAAAAAATGCATGGGCTTTTCATTATCGGGGAGATTTCTGATGTTGGGATTAGTCGAGCGACAGCAATATTTTAATTTTCGATAACATCTACTTTTTTCCTTCCTCTCCTTTAGAATCGGACGCTATATCTTGAGTAGTGTTAATTGTTACTTATTGTAGCATTATTAATATGATTATTTCGAACGCTCAAGTGTACTAAACCAGCGAATATCAGTTTTAATAATTGAGAAAAAATCATTAGCATGTCCTTATTTTGATGCTAACTGCATTTTCCGGCAAACTTTTGTGAGAATATAAGACGTCGGAGAAGTTGGAATCACTTACGCGTCTCTGGAGCTACTTAGTGCATACGCAGTAAATGATCGGAAAAGAAATTTTAAAATTTATTTTAGTGATTGTGTTAAGCGAGTTATAGTTATTCATGCTATTAACGATCGTAAATTAATCTAATCTAATAGTAATAATTTAGTAATTAAAACTGCGGATTATGCTATATATATTATTGGCAAAAAAATGGAAATATAAAAAAGAGGAAACCAGGCCAACTTAGGTATTCCTCAAGTTTGTACAGTTATTATAGCTCCGGTGGTGTTGGCTTGGCTCACCTGATAACTAAAAAAACTTGTGCAAGCATCCTTGTTACCGGGGTCACTCCATAGGAAGACGAAAAAATGAAGATTGAGCAAGATTAAAGACATTAAGAGCCTGGTCCTTTTACCCAGCGTCAAGACAATCAGAACAGTATCGCTCCTAGCGGTAGAAGCTACGCACATTCAGTAAAAATAGCCTTTCACATCCCCGTGAAAGTCATCAGCGAGGAGTACAGTTCGACCTCCGTCTTCGCTAAGCCTCTTCCTCTTATCTTAACTATTCTCAACGGTAGAATCTCGAAAAGTCTTCGAGCGCGGTATATACCACCTCCGAGCCTCTCAATTACGGCGGGAAATTCAAAAAATATCGGACGAACCACATTGCGAGCACCTTTTACCTGCGGAGAGAGATACCGAACGAGCGAGAGGGACGTAGACAGATTTTAAAGTCTTAAATGTTTCTGCAGCATCCGCTCTCCCCCTCTCCGGAGCTCGGGGCAACTGGAAAGAGCCCGCGCGCTAACTCCCAACTCGATCTTGGCCTGCTGGCGTCTCTCTCTCTCCCTCCCTCTCTCTTTCTCTCTCACTGGGCCGCTCCCCCACCTTCGGCACCTTCGGGCCCGGTGAGCGAACGAGCGAAGGAGAGAGAAAGAGAGAGAGAATGAGGCCCCGGTCTCTGTGGGCCAGCCGCGGCGGCCGACAATGACGCTTAGTTCAGCGCGGCTACCCGTGCCATACGCGTTCCTCGCCAGCGCGTGGCGCCGATCAGCGCGAGTTTCAAGTTCAAAAATAAAAACAACACAGAATATTTCCGCGCTAAGTCGCGAGCTCGAGTGCGTCCAGGGGTTGAGGACGATGTGAGGCATCTGGAGCAGTTCTCGGCTCGGCCCGCCGTGTCGTGGGGTTACGTCAACGATGTGCGAGTGCAGCGACGAGTGCGCCGACAGTGCAGCGGCTCGCGGTCACTAGTGAGGGAGGCAGGATCGTGCGCGTCGAGGTGGAGGTGCCCGGGAGCACCACCGCGAGGGCAGCGGCGAAGCAGAGGAGCTGAGATATGGCCACCCTGGGCCTCTCCAAGGTCTTCATCTTGGACAAGTACTTCACCGAGCTGCAAAAGTTCTGGGAGACCGAGAAGAAGCTCCAAGGTACGTGCCTGCCCCTTGCCTTCCCTCCGCACCCGCCCACCACTGGCCCACATACTGGCTCCCTCTCTTTCTCGTCCCTTCTCGCTCTCTTTTCGTTGCCCGAGCGCAGGTGTGTGCAGGTGGACCGCCGACTCAAGTGTGTGGGTGAGCATACCTTCTCCTTCGGAGGTACAGATGGAGTCTCCCAGCGGTTCGGCTTCAGTCAAGCGGGGAGCTGTTACGCTGAGATGGAATACCGATTGCTGTGTTCTTTGCTTCAGTTAATTGAGGTCTTGACAGATAGTGTCATAGACTGATAGTGTTTTTCCAAACAGGTGGACGAGATATTTTTGCGAAAGGTGCGCTAAGTGCTTCAAATTTATTCTAGATAACTGTTAATGATCTATTATACTTCAGTTACTTGTGTTCAAAGAGTTGAAAAAACGCTGAAATATGTTATGACTTTTTGAACGTTCCTTCAAGTTCGAGATAATAGCTTCACCAAGACAAAGTACCTCGTTCGTACTCCTTTAAACGTTCGAAATAGACTAATTTGCACCCGCCGACTCAGTTACTTCAATGTTCCATTCGCACCGACAAAAGCAAGCGGCGAGCCGATAATACTAGGTAAAAAGACACGAAGACGAATGAGTGAGCGGGGCGAAAAAGTGCGGAGTCGCCGTCACCCTCGCGCCTCGTCTTTTTCCTCGTTTTAACGAGCGATCGTTAGGCGAACATTACGTACACAGGTGCCGGGGAAAAATACGCTGAGCGTGGCGCGATCCCGCGCGAAAATTAATTTGCGCCGTGGCTCGGGGCTCGCTTGGCCTCGCCGACGGGTAAAAATGACCGGCCAGTCCGCGTCGCGTCATTGGTCCCCGAGCGCCCGGGGATTTGCGTGTTGCTCCTAGCTCGTTATAAAACTTTGGCTTTTCTGACGTACGCTTAATCTTTTTTTGTGGCCCAATTGTTTTTTCGCTCTCGCTAAAGTTTCTTGCGATACGGTAAGCTTTGCTTGCCCGAGAGAACAATAGTCGGTGCTGTAATGCCCGTTTTTTGTTATCTTGAGTGTTTTCAATCAAGTTTAATCAGTGGTCATTCTTGATCTCAGATTTCACTGGAGAAACGTGTACACTTTAATCTAGAAACAGTGCAAACATTTTTAACAGTAACACAAAGTATCTCGGAGAATTTTATGAGTTTCAATCGTGTATTTTCTGCAGAACAACAGGTCAACGCACGTGAGCTCGAGGGTCGCATTTGAAAATCACAGTTAATCTACCATGCACTCGAAATTCAAAAGAAGCCAGATAAGAAAATATACATTTGCAGCGCCGCCTCCTTAATTCATCAGCGTCTGTCTACTGCACATGCTTGCTGTTCCGACGTTACTTTTTTTGGCTCCGCGGCATTCCTGCATGCATGCGCCTTCGTTTTCTTTTCGCCGCCTGCGTTAGCTTTATTTTTTGTTGTACTTCAAATCCCTCCCGCGCGCAAGCCGCTTATGTTTTTTTTTTTTATACAGCAGGCGTTTTTCCCGCCCCCCAAGCTTCATGTCTCCAGACTCCCGCCTCCCCCTCACCCGCGAGGAAGCCACTGAGCTGTTTTTTACGTTTCAGAACTACTTTTATGTTTAACTTAATTTACTTCTTATAATATCTGGGAATAGTGAACGCATGCATCCTCAAATTATACCTTATAATAATTAAAAAAGTCTTTTTTTTCATAGATTCATATGAAATAAATTTGATAAAATTTCGCCGATGCAGTAAAGTATGTCAATGCAAAGTAAAAGTAACATGAAATCATCTAACTTTTTAACAAAAATATTTTATCATTTTTACTTCAATTAAACATTTATCGTTGAAGATTTGTTTTACTATTAGATTCATGATATTCCGTGAGACCCATAACGTCGGTACGCATAACGTCTATACCCATAAGCTCGGTAGCCTGTCAAAGTGAATATGTAATTTACGAAATGTGCAGTTTCCTAAACGCGTATGCCAATTCCAGTATTACACAATCTGCAGCCATTGATTCCAATATTCATAATCTTAATTAAACACTCACAAGCAGTCCGATGATAAAATTCCAATGATAAAGGAAAGTAAAATTCCCTACTAAAGATCGGCACCCCTCTTGAGAGGAAAAATAAAGATTTACAAGGATCCCGGGTATCGCAGCGACGGACCGCTGCACAAAGATCTCGGGCGCCGCAGGAAATCCCCGGCTGCAGTGTCTTGGGGCCGGCGTTCCGCGGCGCCGGCACAAAGCACGGGGGCGGCCGGTTGCATTGTTACGACGGGCGAAGCCACGGCGGCGGCTCGGCAGAAATCGAATCATTCCAAAAGCGAATTTCGCGGAATCCATTCGCGGAGTTATTCGCGGGGCGCACAAAGGCCGCGGCACGCAAAGGAGCCGAAATAGTGGGCGGGCATCCTCCGCCGGAGATTCTCGGCTCCGCTCGCGGCAAGGACACGCGAGCCGCGTATTACGAGCGGACCATCCGAGCAGCGCCAAAGCCTCCTTCCCCCGATTCCACGCATAGCTCGGGACCGAAGCCCGCGGGCGCGCTCTTTCTTTAGCAGGATCGGACGCCCCGGCTATTTATTTATTTTTCGGCCGAGCGCCGGCGCGGTTTTCTTCTTCTTCTTCTTCTATTTCGTGGAGTGATTCATTTCGCTATGCTAATGAGGGACTGATACGTGCCTGCGCGGCCTTTGATTCGAGATGAGACCTGTCTGCAGCGCCGCATCGACCGGATTCCTAAGAAGGTGGTTCGCGGAGTTATGTGAAGTTCCGGTGAACCCAGCTGTCTTCGATTTGATGGCTTGGTTGTGGAATTTTTTTAATCTCACCCTAATTTTATGTAATTTTTTTTAATTAAAGCAAATTAATGATTTCTTTTTATTTGTTTACTAAATTTTTAGTAATAGATTGAAAGTACAGCGTTTTCTCAAAATTATTTGAAATAAATCTGTGCAATCAACGTACCGATGTCGACAAAAAAATCAATCAGCCTGTTTTCGGCGCAACGCAGGGGTGCGGATTCCGGCGATTCGCGCCGCGGGTATATAAATCGCTTCGTCGCATCGGGTTTATTTCCAGCGGCGCCCTTGGTGACTCTCGGAGGAACTCGTTCGCTATTTTTTTCTGCCGTCCCGTCCTCGCCCGCGATCGGAAACACGGACCGCAGCCCTGCCGACCTTATACGGACGAAGACACTTTATTCGGACTGTTTGTGTATATGTGTACGATTCGGACCGCCACTTGGATATCTCGCAGGCGGTATATATTCGCACTCAGGTAGAATCCCAGGTATAATAATGCAGCGCACGAATCGCTTAATTGATCCGATCGACTTAAATTTACAAGGCTGTCCCGGTTTCTTCGCTTTCGCTGCTTCGCTAAAAGAGCGTCGTATTTCTGCGGAGTAGATAGTCTGGCAGGGGATTAATTAAGAACTTTTTCTAAGCTGAAGCGCATATTAAAAATTAAATTAACACAATTGTAGAATAATAAATTAAAATAAATGATTTGTTTAACTGAAGCTCGTAATATTTCAGTTGAAAATAATTACATTACTTTTTATGTGATTCTAAATTTTTTAATTATGAATTCGATAAAATTTAAAATGGTTACTTAATTGCCGATCTTAATGATAAAACGTTTCACGAATGTAAAGAATGAGCCTTAGCTGTATTTAACTGGACCGCAATTTACATCATCCGCGACCCGTTACTTCTCTCGCGCGTTCTCACGGCGGTTTGAGTCGTCCACACCTTGGCGCGGACAAAGCCGCCTAATCACGCGTTGAACCGATCCGAAATAAATTACGATCGTTTTCAGCAAGTCGCGGAGAAAATAAAAGGAACGGGCTCGCAAGAGGACACTAGCCGATCCCCGGACCGAACCGCCGACTGCTCGGCGCTCAATTATCCGGTTTCGCGATCCTCGTCGTCTTTTATTTCCGCGCCGAGTGTGATCGAGCGAGATACATCCGGTATTTACGCGCGTGGAACGGGCAAAAATGTAAATACGCCTGATAGGATTACGCGCTCGATGTCCGATGGAGAGCCCGGAGGCGAGAGATAAAAAAAAAAGAGAAATGCGACCGATTTTATGTAACGATCGGGTGAAACCATTTTTTATGCGACAAGGACGTTTCATTTTTCACGTGCCACGGATCATTATAATTATTGGCCTATTTTGATTGCCGTTTTAAAATATTTCCCTCGGCGCACTTTGGAGTCGACACTTTCGTTCGTTGCGTCAGCGATGTGCATACAGGCTTATCCTTTGAGGCCAGTACGTCGCGCGTAAATATGAAAATCGCAGTAAACTTACGAGGCGATAATCCGCGGCAGAGGCTCGTCGAATTAACAATCGCATAAACCGAGGCGGAAGAGACCGGCGCGATTAACGAAGTAGGCGCTAAAAAATAATTAGAAACTTTACGAGCGCGCGTAATGACCAAACCGCCGCGGCGCTGAAATATTTAATCCCGCAGCCGACGAAATAAAGCCGAGAGGCGCGTATTCCTATATTTCTCCGATAAATTTAGCTCCTCTCTTCTTTCTCCTTTTTTTTTTATATCGAACACTAAAATCTCGAGATCGACTCGTTAGGAGGTAAGACCGGGGCGAGAGGGGGGCGATATAGCGCTTCCGCGTCCTTTCATTATCCGATCGTCCGTCGTAAAAGGGCCTTTTATTATATTAGCGAAATGACTTCGTCTTCGTGTGAGCTAGCGAGGCGGAGTTTAGGATCGCGGCCGATGACGAGGCTCGAGCTTTTTATTGAAAGAATTTCGCGAAAGATGTTCGCCTTTATGCCGCGCTATGGGACTTTCATTGTCAATAAGGCTACTCAAAAACTTTATTTCACGGCTGAGCAGGAAATAGCTCCGACCGGCTACTATGTATGCATACGGGGTATTTTTGCACGGTTTAGTTGACTAGTACGCTAAGAGAAGTGGACATGTAAAATTTGCTCAATGATGCGTATTCAAAGTTGAATAAAATATAAAAAAAGAATTAAAGAAATGTTTCGTAAATGTTATTAAACACCTCCAGGGGCTGAATCACACATCGTCGGTTATTCCAGTAAAGTCCGTGTAGTACTTAATGAAATAAACGAATAAAATTGCACTTTTAAAGGCGAAAATAAGTGCATTGAAACTAAGTGATGTCTGCGAGGAAGAATATTTTATTAAATTTTTCGAGCCATTTCGTGGAACTTTAATAATGTTTTTAAAAATATATTTGACATACTAAATTAATCAACTTCATAATATTTTTGCATAATTATATTTGATTCATATTACATTTAGTCATTTATATTACTTTTTTATATGATGAATTAACATCAATTAAAAAGATTCTATACTTCTACTGCCACATAAATATTCCTTTAAAAAAAGAATATATACTATTTTTTCACGGTACAAAAATGAAACACTTCATCGATGGTTTACGATTTAATATCGCGATCCTTTCGTTTAGTTTTAAAATCAAAATAATCGACGATCGTAAAGCTTTCTCCATGAATGCAAAGTGCTAGGGGAGGTCGCCCTATTAAAAATATAGTTATTGAGAAATTTCACGGCCGTCGTAAAAAAAATCGACGAATCACGCCTTTAGTGCTACGAAGTGGCGTGGTGGAAAATTTCAATTTTTTCCCATGCATCGTACGTAATTATCGAGTTCGAGCGCGCGAACGCGAGAGAAAAGCGAAATTCCAGGGTGATTTTGGAAAGCGGCGCCAAAGTCAAAGCTTGTTTACTGTTAGATGGAAGCTATTCGGGGCTTTTGCGCGGGTCCGCCGCTTTTCGACAAAACGCGCGATAATTAAAATGTTTTGTTGATTCTTCCGTCGCGCTGTTATCCGGCATTTATTAGGTCCACAATGCTTTTTTGGCTTTGTCAACCTTTGAAGTTTGTAGGTTTTTTTCTTTCATTTGCCTAGTTACAACTGGTGAAATGGCAATATTTTCGCAGTTACAAATCTGTAGATAAATATTGGTTTAGTCTTAATTAAGTAGGTAAAAACCATGATAATACAAATTTTTTATTTTTACTAATCCACAAGTACATTTAGATTTTAAGAATAAATATTTTTTTAAACATAAATCACTAATACACTGTATAAATTTAATATGTGCCCGAATCACAATACAACTGATAAGTAGATTAGACTATATTCTACCTCAACTTGTCAAAAACGAGAACGACTGCAGCGAGAATTTAAATAAAATAGGGTGATACATTGAAAAAAGATTAAAAGAAAGGTACAATAAATATCCCATGCACGACTAAAAAGAATCCAGGCGCTGACAGTACGCGAGAAATGGCTGGAATCGGCACACCATCTCCTCTGATCGCATTAAGCTCTCCCTGCGGCCCAGCGCGGGCATAAAGCATGCAGGAGAGAACAAAACATAAGCGAGCGGTCGAGCGAGGGAAAGCGGAGCCGGCGTTGTAGATATAGGAAACACCTTGCCCCGGCCAGTTTCGAACCCAGGAGAGGCTGGGACGGAGGTAAAAAAAAAATAGAGGCCGTGCGTGTATACCCACTCTCACAGGCCGGGACCCGCTTTGTAATGGCCGCCCGGTGAATGATATCGCGGGATGGATTACCGAGAAACGTGAAATGTTAATTTCTTTCTTTTTTTCCCGGATCTTTTGCGGCCTTTGTTGGTCAGGCCTCCTAGCGTAGTGGGTGTAAATATTGCGTTTTTCGTTTTAACGCCCGCTTCTTTTTTTGTCAATGGCTGCACAAGCAGATTTATGGTTTCACGCAACCGTATTCCGTTTCTAATTGTTCAAACATTTTGTTAACGTAATATTATTTCATAATAGTACTATGCAGCCCTTTGTAATCTTATTAAAAAATAATTTATAAAGTAGCTCTTAATTGAATGAAGATTAATTGAATTATTAACAATTAGACATTTTACGAAAAACTATAGACGCATGCAACAGCAATAATTAATACAATTTATTGCTATGACTCGTCTGAAAATCTGTATTAAAAAACGATTAAAAACTATGTTTAAAAACAATGATTAAATTTGATCTAAAGATTGTGAAGATTTTCTAATCTTAAGAAAGCAAAGACTAAAGGGCTCAAGGGCTCCTGAAATTGAGTTAACCGTGTAAGTTCCCAGCATCCGCGGGGACAGGGCGCATTTGCGTCGAGCGTAAAAGGGTCGAGCGAATGGAGCAGCGCGCAGCATCTCCCTTTCCCGAGGTGGCCTCTGCTCTCCTCGCGGCTGGAGATAGGCTGGACGCCGTACAGGCAGCGGGGCAACGGCCTGGCGGCTGCTCGGCTCGGCTCGCGCGAGCGGGCTCCTTCGCTTTTCGTCGTGCCCCCACGCCGCGCGGCGTCGTGAGAGGAGCCTCCGAGCGCCGAAGGATATACACCTCGCGAGCCGTTTTCCATTCGATCGGGATGTTCGTTAGGCCTGTACCGTTAGTCGTTTTTTTTTTCTTTTTTCGAGCGCCTGCAGAGTAGCTCCGGAATGCCGAGCGCAGCTTTTGTAGAATGCGTAAGTAGGGAGGCTGCACGGGGAACTACTACGGATTTCGAGCGTTCGCTTTTGCAGCTCGAGCGTGAGAGGGGCTTTGGTATTTCTTCGATGCATCTTCAGAGGAATTACATAATGCAAACGTTTTATGCAGTGTGATGGGCAAGTTGATTAAAAGATTATTAATTGCGCTATATGACAGGGTACAGAATTTTTATTGCTTGTGCAAGTGGAGAATGTTGAGAAGCATCTCTGAAGCACGCACTGACCGTATTTTTTCACTTACGTGATTAAATTTACAATTAAGTGTATAGTAAAAATAATAAAATATTTAAGATCCTATACATAAAATATGACAATGTGAATATGTGCTTTCGTGATATTTCGAGTACCTCTCCGTCAGTTCGAAAGATTCGATGTTGCAACGACTTGGCCGTATAAAAGCCATTAACACGTATTTACGTCCTATTGTTATAAAGAAAGAGGAGGTAAAATAAGAAAACTAAAAATTTATACATCAGTACCTTTAAACATTATGCTTTTTCGAGATGTTTAAACGCGATACATATACATTCCACACCATACTCGTGAAAAGGGTAGAAAAATAAGGGCAGTGATTGATTCTTTATGCGGTTTTCTACTGTCAATGGAATTTATACACTAGCTCGTGCGAAAGCTCACTTTTCTTTTTATATTTTATGTTATAAAAGTAGTAAAACTATATTCTCGCCAGCTTCAATAAAACATCCACACAAGCTCGCCATAAACAAAAGCAACTTAAATAAAAAAAAAAAAAAAATTTAAAAAGCTCACGCACAACGAGATAATATTCCCGGAACCCGTGAAAAGCCATCGAGCCTTCTAGCTTCGCCTCCCCGCGCCTGTCTGCCGCAAGATAGCGTTTGAAACTCGCGATGAATATTTCGCGTTACGATCGCTGGAAACAACGGCGCAGCACCACCGCGGGATAAGTGCGGCTGACACGGATTCGAAATACTCCCGGCGCGCGGCGGAGTCCTCGCGGCGCTCGTGTAATTGCGAACGAGCACTTGTTCGCGCGCACCCAGCTAACTTATATGACGCGCGTATGTACCGTTCGCGACGCGCATCTGCGCCGAGCGCCGCGATTATGAGAAAGCGGGACGGCGAATTGCGACTGCCGAGGGTGGCAAAAAGACGAGCTCGCATTGTTGTCGCGCGTCACCGACGCTTTCGTTTAAAAGCGAAAAAAGACCCGACGGGTTTAGTGCCTCGCAAAAGTATCGTGTTTATCTTTCGCCTCGGTGTGCGCCTTGTATACGGGACATTTTATTATTTACGTAATCATTTGCTTCTACAACAAGAAGAGTACCTTTTCAAATGGTAATGTTTGTACTACGTTCGATTTATTCTTACATTACTAATTAAAGTTTAGAAAAAAAATTTCAATTACCACGTGACTTTAGACAGTGTACCCTGCTATATCGAAATAACGATCGATTACATTGTTCGCGAGTTCGGCTAGCGAACCAATAGTTAAACCGCTTAGAAAAATAGAACTGGTCCTGAGAACAATTTGCATACGCTTAAGCGCGCTTAATGATATTCATAGTTCAATGTAAGCATTACAAAGTGCCTGTTATTATGTAAAACACGCGACGTCATTATAATTACCCGCGCATAAAGCATGTAAATCGTAAGCGCGGGAGTGGGTGGCAGCGCGAATCACGAGAGCCACTCGATGACACCCCTCCCCTCCTCCCGCGGAGGGTATAGAGCGGCGATCGTCTCGATTTCAGACCGATCGAATGAAAATACATCGCGGCTGCTTTGCGCGCGGCAGATTACCATATTCATGCCGCCAGTCCGCGGGAATCTCCCTATGAGAATTTAGAGAATTTTTATTCATCGCCCGGACGATTCGGATCCGCGGGAGGCTCCTTCCAGGCTCACCGACGGCCATTGCCTTTCTGCCGCGGACGCTTTACTTTACGATTGCCGAAGCCTGAACAATGCACCGCCCATTGCTAGAAGCTCCGATTTTCACGACTTTTTTCTTTTCTCCCGGCAGAGTCCCGGGATAGCGCATGATTTACTTGCATAACGTTTTTAAATAAACATCACTGTAAATGTCTTCAGCGTATATTTTCATATTTGTCGTGAATATAAAATATGCACATATATTTAACCTTTCCACTTGCGATTTACATAATAATTATCTTCAAAACGAAAAGATATAATTTGATGTTGAAAACGGCATTTGCCAAATGCCTATGCTCTAAAAAAAATTTACAATTACAGTTATCAATTTCATAAGCAAACTGGAAATGACTTATTAAAATAGCGTAATACATATTAAAAAACAAATTAAAAATAAAAGGCCATATCGTAAATTCTCGTGTCGGAAAATAATTTTACAAAGGCGCATTGAATTCCCGCGTAAAAAAAATTTAGTTTGGCTAAACTTTAGCGAAAGTTTAGTTTGGCTAAACTTTTTAAAAACTTGGCCAATGAGACT
>JAXIUT010000001.1:22414143-22425209 GCA_035586675.1 Eurytoma californica | reverse complement strand
TTCCTTACCTCATTAGAACAATAGTAGAACGCCGTTTCATTATTGTTTTCCTATGGTAAGCAAAAATAAATTCTTACTGGGAAGTTTTATTATCCTTATTTATACATACAAACGATTTAAAAGTTGAGTACGTTTTAAGCGCTGATTTGACATCCGATTATTTATTATGTATACTACTCGCTGTTAAAAATGTCGTCAAAAAATCAAAAAGATCACATCCATTTAAGGCTTTATTCATACGCTTGAAATAACGAGTAAGCCCTTTTTTCTATCAGACGCGAAATTCGAAATCCGAAATCGCCCGGACAAGCGTGAAAACGGTCGTAACGCGAGTCCGTAAAATGTGCAACGCTCGCCGGCGACTCATTAATTATGGATGTATCGCGCTCGCGCGGGAAGGAAAAACCACGCGGCATTAATTATATCCACGCGACTAACAGCGTTCGCGCGTTTTCGAGCATTGCAAAATGCCCTCCCTTTGACTTATTCATGCGCGCGGGCATCCGAATTTTCCGCGGCGCGCCACATTGTCACGGTTAATAAATCACAGCTTCTTTTGTCGGCGCTGCTCGGAGATTTCGCGACGTACTGTTCATTTGTCCGGTAATTAATTCGCTAGTAACGAAACTTTCGATCGTAATCGGCGGTCGAAATTGATGCGAGGTATTTACCGCTAATACAACGGAGTTGAAAGACCGGTGTTTGAATGGAGAAAACTCCGAGTCTTCGCCAAGTATCAATTATTGATTTTAATTGAACAACTGTCGAGATGAGATAAGGAGCCTAATTCCGTGACGCCCGGTGAAAAAAATCGTACGGAACCAGTGTGCGAGGAAAATTTAATGAGCCTAGAGTGACATATACGTCGATATTGTTGAGTGAATCACATCGCTTTACAGGAGTCGAGTCTATCACACCGAGGATCAAGCGATTTAATGCTACGACACGGGAACGGATCCATCAACGTCTTTCTCGGCTTCTCGACGTCCCCGGCAGTGATTCGGATTCTCGGGATTATTCGATGAATACAATAACAAATCAAATCGAGGAATAAAGTCGATAATGCTTATGTATTTTTGTCGTAATCTGAAGTCCAATCGAACGGGTTACGGTCCTTCAATAAAGCCTGATCGGTCCTTCGCACTTTCTTTATTGCTTGCTCGTAAATAATGACAAGTGCACGCAGTTTTTACACAACAAACCTCGCTTTTACGGCGCAAATTAGAAAAGTCATATACTATTTTTTTAATGCCATTTCAAAATCTTTACGACCTCGGTATTTTCAAGCGAATTCCAAATTGAATCTCTCATTAAAAGACCATAAATCTTTCGGTTCTTCAGTTTCTAACGGTTTACACTCGAAACATCAAAGCCTCCCGTCGGCCATTATTTATCCGACAAAAAGAATCTAATAAACAGAATTAGCATTTAATGAAAGGAGCCTTATCGAACGTACCTCCTTTCTAATTCATCATTTCAGCAACATCTCTCTAGCTCTAATCCCCACTCGAGCCTCGACTCGAGCTCCAAAGCAAAGACGAATGACGCTAGCCGGTGTCTGCTTTCAGATGCGTCGTCGTCGAACGAGGCGGTGCACCTGCAGCAGCGGCTGCGCAGCCTGAGCACGGAGCTGGTGACGCTGCGCAACCGGCTGCACGTGGGTCAGCAGCCGGGGGCAGGGGGCGGCGGCGGCGGAGGCGGCGGCAAGTCGGAGAAGAGCCCGGGCTCGGGCGCACCGGCGGTACCGCCGCGCACCAGCCTGGCCCACGGGGGCGCCTCCGGACACACCCTGACCGCATCGGCCCTCGTTCACCAGCAGCAGCATCCCGCCGCCCCCGCAGGCCTGCGACCCGCCGTCAATGCCTCCACCGGTCACCTTATCGCTGGTGAGTTCCTAATCGTTATTCATCTCTTTCGAAGAAGATAGATAATAGGTGAATATAAAAATAAGACCTTTGTTTTAATATATTTAGTAAAAATTCATTTTTATGCTTATCAATTGTTTTATTGTAAATCAATGTTATTAGCGTACACGTCAGCTAATTATAATATGAATTAATTATGGCACTGGAATGAATTTGTAATTTGATTTAGTAAATATGTATTATGCGGATGCGTATATTTATTACATTCCAATTATTCAATAACAATGTCGAATTAAAAATACACTACACGGCACATTAATTTAATGCCGAATAATCGCATTTTGTATTCGGTTTTCTTACCGAATATATAAATCATTGATGAAAATAATTTATTCAAATTGTGAATTTTTTCGAAAAACTTTTGCAACTAAAATAACGTCTAAGTGTGAGTCACAATTACAGTCGTTTAAATTTTTTTTTAATTGCACAAAATATCCTCGCACACTTATAATTGCAGCAGACACCAGTAGCACATACCTCACTCTCCCATGAACTCATGATTTCCTTTCTAAAAACAAATAGAAAATACTAGCCCTTGGTAAACAAACAGCAACCTTAATAATAACCATCAGCGAAGGCACTGAGTAAATAAGCATGTGCTCGCAGAGCTGGAGACATCGAAGCGCCACTGCAGCCTGCCGGATGACGGGATGGTATCGTGCGTGACGGCGCTGGGCGGAGTGCGTCCGCCGATCGCACCGCCGGACGTCACCTCGAAGAGCCCGAAGAGCTCGCCGATCTCCCAGCAGCAGCAGCACCATCATCACCAGCAGCAGCAGCAGCAGTCGCGCACCGCGGCGAAGGCATCCGGCCAGCAGCCGGCCCTCGTCGGGCCGGTGAACAGCACGGCCTTGGAGGACCTCATACACCTGTCCGGGCCCCTCACCGAGGACGCCGTCCTCAAGTGCCTCCAGGCTCGGTTCTGCGCCAAGCAGTATCACGTGTGTTTACCCTCCTTTTTTCTTCCTTTACTTTAGGGAGTAGTAGTAGACGGGTTTTCGACGTTATCTTAGGAACGACCGTTCGAGGTCTTTTCCTCTGCTTTTTTCAAAGAGGAGGAAGGGAGGTGCGAGGATTTTAATGCGCATTTCGCGTTCGATTTTCATCGTAAAACCTGATTTTATCGCAATCTGGGACGAGCAAGTTAGTGCGATTGGATTTTATTTTCGTACATGATATTATGATCTTCATCATTTGATTCGTTTGTTTGACCGCATAATGTATTTTTTGCAATCATATTTATAGCTACGACTTACTTTCTAAAAATGACTTGAAACGGTAAACGATTTGTCGTTTATTAACAAACTTTATGCAGATACTGTTTTACTTAAAAGTTTAGTTTTTTCTGTGAAAAATTTTAATATTTTACGAGTAGCTAGCACGATTTTTACGAGGGGGTAGAACAAGCATTTGGTCTCGTTTACAGCATCTTTCAACCTCCTCGGACGAAATTCTTCGGTGGGCCCCGAGCCTTTTTAATTTTGAAAACAAGCTTGGGGTAAAGCGTCGCGTCGTTATGGGACGTAAAAACATCAGCTAATCGCGACCTTAATCGAAACATTTTATGGCCGCCCATCCATGGAATCTCGAGCTTTTGAAAGAAAAGAGGCGAAAAAATCTGTGCGTCGAGCTTCAGGCTGAGCGAACGTATTATATCCTGCCAGAGGGTATATATATCTACTTTCGCGAAATTGTTCGTGAATTTTCTACGTTGGGTGCTCTTCTCCTTCTCATCACCTTTTATCTTATAATCTTTTTCTTCCACCTTTTTTTATAAGGCTGTTCGTGTTTGAATAAATTTTGGTACTTATGATTTATTAATGAGGAAATTGTAGTGTAATAGTGCAGGAAAAGTAATAAATAATTGAAATTAAGATTCTTATACTATGTGGCAAAGTGAAGATATGTTAATTTAAACTATTTCGGCTATTTATGGATGTACTAATTACTTGCAACTCGCTTAAAGTTGTAACCCGTTAAAAAGTAATAACAAGAAAATCTAGCAGTATTAATAGTCTGTTTATAATATACATATCTAGCCTACTAGTCGCTTCCACATCTTCGACACCCATCGCCGGCCTTTTTCCAGAATCCCGCATATCCAGTTTCCTCGGCAATCATCCCGTCTCCTCTGGCTAATTAACCATTTTTTCAGAAATGTTTGCTCCACTCGGGCAGAGCAGTTTTTTCTCTCCTTTCGCATCTGATTATCTTCATTTTTCTCTATCACATCCCGTCATTTACACTGTTTACTTTTCGCGGTATTCCTGCGGTTCCACATCCGTCTCCACCCTGCTTTTTCCCCCTTCCCCTTTTCCCTCTGAAAAAGTTCGTCGGCCAATCGGGCAAACCGCATGAATAATAACGATCTTAAGTTTTTACTAATAAGACTTTTCCGCGAGCAAGTACTCCGCGGAACTTTTCCGTAGAGCCGAGGCTTTCTTGCGCGAAAAAAGCTACCCGACTAAATTTAAAGTCACTCCTAATTTCCGACTTATCCTCTGCTTCGCCTTCGGTCTTGCCTCTTGCGCAGGTCACTTAAAAATTCATCACGCCTTTAAGGTAAATGATAAAGGAAAAAATGCTCGTCCGGGGAGCTGTTTACCTTCCGTGCCTCTCTCCTCGTGCGCTCGTTTTGTCTCCTTTTCGGTCAGTCCGGGACTCGCACCGTCCGCCTCTCTCTCTCTCTCTCTCTCTCTCGCTCTCTCACTCCCTCCCTCTCTTGCTTTCTTTCTCTCTTTCTCCTCGCTGCAGCGGAATGCAATCGGAGCAAAGCGATGCGACGTGGGCCGAACCGGTGTGTAGAAGACGCGCGCACGTACCCCTCGAGAGCCGCGTCCAGTGCTCCAATGCGCCATGTGGAGTGCCTTGGACTTTCGTAAATTTAAGTCAAATCTCAACTTGCTTTTTATCCCTCTGCCGAAATCTCGTAATCCAATATTTTTCTTGCATTATCCTATCATTTTCTTACCCTGATCCTTTTTACACCTACATGTTAAACTTTATGTACAGCATATTATGCTCAATTTTGTAGAAACTATAAAAAATTTTTGAAGCGTTTTTCTATAGTATTTAAAAATTTAAATGCCGAGTTAAAATTTGTTTCACCTTTTCCGCATTCGACCGCAGCAGTCGACGAGCGCAACGTCGCGCTCAAGTGTATATACGTGGATTCTCAAGCTTGAGAGGGAAACAAACCTTCTTGCTTGCAGCGGCGGCGAAAGACGGCACACGGAGGAATTCGCTCGGGCGAATGCAAAAGCGCGGGCTAACTCGCCGCGAAGAAGCAAGCCTCTAATCCGCCGGCTAACTGAGTTTTCTGACCGCGCCTTATATTGCAATGCGCAAACCCGTTTCTCTCCGCTAGCTCGCGTTCCCTCATGTAGGTGAAATCGCTTCGCTCCCCGGATTAAAATGACCAAAAGTACTCGCGATTAACTCGCTTAACGCGTTCTTTTTTCATCTAATTCCGTGTCAAAAATAGTTTTATCGAATTGAAAATCAATTCAAGTCACTCGGTTACCAGCATTAATTGAGATTCTGCAACGGCTTTTCCAATCTTGTTGATGTTTCGTCCATACTGAAGTGTGAAAATTGAATGCGACCACTGCGTACCCATTAAAAATATATAGTTTCTATCGTTCCTTTATAACCGGCCGATTGACTGCAACGAAAGCTGAAACACAAGATATTCGAGGTCCGGCGACTCTTGTAAAGATACCTCGAAAATTATATTCGCCACACGGCGAGTATACGGCTGTGGCCGAGCGAGGGGACGGTCCTGGGGTAAGAGAAGACGCGCAGAAATTGGTAGCGTTTACGAGGCGATCACACGCGGGAACCGGTCCCCGGCACCTGATGCGCCGGCCGAACCTTAATGCGTTCCCACTCATATACGATATGACATGCCTATCGGGTTTCGCACGTTCTTCGTAGTTTTTTTCGACGGCAAAATGCAGGATACCTCCGCGAAAGTTAAGGAACTTCGGCTCCAGGAGACTCAAGAGGGATTTCAAGTGGTTAAATAGTGTACAAATTGAGATAGCGGAGCTACAGTATTTTAATGATTATCTAATGACGGAAGAGTTAAAAAGAATTTTGGCGCAAGCAGTTCATGTTTTCCCTCAAAGATCATTATTAACAGGTTAAGGACAATGTGACTCATAGACAGTGACTCATGAAATGAAATGAATATGTTATGAATTCATACTGTTTTTTTACGTGCACAGAATAACAGTCTGCTAAAGTTCCGGGGGAACCCCAATCCTCTTTCTATGCGCTTTACAGTAACTCATTCACTTTTTTGAGTGAAATTTTTTGTAGAGCTTACCATCTAATTGTATAAATTAAACAAATTCCTAAGCAAGTGATGACGTAACTCGGCGCACTTAGCGTAATGCCACGATATGCAGGAGTATTAGCCATATGCGGAAGCGCATTCCCATCAACACCTCGTCCCAGCCCGGGACAAGCCGCGAATGACTTAATTAGCGTTAAATTAATTAGCAGCTAGGTCCGAGGCTTGAAGCGCGCCGCAATCGCATAAAAGGCACGCGCATAAAAGATCCCCCGCTCGATGATTGCAGACGAACGTCGGCCCGATCCTGGTGTGCCTGAACCCGTACACGAACGTGGGAAATCCGCTGACCTTGACGAGCACCAGGGCCGTACCGTTGACTCCGCACCTGAACAGGGTCGTGCAGGAGGCCGTGCGACAGCAGTCGGAAACCGGCTATCCCCAGGCCATTATCCTGTCCGGTGAGTATCTCTCCCCCACCATCGCAGTTCGCCCCCTTCTCCCTCCTCCTCCTCTCCTTCGTCGCTCTCTCTCTCGGTCGCCAGGCGAAATTTAAAGGATGATTATTCCTCGCGGCGAGCCGCTTCGTTTTATTTTGCTCGACGATGACGCGAGAGGATGCAGCCGGTGACGCGGCGAGCCGGCAAGTGAACTCCGACGAACGAGTTCGACAGATAATCATTATCTTATTCAAATGAGCCTTTGGAAATTTTAACGGCCCGAGAATCGCTTTGGAGATTCTGCGGCTTCATTTTTTGTGCTCTTACGTGTTTATTTGGAGATCGACTTGCCGCTTTTTCTGTAAGATCTTAACGCGAATACATTACGGATTCCTCTTATGTAACGAATTTTTGCCAAAGTAGAATTGTTTTTTGATCGAAGATAGAAAGGTGATTATTAAACAGAAATTTACATACCGCGTGGTCATCGTGGTTGCCCATTCATTTCGCAAAATTTTCGAATTCGGGGCATAAATTCTTTCCTCGGGCGTATTTTATGCGGAATAAAAAAAATCAAATAGGTCGTTAATTAAAGCGAAGCCAAAGCAGTCCGTTTAAAAATCAATTAGACTTTCAGTAGTCGTGACATTGAATAAATTAAGAAAATATATAGGCAATTTTCTTTAACTCGGAATAAATAAGTCTCGCGTAACTAATAATCGAACTAACTGTACAAGCATCCACTGAAATAGTCATCCTTTATCATAAAAAACTGTCCCTGTGATCTCAGCCCCACTAATCCTTCTCCGAAATGTACAATGAAGTAGTTGTTAGGCTAAACATTCGGATGCAGGTACAAGCGGCTCTGGGAAGACGTATGCGTCGATGCTTCTGCTGCGCCAGCTGTTCGACGTGGCGGGCGGTGGCCCCGAGACCGACGCATTCAAGCATCTCGCGGCTGCTTTTACGGTCCTGCGTTCCCTCGGCTCCGCGAAGACCGCCACCAACTCAGAGAGCTCCAGAATAGTAAGTCGCACCCTCCTTCTATTTGTGCGCTTCATGTTTACTCGACTCGCTGTGGATGAGGCGGAGGGTACTTCTGTTATTGTCGAGATAAGGTCACAAAGAATGGCTCTGCACGCTCTTGTAATTAGAATTCATTTAAAGAAGATTATTTCGTGATAATTTCAAGGTTCATCTCTTGATAAATTATATATAATAAAGAGCCAGTAAAAAAGTAAAAACAATATTAACGTATTTTAATATAGAGAGAAATTGATTATAAATTAGAAAACATGCATTTTTGCGCTAGGATCTAAATTTTAAGTATGTACATAATTTTAATGATCTATTGAGAAAATATAATTTTGAAATTATTATTAGGGTCACTTTATCGAAGTCCAAGTGACGGATGGAGCACTGTACAGGACGAAGATCCACTGCTACTTTTTAGATCAAACGCGAGTTATACGTCCTCTGTCGGACGAGAAAAATTACCACATATTCTACCAAATGCTCGCGGGCCTCTCGCACGAGGAGCGGGTCCGGCTCAATCTCGAGGGCTACAACGTGAAGAATCTTAGGTACCTGCAGCACGGCGACACGAGGCAAGACGAAGCTGAGGATGCTGTTCGTTTCCAGGCTTGGAAAGCTTGCTTAGGTAAAATAAATAACATAATACTTGTAAATAACGAAATGATAATAAAAAAAATTGAAAATTGACATTAATTTCCCAGGTGTCCTGGGTATACCCTTTTTGGACGTGGTACGAGTGCTGGCGGCAGTGTTGATCCTCGGCAACGTGGGCTTCACGGACGGCCCGGGCGTGGAGGTCGGTGTAATCGGCGAAAACGAGTTGGCCTCCGTCGCCTCGTTACTGGGCGTCACGCCGTCCGCTCTGCTCCGCGGACTCACGTCCAGGACCCACAACGCCCGGGGTCAGCTCGTCAAGTCCGTCTGCGACGCGAACATGGTACTCGAATCACGACGATACTTACTGCTAAGCAATCGAAACCGCAATAAATTAGACGTAACGTTTCTTCTTTTTCTGTCGGGCAGTCGAACATGACGAGGGACTCGCTGGCGAAAGCGCTGTACTGTCGCACGGTGGCCACGATTGTCAGGCGGGCGAACAGCCTGAAGAGGCTGGGCTCGACGCTGGGCACCCTGTCCTCGGACTCTAATGAATCGGTTCACAATCAGGCCGAAGTCACGAGTCAGCACGCCTCCACTATCGGCAGCTCAGCAGGTACGTAGCATAATTTCTTTCAATCTCCCTCTATTCATTCCCAAGATTTTCTTTTCCCTCTTTTTTTTTTTTTTGTCACTCATTCAACTCGTTTAAATTCAATCGTCGCTTATCAAGCGTCAGATAAAGCCCGCGAGATTCGTAATGCTCTACAGATTTTTCTACGCCAATTAAGGAACAACATTTTTTTGCAAATCTCTCAGCGAAAAGCGATCGAAGGTAGAAGAGTCGAAAAATGAAAAAGTAAGCGGAGATTGAAGTGGTTTTTTTAACGAGGTACAAGCGAGCGATAATTAAAGTCCTCGACGCGGATAACGCTAGGTTTTCTCCCCCTTTTTCCTGGTCTAATGCTCGGGCGTTTAGGCGGCACCGGCTCGCGGAGCATGACGGCGCTGAATAATGCAGTGCGGCACGCGACCGACGGCTTCATCGGAATTCTCGACATGTTCGGCTTCGAGGACCCGAAGCCGAGCCAGCTGGAGCACCTCTGCATCAACCTCTGCGCCGAGACGATGCAGCACTTCTACAACACCCACATATTCAAGAGCTCGATCGAGAGCTGCCGGGACGAGGGCATCAGGTGCGACGTCGAGGTCGACTACGTAGACAATGTGCCCTGCATCGATCTCATCTCCTCCCTGGTGAGACCTTTAGCCGGCTTCTTTCAATATTTCAGTAAAAGAGTTAGCTTCCCCGGGGCTGGATTTTATTACGCTTCACTTTATTGCTTCTCGTAGGTTTAATCGAATGCTCTCATTTTTTTTATTAGCGCTTTATGAAATTTCATATTATTTTTTTTATGATTTATTGTACGAGAGTGCTTGATTGTTATCCGCAATTTTTACGGACAATAATCGATATCAAAATTATGAAGAATTTATTAGCTGTTTGGAATTCAATAATTAATAAATAATTTGCAGCAATATTAGCGAAAATTAATTGGACGAAAAGCATTTGATATGAAAAGTATCGGTAGTGTATCCCGCATTTAAACGTTCGATAAAGAGATATTTTATAGCTTATTTAAAATAATTCAATAATAATTCACAGACGATGGATAATTAAATTTTCCAGCGTACGGGACTGTTGAGCATGTTGGACGTCGAGTGTTCAATCAGAGGCACCGCTGAGAGCTACGTTTCTAAGGTTAAAGTTCAACACAAGCAAAATCCGCGACTCTTCGAGGAGAGGACCGTCGATTGCCGCTCGTTTGGCATCCAGCACTTCGCCGGAAGGGTTACCTACGACGCCTCCGATTTTCTCGGTAATTTAATTATTCTAGTAAAAATTAAATAAATTTATAATCCTTATTTTTTTCTCGATAATATTTCTAACACATTATCCAACGCCTTTTTTAGATACGAATAAGGACGTAGTACCGGACGACCTGGTGGCCGTGTTTTACAAGCACACGTGCAATTTCGGCTTCGCCACCCACCTCTTCGGCAGCGAACTGAAGGCCCTGTACGCCAGCGACACAGTGCCACGAGGTGTCAGCTTTCGTATCTCGCCCACCTCGCATACCGAGCTGTGAGTAATTTGCATAGATACGATATCTCGGCAAAACCCCCAGCGCTTTTCCTGAACTTACGCGAGGCGTAACGATAAAACGTCGGCCGAAGTTATTCGATCGACTCGTTTTCTCGATTTTGCGTGTCAACTTTTGTGCGGGAGCGTGGTTTAAAAGAAAAAGAAAGAAGGGAAGAAAAAGTCGCGGCTGATGTAGAAATAAATCGTACGTTATTACAGGCTGAACGGCGACGAGCCAATTTCCACCTTGACTCAAGATTTCCACACGCGACTCGACAACTTGCTAAGGACTTTGGTGCACGCGAGACCGCATTTCGTCAGGTGCGTGAGAAGCAACGCGTCCGAGACGCCCATGCACTTCGATCGGAACGTTGCCATGCGTCAAATACGATCGCTTCAAGTTTTGGAAACCGTCAATCTCATGGCTGGTGGTAAGATCGCTAACAAACCTACATTTTGCGCATCTTTATATTACTTTAACGAAAATTAAGAATTTCACGCGATTTACTATTTTACGTTTTCCTGAGAAACATCTTTTAAAAAGAGTGCGAACGAAATTTTAATTAAATTGCAAAAGGAGGATCATTACATCAGATCTAACTGGTTTAGTAGAAATGGAATAGCTA
>JAXIUT010000001.1:22385926-22399858 GCA_035586675.1 Eurytoma californica | reverse complement strand
TCGGCTTCGCCTCGATCGACAATTACATGTGATCTGAGACATTTCTTATTATACAGGGCCAGGTACGTAATATACTACATTAACAAGTTTCATTCAAATTAAAGCATTTTGAAAGATTGCAATATTACTATATACAAAAATTATATACAGTAATACTGCAATGTAATAATGATAATCTTTCAAAATGCTTTTATTTGAATGAAACTTGTTAATAAATGTTTTTTACACCAAATGCAACATATTTGCCCCGAAGGTTCACATTGAACCGCTTTCCTCTATAATATATTTTAATTAAATACCGCTTTGTACTCTGTTATTGATGAAAGTAGTTCTTTTAATTAATAACCGATGCGATTGAACGAGCCTCTCAATTTTATTGGAATTAATTTGCACGTAAAAAACGTACGGGAGGAAAAACCGGGCGGCGATTAATAATCCGAACTAAAAGGAGCGGCGGCAACCACCTGCAAACTGTAAAAATCAACTCGAAACTTTCTCGGTTCGGCTTTATTTCAATAACCACTGCAATTTTAATCACTCTTTAAAAAAGAGAAAGTAAGGCTACATAATAAATGGCCGAAGGGAAGTTCGTTCGTTAAACCGAACTTTCCGCCACTTACGATTATTGCGGCAATCGAGCTTATGTACATTCCTTATACCCCATTTACCCCGGAGCAATAATTCCTCCCGACTCCTTTATTTCTCGCCCCCCCTCCCCTTTATAAAAACTTTCGTGCTCTCGCGATCTCATTTGTTTCTCCCACCCGACGAGTTCCCCGGCTTCCGTCGCGCCATTACCGCTGATCGCGAAATTCGACGTAAGCCGCCGGCGGATGCATTGTTAAGGCAGTCGCGACGTCGATTTTCGCTAATCGACGAATGAGACGCGGGGTCAGGGGACACTTGTTGCGCGGCCCGTAAGAGAGTAAGAAAGGCAGGGTCAAGCTCCATCGAGCCGATGATTTATCGCGGTCGCGGCCTTTCCCCGAAGTAGCTGTGCCGTTAATGCGTAATCTCGCGCCGTTAACTTTCATAGCCGGGCTGTAAAAATCATCGTGCGCATATCCGGCCTTGAGCGGCGGAGCGGCTTGTCGATGATATTGAATCGTCGCCGACGTGACGAGCCGGAAATTCATTGTCTTGAGGCTTAGCTCGCCGCGGGTAATTGAGATTGGTATTGCTCCCTTTTTCTGCGGGAAATTTCGGGACGCTATCCGTATTTGTTGATAAATTTAAATTTTGAGAGACTATACTGTTACTCAAAATCACACGTATAAATTTAAATAATATTAATTTTTAATTTGCATTTTTTAGTGATAACAGTTTTCTGTACGTACTACTTTAATTGAAAAGTAGTATTTTTAGATAATCGATATCTAAATACAAATTTGATTATTTGCATCATACATTGCTTGGTAATGCTTTTGATTTTTTTAACGTCATGCAAACACAATGAAAAGTTAAATTTATAATAAATACGAATCGAGCACTCTTCGGTATTCGAGCCCCAAAATTTCTAAATTTATTTTACATCGATGCGAATTATTTTACTGGGCGTAAATACTTACAGTAAATTTGAGATAGCATGACAAGACTAATAGAGACATAGTTGAAGGTTTCGCTACTTCAGCTGAGCCGCTGGCAGAGTGCGTATGGATTACGTATGAATATACAAAATTGAATTGTTTTTACATGTATATTTTAAGTTTATTGTATACAAACATTTTCATTCTTCATTTTTATCAACAGTTTGTTTTAGTTTTTCATGATCGGAACGATAAAAACGATAAGTGTGGTCGAGACAAAACGCAAGAAGATATTATTAACAAGAGAAGTTTTAGTCACTCCATTTACATGTGTACTTTAACTACAGTGAATTATTTATCATACAAAATTGTTGCGGGGCTGGGTTTACTTCGAATCCTATGTATTCAATTTTTGTTGTATAAACTATTAATAACACAAATTTATGTATACCTTAAAATTAAATCTTATAAATGCAGTGATGTAAGAAACAATGAGCTATAATACTAACCGAAAAATTTGGTCGTCGCCTGCACACGTATCTTTATAAATTAATTTAAAAAAATAAACGTACGCGCGCAAATTAACATTAAGTAACGACTTAACCAAGCTAAATCTACGACGCAAAATACCTCTGTTTTTTTTTTGTTAATACACAATTGACAAGCGCAGCCTCGGCGGAGTTAAATAACAATTAGATCAACGATCGAGAAAAATAAATTAGCATCGAAGGTCGCGTGTGTTGCCTTTGATTACCTATCGGACTCGAAATTCGAAGACTTCGGAGATGGGGAAGGGGATGGATCGTGATACCTTTTGTACGCGAGATATATATTACAAAACCAATATTCCCTTACCTTACACTTGACTGTTAGCTAGAATAGTTAGTATAGTTACATAGTTCGTTCTCCTCGTCTCTTTTATTTAGGCGTGTCGACGCTCGTCGTTTCTCTCTCTCTCTCTCTCTTTCTCTCTCTCGTTACTCTCCTCCTCGCTTGAACAGTTCGCGCTGCATCTTCTACTGCGGATGAGTCGATTCCTGTGTGCATGGGCACCTCCAGCAGACGCACACGCACACTCATACTCAAGGCGCAATAGACATTTGAATGCTTTTTCGGGTGCTCGTAGTTAGAAATTATTTAGAGTTGCATTGTTAAAAGAATTTTGTGGAAATTTGTCACTAATTTATAGCTGTAAGAATGAACAGATTGCTTTAAAAAATGTTCAACTAACAATGTAGACTTCGACCTTAAAAGTTATCTCTAGTAGTTTCTCGAGAAATTCTCCGGTCCTCGAAAATGCATCTACTAATTTGATGATTTTGAAGTTCGTGACATTGAGATTCTTCGAAAAAGCTTAAAATTCAGTTAGAGAAAAATAAACGAAATCACTACGAAAAAAATGCAAATACCCTCGTTGAATGAAACGATGGAAATTTGAAAGTCACCGGAAGATACCGTCATCTATTCCCGAGAGAGCTCCTAGTGTATCCGAAGATTTGCGACTTAAATGTAATTTTGATCGATCGAGCTCGGGCGAAAAATCGCTAGCGAAGGAGGAGGATGTAGGCGGTGACTGGAGATTCAGTGGAGAAAGACGCTGGTGACGGATCGGGTGGTGTGGGGCGGTAAATCGGGGACCTCGGTCGGGGCCCCCTCGTACCCCTATGCATTCAGTCCCATCCGGTGTATCTTCGCGGACAGGAAGTTGTTCAGGACGAATACTATTGGCTTCGGACAACTCTCAAGGTCCAATTCCTGCAACACATTTAATTTATTCTTTCTCGGTATTTGATATTGTTAAATATTCAACATTTTATTTTCATCATATTAAATTATATTTCAACAATTATTAATATAAAAAATGAGGTGATTAATAAATAATACATTACGAAAATTAAAAATTAATAAATTAATAAACTGAACGTACTTTATTCAGAAATAACAAAATAAAGGTAAATACCAGGATCTTTAAAATTCTTTTCTCAAAACGTGTAAACATTTTTAAAATAAGAAATTATTTATATAATTTTTCTGTCTCTTGTTGACTACTAATATAAGCCATGTTTTATTCTTCTATGACTGGAAGATGCTTATTGAAATATTATCCATTCAGCGCAAAAAGCAGGTGCGAGCGCATAAAAAGGTTTGAAGCGTAAAAACGTCGATGCGCATTAGTCGTAAGAGAAGAGGAGTTTCGCGCGGGAAAAAAGCTCCCTTTGATCGCGAATAGGTACATCGCGGAGGGCTGGGAAGCTTCTACCCCTCGAGGCGAAGCCGGATGCGGTATCGGCGGAAAAATTACAGGCACTCGTACGTCCTTTGCTTGTTTTTCCTCTGTCACTGGCTCGAGGCTCTCGATGCTCGTGTGAGCATATGCGCGGATAAACGACAGCGACGACACCCGCGTCTGCAGTGCTTTCTGACTTAACGGCGGTACTGAGTAACCTTCTGCGATTTTTCTTGACAGAAGTCTGTACGTTTGCACTGTGCGTTACATTAGATACTTTTTGTAACTTATTAAATATTTTGAACAAATTATTAATATACATTTATTCAAAAGCATTCGGGTTTTGCTTTTAAAGTACTTACGATTTCATTTTTATCACCGACGAAGTCGAGCCAGAGTAGCCTGGCACCGTCGTCGGCGGACATTCTGAGTTTGTCGAAGGCCCGTCGCCAGAGGGGCGTGGGCGGCGAGCCAGGACTTACGCCGTTACCTGCAGCGCCGCGAGTACCTGCTGCGTACAGGGCGAAGCCGTCCTCGTGGTGTACTACCAGCTGGCAGGCTCTGCCCTGCCATACGCAACCTGTAACCAAAAATAGTTTTCTCCCTTTACATACATGTACATTGTTGAATAGTATCGACTAATTTATCGACGAATATAAAATGTCAAATCCAGTGTTGAAATTATATACCTCAATAATTGTAACCGCGTACATGAGAATTATAGGACGTCTTCCAAAATTGCACGCTTATTCGGTCGATCGAATTTAAGATAAAAAGAAAAAATGCCAGGTAAAATCTCGGCAGACAAGAAATCGGGTATAGCAATTGGCCAAACATACGCTCGCGATTACGCTCGTTGCGCATGTCGCGTATTTTGCAGAATCGACGGGGAAATCGGGAAGAGAGACGGAGCGAGAGGGGAGCTCGGCTGCAAGACAGTCGGGGATATAACCGTCCCTCAATTCCACGTCGAGGCAAATTGCCGCTCGTCTCTCGTTCGGAATACTCCGAAACGACTCGTCGTCGTCGTCGTTCCCGAGCCGGAATAGAAAAAGTCGGGGGGGAGCGAAAGAATCTCGCGACGGATTCGATTCGCCGTGGATTTGGCCTCATCGACGAGGCGACGCGCGTCCCTTTTTTTCAACCCCCTCACCCGCGCGCAGTCTTCCTCTTTTTGCGCCTCTGCCTCCGACGGGGAAAACGCTCATTGATAGTCGCGTTTATATGAAGCTCGCGACTGCGCAATGTTTTACGTGGCCGAGATATCGAGTTCCTCGCGATAAGAAAGACATATTGATTTATACAGGGCGAATTCAGCTTCCCGGCCTTTTTTTCTTTCGCTCGAGGTATTGAAATTGTCAATTTTCGTGTTTGCATTGAGCTGTCGCTCTCCGAGGATTCGACTTATCGTTGTTCTTTAAATTTGACCATTTTCCGGTTAGTTACAGCAGATTGAACATTTTTTTTTACTAATCGTTTAAAACGTTTACGATGCGTTTTATACTGTATTTAATAAATTTAGGATACTTACGAACGGTATATTCCCTGAGTGAGTGGGCGGCCGAATGGCAGCCCTGGACAATGGCTCGAGCCCAGGCGGCGAGATCCCTCCTCGTTTCCGCGCGCAGATTGTGCGTGATGACCCCGTCGATTGTGCCGACACGTACTGCGAACGTCGCTCCGTATTGGACGTCCGAACTACACGATGCCTCGTTCTGTTTTGTCGGCGATGATACTAGCCTGCAATCAAAACATTTTTCGCATTTTATGTACAGAACGCAAGCGAAAATAATTGCATTTATAAAAACTAGATTGTAAACTAACTATAATTTAGACGGTACAGAATCTGAATAAAATCTTCGTCTATCTTTCACCAAATAAGTCCATTTAGTATATTAAATAAGAAACATCCCTTAATAACGTAAATCGTATAGTCTTTACCAGCCAATAAAGCAAGGAGCCACGAGAAAACAGCAAATCGAAACCGCCAGCGTAAACCGGGCAATCGCGTGCGTATCCCCTCGATCAGTGTTGGAATCGCGGCAGTTTCTCCAAACCCTTCGTCGATCCCTCCCCAAAAAAGAGTAGAGCCACCAAAAAAAGTCGGGCAATCGAGAAAAAAAGCAAGAGAAGGGGGGGGGGGGCATTGGAAAAAAGTGCGCGGCCGGCCTTTTGAATAACAGAGTGGGGCAGGCGAGTCCGCGTGAACTCCCGAAGGAGCGATCCGCGGTCGAGTGGCCCCATCGGACCGGCGATATAGCCGTGTAGCCGGCGGTGTTTCCGTACGGATTGCCCGGATGGTCCGCGCCGCGCGACCGGATAGCTCGCGTTTTCCAATCCAAGCGGGTGTAAGGGAATTCGCGGAGCTGCCCCGTACTCCCTCTCCCACCCTTAACCCCGCCTCCGCCCGCATTGCAATTGATGCTTCGCGAGCACGTTTGCAAACCCGGCGTACATGCTTTTAGTTCGAAACTATTTTAATGTTTTATAGATATTTTTGGCCAATTTTTTTATTTCGTTTCCATGGGATTTCAAAATATTCATTTAAAGCGATTCTTTCACTCCGAGTTTTCTTTTGTCAATTTTTAACAGTATATATGAAAAAGTTGAGGTAAATTTTCAAATCTTTTATTTTTTGTTTTATCTGCTTTAAAATAATTAAATTCTTATTATCCAAAGTAAAAAAGTTTATTGGGACTATCTTTTTATGATATATGAAAGATGAAATGGGCGCGCGTCATGGATTATGTCGTTTTGCTTTATTATTGTTATGGCTTCTTGGCCATAATGCATAATGATGCAATAATAATCCAAAGTTCTGAGGTTTACTCCTCGGCGCTCGATAACCCGTTAAACTCGCCGGTCTTTTCGCGACTGGCCAGATACTGGTCGATAATTTTCTGCTGAAGGTACAATTTGGCCTCCTGTTGTAATAAGTGATGATTTTCATTTTCCAGTCGTTAAATATATGAGGAGCTGGATGAATCGCCATCTCAATATGCATTAATTCTATTAATTTGATTACTTACCAAGTTAATTAAATCGCTTTTATGATGCGAGTGCCATTTCATATTTCATTGGCTGACTTAACTCACATATTTCTACTTAACGAGTAAATTTTATCAATGTTAAGTTATACCGTATCCAATTTGCTTTATTTAATTACTTCTTAAGTAATTAATTTAACTTAGTTTTAAATTATATTTAGTTAATTATATTTAGTTTTAATTATTGAAATGTTAAAAGACTACTTACTGATCAAAATAAGTTAAAAATGTATGAGTTATTTGTACCTTGACTAATTGTAATATTTAGTATGATAAATTTTACTTAAAAAACAATTAAAGGAAGAGATTTTCTACCCTATCGTACTGAATGAAAGATATAACGACATTCTGAGGGAACTACTAACATCAACTATCATTCCGCGAATCACTTGGAAATTACATCGTACCGAGAAAGAGATCGAAGAAAACAGAGGGATAAGTGGAATTGCCGAAGAGATTGACACGCGAGGCTCGTGGATGAAAAAGAAGGTCCCTGTGGATGCGCGGCCCAAATAAATAGCCAGCTCCGGTGAATTATAGACGACGCCGCGCGTCCATGAAATCAACGGCCTGTCGATATCTGTCTTCCTTGCTCCGGTGGAATATCGTTTCATCGCCGGCTCACTTTTCCGGGACCGGATATAGGCGATTTCTTTTCAGGGACTTGAAAAAAAGAAAGCGAGGCGATTTACTTCGCTGTCATCGGTGACAAGTGAATTTTTTTTTCGGATTTCGATTCGTAACTTCACGCGCGGTTGATGGAGCTTTTTACGCTTACGCAAGGCTCGTTTTTCGCGACGCGACTTAATGGCTTTTTCTCTTCTGTTTTTCTCATTTGTTCAATTTGGCTTTTATTTGCTTGCTACACCCTGGTTGCATTAACAATTAATTTTTAAAATCGTTAGTTCACCGAGTTTACAATTTATTTTTTTAAAAAAGAATCCCTTCAGAATATCCCCTTTTTTAACGAAAAAGTCTTCTTCTTTTTTGAGCGAACGAAGCCGAAACTAAAAGTCGAGAGAGTATCGCGGAATAATCCGGGGGCGTCGCGCTCAGCCGGTAGGACAAATTAATCCAAGTTGGGCCGAACTCGCGCGGATCGACGAACGGACGGGCGACACGAAAGGGGAAGCCCCTCGTTCCGCTCGCTCTCTGCCCCCGAAACAGTATTGTTACGATTGGCTGCTTACCAGCCGCGACAATCCCGACTGAAGTTTGTCCGCGAGCCGCGCCCTCTTATCTACCCCCCGAGTGTCGAATTTCATACCTCCGACAGGGCTACTATCGAGTCGCTGCCTTTACATTCGCTTCCGCGCTTGTTAACCTACTATTTCGCATTAGTTACGAGATTGTAGGCAAAAACCACTTTTTTTTCGTTCTTAGACATGCGCGTATTTTAGCTACCTTTCGGCCGTAGTTTGTTAATTGACTCGTACTAACGGTTAAAAATGAAACAGTATCATCATTCCAAAAAGTCATCAAATAATTCAATTTTCATTGGCGCCTGTAATAAATGGAAATCTTATAAAATAAAAGGTACTTTTAAGAAATAAAAATTTTCATTTTAAATGTATTTTCTTTACCATTTATTTGGAAGCAATTCATGCTAAAAAGGTAGTCAATACAAATTTGTTTTGCCGTAGCAATCTAACTATCCCAATATGGTAAAGCCAACAAAAAGCCGTTCGAAATCGCGTCCATCGAAACCCCGCTACCCGATGCAGGTCGGGAAAGAAGAAACGGCGCAGCGTCGTTTCTCATCGGACGCAAGTCCGCTGATTAATCGGGCAGGGCTCGCAAGTTTCCCCGTTGCCGATACACGTACCATCTAGGCGATTGAAATGTTCGTACCGGCGGATCGAACTTCATATCGGCGCAAGACGCGCGAGCGTCGAACTGCCAGCTCCGAAGCGAAATGGGATACTTAATTGGGCCGAGGGCGCAAAAAGTGCGCCGGCACACCGGAGCTCTGCATCGCGCCAGCGCTAATGAGGCGGAAAATTAATGGAGGCTACCCACGGCTACGCTCGCCTATGTGTTTTGCGACTGTCTTGTCCGAGACGTGGTGTTCGATTACCGTGCTGCATTGCGCTCGGAAAATCGATCTTTACCCCGAGAAAAAATGTAACGAGACAAATTATTCAATTGCCTGTGAAGGAGAGTTTTGTTGAGACAGCACTATTAAGGAAAAAAAAGACTTGTATAAAGTTGGATGTTTTTTGTTTGTCACTTTTTAATGTTACACGCCGATAATTTGCCTTCTATATGTCACTAAAGAAGAATTAAATTTATATGGAAATTAATTAAGCACCACGAAATTTTGAACCAATGAATATTTTGCATCTCATTTTTTATAGAAAAAAATTGCTCTGCGTGTTGGATTGTATTAAGATTAAATATGGAACGATTATCAAGAAGCGGCAACCGCCCGTAAAAATAATCAGCTACAGAAATAAAAGCGCAATCGCGCAGCAATGTTTGCGTGATGTTCGCGATAATTTTTCAGTCCTTAATTACAGAGCGACGCGATAAAAGTCACCTCGGCCCACCCCTCTGTTCCCTCGCTAATTAATTAAGCCGAACATCCTCGGCTCGTGAAAAAAGCATCTCCAGATAAACCGCCGGCACTCGCGCTAATTACGTTAATAATCGAGCGCATAATCCGCGCGAGACAGCGAAAAAAGCGCGGAGGGAGGTAGCGGAGCGATCGGTCGGGTTAATTAATGGCGAGTGATTAATCGCCAGCGGCGGCCTACCCTCGTCACGGCGAACGTGATCCGCGGATGCGCGCGGCATTGTACCAGCGCAGTCACGTCTCGCGTAATCGCGAGAGGCGTCGCGCGCGCGATTTCGGGTTGCCCTCCCCTGTCACCTTTACGGCTGCGATGGCGGCCGCGATTCGGCTGCCGCGGAAAATGAGTTTGCCACCGCGGGAGATAGCGACGCGGCTGCTCATATCGTTGATTAAATCGTTCAAGAGGCGCGGCTGCCGTTTGTTTTACCGAGTACCCTTTTTTTCGCTCCTCCGTGAATGTCTGCTGCAAAAGTTACTTGTCCGCTCGAGGCACATTTAAGTTACTGAAGAGTGCGCGAGGAACTTTTAGTAGTTGAATCAAAAGTATGGAAATGGGAGAAAATTAATCCAATTAATTAAATGTCTTTTTTAATGCGAGGATTAAAGCTTATATATTTAATATAGTTTCTGCTCTCGAATTTTTTCCGAGGAAATTGCGCTATAGATAAAGTGTATATGTACTCTGAAGTGACAATGTTATTTAGGATTAAAGTATTATAAATATAAATCTACTAACTCTCATAAGAGCATACAATATAGGATTATTTTTAAGTTACTAGTATCAATTAAATTGTTAGCCATTTTAATAAGCGAATTTGATTGCACTAAATTCCTTAAAGTTTCATCGTCGAAACTTGGCTCGGCGAAGTTGAACGAAGTGCGTCGCTTAGCTGGCGCGGCGATGATAGGCCGAAGTCCGAAGAGGGTCGCTCGGTCACGGTCCTTAACTTTTACGGGGCGGGGGTGCGCGCCAGCCGAGCGTTAATTATTATCAGTCGGCGCGATCCGACGCGCACGCGCCGCGGCATGTAAACAGCCGGCCTCCCGAGGCACGCGACGAGTAAATAAGGGTCATCGCGTCGTCGACCGTACTCCGCTGGGGGTTGTAGCGCCGAAGCCGAAGAGAACTCGAACGCTCCGGCCGTGATTGATGACGCGCCGGCGATGGATGCGCATATATCTCGCGACCGCTTTATTATCCCTCCAGCAACCGTCCGAAAAGAGCAGGTGACGATCCTGAATTAATGCGGGCAGCCGTGACGAGAAATTCCGCTGGGATGATTCTGCCGGTGTAGATTGTAGACGGGGAATTGTTATTGGAAATCGATGGGGTGGTCATTGAAGAATCGACGGCTTCTGAATTCGAATGGCTATATATGAGTAATTGAGACTTGTTCGCTAGGAAGAAGGAAGATGAAGTAAATTTTGTGCATGTAAATGATTCTCGGAAATTGTAGTTTCGTTCCTTAGGAAGTCAAGTTGCTAAGTTCTAAAGGGAAGTGAAGCTGAGGGCCGGTAAATAAGAACTTTTTGAATTACGATTTTCAAGAAGAAAGGAGAAAATTTAATCGTTCGGAAATGCAATTTATTCCGAAATGTTCAGTTCTCTTCGTAAATTTCATTCTTTAACTTGAAAATTTAAATTGAAACTAAATCTAGTATAAAACTAGCCCTGCGCGAGTTATAACAATAAATCCTTTTCACAACTTTGATAACACCTATATGATTCATTTGAACAATTTCGACTTGCCTATTTACTTAAATAAGTGAAAACTGCAACAATTGCAAGTGCGCAAACTGACCTGGTTGCGATGAGCGGACAGGTGATACTGGGGGAGGCCCATGCCTCGGGGCTCCAAGGTGCACATTCGTAGAGCCTGAGCTCGCGCCCGGAGACGGCGCCGAAGACGCTACGCCAGCCGCCAGCACAGCCGGACCCGTACATGCTTCCGGCGCCCCGGGATGTGCTTGCACTACTACCCGCGCCATCCTCGCTGCTCTCGCTGCTGGCACGACCGTTCTAAAACAAAATCAACGGATTTCGTTGGTCAACATCTTTTCAGAATAGTGTCTTTTCAAAGCTGCGAATAAATATTACTAATTAATACACCATATATAAATGTATCAGTTTGATTAATTGATATTTTGTTAAAGAATTAAGCTGCATAAATGTAAAAAGTGATCAATATATAAAATTAAATCCACCTTCACTTCCAGAGTGAAAAAATTTACCGCGATGTTTTTGCACGGCAGTATTCACAAAATTATTTGACGAACAAATAGGGAAACTCGAGAAATAGTGGAAACAATAACTTCCCTTTAAAATTGCTGCGCGCTCGCTAGGCACGGAGAAAAAGCGCGAAACGGGACGAACGACTGGTGAAAAAAACGCGGAGGACGGAGGATAGTCGGTAGCGAAGAAAGAGCGCCACGTTACACAATATTTTCGACAGTTCCGGATGGAATTCCGAAAGAACGTTTTCACGATTTTGCGGTCTTCCGCGCGGTGCACCGGCACGACCGCTTAATTGAACCGTCAGGTTGTGACGTCCCGAGCCGCGTGCCATTTTCATTACACGAGCCCGCTTCCACACTGCCCTCGTGTCTCTTGCTACCTTCCCGCTCTCCCCGCCACTTCGCGTCTTTTGATAGTCGACGGCCCGCTCGTCGCCCGAGAGCTCCTGTGCCGGAGTGTCAAATGGGGCTTCAATGATCAATTTACAGAGCGTAGCTTCACGATATTTTTACATTTCTTTGTTGTATTTTAGATAGTATAACATTTTACAGTTTATTTAAAGAATTTTTTTTATAAATTTGCAAAAAATACCCTTTACAAAATTTGATTGAACAAAGTTAAAAAAAACTGTATGTTCTTTAATTAAATAATTTTAACGAGTATTTTTTTAGAAATCATTTTCAGAGACATTTATAAAAGAGAAGTACAATAGTATATTATGTTGAAGAGCACTTATAAAACATCTTGTCTTATTTAAATTTAATTGAAGACACGACACAAATTTCTAATTGTATTCATCATAATATCAACTTCTCTTTCGTGAAACGAATTAATTTGAACTTACATAAACAAACAATCTCCATTAAGAAAGTATTAAAATATCTATTAAATGTGCATCGCTTAAATAAATTAACGTCGCTCAAATTAATTGCGAAGGGAAAGAACCGGCTGCAACGCCGACAGGTGCTCTTAATTTTTATTGCTTTAAATAAAGCAGACAAAAAGACAGAAAGAAATTGCGAGGAAAAAAATACGAAATTCTTAATAAATGGAATATAAAAATAAGGGCGCCGCTGCGATTTCTCTTCTTCGAAGTTGTAATTACTTAGTCCGCGCTTAAAAAGCAGCTAACATCATTCGCAGCCCTTTTAATCTCCCTTAGAGCTTCTCAGCCCCGGAGGAAGTTAACTCACCCTTCGCGAAGAATTGCGCGCCGGCCATAAAAAGGACAGGCCCGGGCAGGCGGCGTGTATTTACGCCCCGGTCGAGCGAAGGCCGGTCTACTCCTTTTCCGGACGCCTCGCGCGATAAACGAGATTTAACCGGGACGCGATTTCGGGACTGCGACTCCGAGTGAATGGCCTGCTTGAACTTTGATGATGAAACTTTGAGTCTCAACTCTGAATGTTTGACGAGCAGTTATATTTTCACGCTGACGTCGACGCTGTTAAATTTTAAGGTCCCTGCCATGCGAAAATGATAAAAATTAAAATTTTAACGGATTATATAAAGTTGCCGAGTTGAAGTTTATTAAATTTTATTTGAAACTTGTTTTTATTTTAAAAAAAGATCAGAGGAAACAAACCGATAGGTTAATTAAAAATGTTCGAATGTTAATTTACGATCGGATATTCGAAAATAAAGTACAACATGAATTGTCGATTGAGCGAACGAGCGGTGTATCCGTAGGATAGACACGAGTATAATCCGAAAAAATGGCAGCGCAGTAGCAGCGCCGCTCTAAAAATAAAGCTCAATACGTCGAGCGGCACTCCATCAGGGTAAATTGCCGCTCGAGCAGTTGTTTTTCCCCCCCCGTCACGCGTTTAACGCTGGAAGCTCGATCCGTCCGGGGCTCGGGTGTACGTAGCTCGTTGGCGGCGCATAACCGGCTATTGTGCACGCGTCGGAGGCGCGAGAAATGGAAACGCCATTACCCGACCACGTCATGTCCACGTACTTCCGTAACCGCGAAATCGCGTGCAAGGCGGAGCCGTTGTGCCGCTCGGGGGAAGGCCACCCTGACGCCGTTGCCTTTAATTGAGCCAGTAAAACGTCCCTCCCCCCCAAACTCGCAACTGCGGATGACACTCGCTTTTTTGCTTTTATCGCGATTTATTTACTACTTCGTCGTTCTAAAATTATTCAAGATTTTTAGAAAGTAAGAATTTTTTTTTCATAATGTCAAATGATTCAAATAATTAATTTTTTAACAGTGCATTTTTTGACACATTTAATAGTGACATTCAGTACAGTACAACCGTACAAGTTATCGCTATCCATAGAGTAATTAATTTTAATGAAGCCCCCTGAAGCGCGAA
>JAXIUT010000001.1:22364810-22385826 GCA_035586675.1 Eurytoma californica | reverse complement strand
ATTCAGTACAGTACAACCGTACAAGTTATCGCTATCCATAGAGTAATTAATTTTAATGAAGCCCCCTGAAGCGCGAAACAGAAATAGCACACCTCCAGGGCAGAAAGTCAGCGGCGCGAAAATCCTTCGGAATAAGCTACTTAGCAGGTCTTTCAGTGGCACGGTCCCGCGCGGCGTCGCGGAAGTTCCCTATCTAACCTCGCGCCCTGTTTACGTCGCCCTGTCAACCGACAAGGTCTCCAATTCAAACAAGATTTCACGAGGAACGGCGGCGGGCCAACACACCAGTCTGCCTCCCGCTCGGCCCGGCGGCCCCCGACGCTCCGCCGGATGACTCCACGAGACGAGACTACAAGCCCACGCGACTCCGAGCTCCGATTTCCGCTGAGCCCCCCGCCGCCCCTCCGCCGGGCCGCGCCGGCACGCTACCGGGATTCCGGAGCAAGAGATGGGAAGGGCAAACACACCTTTACAGTTTGCCTAAACATCGTTTGGAGAACTCGGCCTCCGGTGTACATTGCTCATCTGTGTCCCCCTTCCACCGACCCTTTCCGACCTGGCTGTAATCAAAGATCCCGGGTAATTAGGATCTTGGATTTTCGCGAGAACTGCTCTTCATGTTTCTTTATAATTATTTCATTTTCTTGCTCACTGCATTGAACAAAATTCTGCGTTTTAGGTTACACGATACTGTACTTAAAGCTTCTTCGGAAATATTGTAGGCTGACATTCACATTAGCTAAATTCGTATATATAATCTATAATCTAAAAATTAAAAAAAAAAGCATTCCATTATTATGTCAATGATTGAAGGTCCACTGCCGGGGTAAAACAGATAAAAAAAAGCGCCTGGGACAAAGTGCTAACAATCAAGATTTTTTCTTCAATCGCCAAAATAATGATAAGATCGTATACATTTGATCAAATACTATAAGTATACACAAAACGCAGTTAAACATTAAAAGATAGTTTGATATCTTAATAATTTCCCTTACAGCAGGTACCTAACTAAATCAGTGAATGTAGGTCATCCAAAGTTAGCGAGGAAGACCAAGTCGGATGTCGGGCAGGTCAGTCCGCAGTTCGGGCAAAACGCAACAATAGAATTTCTTTCGATTGAAGATTTCTCATCTCGGTTCACAACGCAGTTTAATTAAGCGCCACGGAGAGAAACTTGGCCGAGCGAACATCTCGAGATTCGGGTTTCGGAGCGCCGGGGGGATCACTTCATGCGAAATTGGACGTATTCCAGGCACGTTCATTAAAATTAATTACACGAGCGCGCGCATGAAGACGAGGCAGCCCGGCTCCCCGTATAAGGAGGGTAACAACTTGCGCATCGATGGCGATTGATCAATGCTCGACGGGGGTGGCGCTGGGTGGCGCTGGGGGAGGGGGCAATTCCCCGAAACATTCAAAGCGCCTTGGTCGCGGTGTCCAGAACTTACTTAGGTCGGGCCGCCTCATCCTCTTAACGCCGGGGATGTGCACTCTCAGTCGGTCCGATCGGGGCGCCAGTTTGAAGGCAACCGCAGGCCGCAGCGCCGATGCTTGCCCGCACAAACACACTCGAGAGAGAGAGCCAAGACCGGATCGCATCCGCAGTTTGCTTAGCATTGCTGATGCACTATCCCCGCTGTCCGGCCGCGCACTTTCCAAGCGTCGTCGGCGGCTATCGAGCACCCGGGCTTATAACGCCCGTCTCGATGTTTGATAAGCGCCCGACCGCCGGTCCCGGCTGCTCTCTCGCTAATTAATGGGAAGTCAGCCCGGCCGGTTTTCACCGTCGCCCGGGCTTTCTTCGCTCTTCTTTCTCTTTCGATGTATTATTCCGGCCGTGGGAAGTGAGCGCGCGATTTTTGCCAGCCGAGCGGGATGCTTTTTGCGGGGGCTGAATGCGAGCGCGCACCGAATTGAGTGCTTTTTGGCGAGGTAATTGATAGACAAGGCCGGAGGGAGGATCGACCACTTCAAGTTCGTGAATTAGCGGTTAATGGAAATTTTTAGGCGGCGCGAAGGAACCGACCGCGGAAGTGCTTTTTGAGTGGACACTGTGTGCTTGATCGATGGATGATACCGTTAAATTATCACACTTCCATTACGGAGTTCAATTATCGAGATGTACGGTTAAAGATAAGTTTACTGAACTAGAATTACAGGGATTTATGATTGTCATTTTCGATGATTATTTTGGAGAAAAAATTGTTTGAGAAATTAAGTACAAACATGATCAGATTCACTTTGACTTTTGCAGACTAGTTTGTAAGATATTATGTAAACCGGACTAGCGAACAGGAATTTACTTTCCTCTGCTAGATTACGATTAGTAATGTATTACTATGTATCACTCTGGTTAAATAAATAAATAAATTATACCTTTGCGTGTAATATAAGAAAATCTTCAAATGTTTCTGTTAGAATTGGGAATGGATTGACTTGATGAGCGAAGAGACACGAATGAATTATTAATTATTAATTATCATTAATTATTTAGAGAAACAGTCTGAGGAGAGACAAAAGGCAGTAGTCGGCTCAGCTGTGCCGAGTGATGTCCTTATTTCGATCCTAATACATATTAAGAGCAGACGCTGGAAAGCTCCAGCGAAGGAGCAGCGTAGGAAATTGGCGCGAGTTGCGGAGAGGGCGGGCGTAGTTCGGGCGCTGACTAATGAAATGCAAATGGCCGCGGTGTGTGGTCCATCGCTCGCGCCTAAAACTCCGGCCGGCAGCGCCTACACACTTCTCCATTCAATTTCACACGCGATGGAACAGCGGAGCCGGGGCCGTGCGCCGCCGTCCGATAGCGCATGATTAATGCACATCGGCTATCCGACCTGTCTCCCTGGTGCGCACCTCCAACCCCCTGTTTGACTTCCGGTCCGCGCGCGTCTCGGCTTCTCCTCTTTCGCTCGCCCCGCTTCTCTCTTGCATTATGCGCCCGCTGATACCCGATCCCCGAGGCATTCAATTACAGTAATGACGCCGGAGAATAGTACCGACGTAAGCGAGAATGTTGCGAGAGCTGTCGAGGCGCGCAAGAACGGCCAAGGCTGTGAGCCGGCGGCAAAGGGCAGAGGAACTCGACGATTTGATTGATTTCGGGCCACCGATGCGCCGAACTGGGGAATCTGGATCATCTTGGTTAGGAAATGAGTGCGACTCGATTTATTTTTTATAGAATAAATTAGGGAAGCGGCACCTACTCAACTCCCAAAGCATTTTAGGATACAGCGGTAGTAATATTTTTTTTAATAAAAATTGTGGGTGATTAATCAATTTAAGAATTTTAATTCCTCAAAAATGTGAGTAATTATTTTTTATACAGTAAATTATATTAGAAAATATGTAAAAATTATAAAATCCCTTCGATTCCGCTCGTCGAAAACTGAGTAACCCAATCTCCGTGAATTCAGAAATTTCGATACTCAGCCCAAAAGCCAGGACAATGCTGATCCTCAACTATTCAAGCTTCTCTTCCCTCCATCCCAATTTCGAATTCCATCCATCGTAGAAAATTCTATCCCGGGGAAAGTTTCCGCCCACCTCGTAACCGCGGCAAAGTGTTCAGTCATCGACGCAACTTTCCCTGACCCCCTTCTCCCCCGTACCTAATAAGCGTTCGATCTCGCCTTACGAAAAAGGAGCGTGACCCGGCGGGCACCGATACCACCTAATGTATTTTCCATTAGAGCCTTTATGCGTCGCATGAGTAACTACGCGGCCGCATAGACCATTACCCGGCGCGAATGCGCACAGCCGTGCAAATGGATAACCAGGTTTGCCAGAATGCCAGCGGACCGCACGTGTCCTTGCCTCTTCAAACGTGTTTTTCTCAAAGTCTATTTCGGGTTTTTTTATTGGAATAACCAGATGTGCGCAAAACTCCCAATTTTCTCTGCAATAAATTGAAGAGTTCCAAAATAAACCTTTCGGGGATGAGATAATATCTCCTGTAATGGAAATAATTAATTAATCGAATAAACGCAAGATTTATTTACGAAAGAGAAAGTCGAGGGCACAGCTGTCGAAAATTTATAGCGCAGCAGCCACATTGTTTCGCCGCGGTTCCGTAAAAATCTTGGCTTGGATGAAACTTCGCGCCCTGGCGCACGCGACTCCTTGAGCGCGAAAATGCAAACTTCGACGGGGGCGCCGGCTCGTTAGCTATTTATTCGACGAAAGTTCCAGCCGCCGGGCAAAGAAAAGCGAGAAAACGGCGGGGGGTCCGTGTTGACACGCGAATCGCGCCGGGGCCGGGCTTCAAATCCGGCGAATCTTTGCCGTGTTTGCCCTCGTTCCGCGCCGGCGGAGCCGAGCCGCTCTCAAAAACTTGCCTCGCGCTCGATTCCGCCGTAATTCTCCGGTAATTCTACTTCCAGGCTTTTCAGCTGCACCGCCGACACCGCCGGCTCTTTTGCGCGCCGCTTTAAAAGAGAGCCCCCGCTCACTCTCTCTCTCTCTGCTATGCGTTTATCATTATGCATGTATATAAGAGGGGCTCCTCTTTCGTTTTCGTTGTTTTTCCTTTTTTCGCTCGCTGTCCCGAATATTCCTTTTTTGCGCGAGCTCTTTTTTTTAGACTTTATTTTGTTCCTCTGCGATGCTTTCGCATATTTTAAAGTTTGTGGAAAATACAGGAATTAAATGAAGCGCTCGTGACATCTGAATTAAGCGCAGTTTTTAATTAAATGTTATTCGTCAGACGAAATCTTTAAAAAGAGTATTGAAAGATTAGATCTACGGAAAAGAAATGTACTTATTCATGAAATTGTTTATGTAAAAGACCAAAATTTTAGTATACGACCAGATAAGCCCGAGCGATTTTTTTCTCGTGCACAAGAGACTAAATATAGGGTAAACGTACATCATAACTGAGCCTTAGCTCAATCGCGGGAAAATCCACTTAAAAATCTCGCCTCGCTTCCCTTAATAAGCATCGTAACAGCATCTCCCGTAAGTTAGAAAAAAACATCATCTCTTTTTCATAATTCGCTCATCAAATAGCCCCTCCGGGCTAAATCCCGCTCGCACTTTCCCTCGGGCTATACATTTTTCCAGCCATATATTCCGAAGAGCCCAGGACGCGATTGTTCCTTCCACTGGATCCGCATTTGCGTGAAAATTCGAATGGAATCCCGGCGCTAATACCCTCCCTTCCCCCTCCCACACGTACGCTCGAAATCTCCATTTAACAGACGCCGGAAGAATCGGGGGTAGCCTCGTTCGCCCGCTCCCCCTCTCCCTGCCCCCTCAAGTACACTTATTCAAGCGCGCGTATTTTTTTATTATTTTTTTCTCTTTTTAGGCGAACGAGGGGCGAGCGTAAATTTCCGATTTTATAAGTGCAATTCACGTGGGTTGTAGCCTGGAACAAATGAGGAATTTACGCCGGGCCGCTTTTCTCCGACGGAAGGATGGAAGGTTTATTCGTAAGAATTTTCCGACATCGATCGGCCAAGCCAGTGCGTATTGATTTTATGCAGATTTCCCGCGCGGATTCCGGTCGCTTTGCCATGGGATGCTTTGAATTTTAGTGTCCTGGGTAAAATAAAAAAAATTTAGCGCGAAAAATCAATTCAATTAAGATATTATTACGCGAAAAAGAAGTCATTCGTGAATTTATTTGGACAAATTTTTCGACTTAATTTCAAATTTATTTCAATTCGGCGATTTTGCTCCTCTGCGTTAGTTGCGACGCACGCTTAGATGGAAAAACATAGCACATTTGAACTATTTTAGTACGAGCTACAAAGTGTGTCGCTTTTAATGCGAGGGGAAAAAATCTGCGCTTCTTATCTCGTGCAAAAATAATCCTAACAAAGCAGCGTTTTTATGAGAACGTCGCAAACAAACGTGAAAGTCCAAAGAGATGAAATGTGCAACGTCGCTTATTTTGTCGAAAAATAAAAAACAGAAAATAATATTTTAGAATGGAGGTATCTCTCCTGAGCTAAAAGAGAAATTTTTATTTTAGAAAACGAAAACAATAAAAAACCACTTATTATTTTTATTTGAAATCGTAACCAGTTGTCTTTAATTCTGAGAATAATATTGTATAATTGTTTATGATTTCAACTTTAAAATATATCATGGTTAATTTTCCCATTTTTATAATATAAATGTACTGAAAACATGAAGTTTTTTAATGTGAAATTTCTCATTAAAAGCTCATATAATCTGGGGGAAAACTTACTTAGCAATTATTCAGTCTTGGTGATTTAGAAGATGGTTTTCTTCGAAATACATTGACTAGGTGTCGGTTAGTCCATTCAGTCTCACCACCCTTATGTAATCCGATTCAGAAGCTATTCTAATCCGCTTTCTCTTTCGTAATAAACGCGGGATTTTCACCGAGAATTCTCGTTAATTTCCATCGACAGCGAAAAAAGGCGCCAAATTTGCATTTCACCTTTTTTTCACATTTTCAAAGATTTTCTTTTCGTATAAAAAGCAAAGTAGAATTAATATTAAACCCGGGTAATTAGCGAGCTTGACTTTTCCTCAATTAATAATTTGTTGTTTGTGTTTTGAAAAGTTCATTTAATAATTTGAAACATTTATTCGTGTGAATTATTCAACTATACTACCTATTTCAGTTCAATAAAATAAGTGAGCTATACTTCGCAATATAAATTTAATTTTACCAATACTGACTGGATTTTTCCTCTTTCATGTCAATTAATAAATATTCTAATTAGTAAATAACTAAAAATAACAATGTAACTCTTTAAAAAAATGTAATCCTATTAAACAATCAAAGGATTTTCCGTCTTTTGAAAATAATTGTTGAAATTCGCATGAACACTGATAATGGGGAAACAGTTTAAAAAAGGCGAAATCCTATTAGACTCGAAAAAGCAATAGCGCGGGAATCAATGAAGCTTGAAATTCGCTGCGATTCGCCGAGAGCCGGAGCGGTTTTAATACAGCCCGCAGGCGTTTGAAATTAGTCGGCGGCTTACGCGGCCTCGGCGGATCATTGATACGCATTATATTTCAGCGCGGACCGCTCGGCCTCTTTCGAGGTTATTACACAGCTGGCGGGGCTCTGCTCAGGGGACTAATTGTCTGGAACGATCCGCGCGCCCCGTCACTCGTAACGGATGGAGTTTTCCCAGAGACCAGCGGGTATACGAGCCTAGCTCCATCATCGCGCCCCGGATTACACGTCGAAATTTTTCATTTGCGGTTCTTTTTTCGCAAACGACCAGGGGCACTTTCTTACACGTGTCCAAGGCAATACTTATGGGGCAAGCTGGACGTGCTGATTTTTTCTTCTTCTTGGAGATTTCCAATACTCTGGAAAAAGACCAGAGCGCCGAGAGGGAAATCTTATTGGAAGAATTTACAAAGCTGAATTTCTTATTTCAATTAGAAGGAACAAAAGCTCTAAGCCAGGCAAAACTTTCTGTTTCGGTTCTTCTTCTCGATGCTTAAACGGGAATAGAACAGTGGAATCTGATAAGGCATTTGTAAGAAGTTATTCTTAAATTAAGTTATTAGATGTTTCTTCACACGAGATAATTTAATTTTCTTTTCTAAATATGTAGCGAAATAACACATGTTATGTTCGTCATTGACTAGCCAGTGCAATTATAAACTACATCCTGCCAACCGCGCAATCTTGCCGTCCCCGCGTCGCGAGATAAATAAAAGCCGAAAAATGGTGAAGGCTGCGCATAAATCAATATTGCAATTGTCGCGCTGAGGGCACGGGCAAAGGAGGAACGGGCTGTGATCGGAGGAGGTGACGTCGCGGCGGGGGAGGGCACATAATTGATTGGCATTAGCGCGGCCGATTGCCGCGAAGCGTCCCGCGGGCCTCGCTTAAATAGTCCGGGCCTGCAGGGCGCGCGCGCGCTCGCGGAGCGTAATTAGGTAATGCCCCGGACATGATGGACGTTTGCGCGGCTCCTTCTTGAATTTGCGATTGCGCTTGATTTGACGCCGGGGCTTCCTTTGCGCGGCCACGCAGGATATATCGGCACGGGAGAAGCGCCCGAGGGCCCCGGGATATTGCGACGCCCCACCTGCATCAAAGACGTAATTATCTGGACGATTTTGTTGATTGACGTTTCGCTTGTTGAGCGCGCGACGGCCCGTTTACTCAGGGATGCGAGCGTGTTTACAATTACAATGTGTCTGCATGCGTGCATACGGCATGGACTTACGACTCGAGTCAAAAGATCTACCATTAAAAATAAACAATCGATTTATTGTTGTACGTTTATATAATGTATATGTAATTATTAATTAGAAAAGAGTATATAGAATTTAATATGCAATGCATCATTTGCCCTAAGCGAAAAAGTGGGTCAGATGAAAAATATATTATACTAGTTTTTTTAATTGATTCTTTGCTATTTTATAAAAACAGCATTCAATCAGTTAAATAAAAACATTTTTAAGATTCAATTTTTTTTATTTTTAACGTAATAAAAACGTAATTTTAATCAAATATTAAAAAGCTTTAATATTTGCGTTTTTTATTGGACAGACATATTTTGAAAAATAAATCATTTTTTTAGGTGATCCGTTTTTCTTTAGTGCTCGTATGCTTCCCTGTGCTTAAATAAATGTTTTATTATTTTATGTATTACAGTCACATTCAAAGTTTTTACAATTGTCTTATTAATTATTCATAGTACTTCGTTTGAGTATAGCTCAAAGTACATATTGATTTTCTGCTCGAGAAGGGATAAAGCAAATGAGTGCTAGGCTTTAATAGAAATGAATTAATTAACAGTGAGAGACGTTCGTGATCCTTTTTTTTTACAATAACGCTGAGTAATCCTTTTGATCTCCCTTGCTATTACAATGAATCGTACAAGGTAGAAACCACTAACTCCAGGATAAAATTTTATTCTTAAATGAAGAGTGGAAGTAATATTTAAGCATTTTTTTATCGTTCACAAAGAAATTGCCCTTCTCGTCCTCAGCCAATTAATGTCTGTCTCGGCGACACTCTCGCGGATAGCCAAAGACGACAGCGGAAGGTACTGACCTGTATGCAGTGCCGGCGAGCGAGCCAGCCGATGTGCTGCAGCTGGGGTGGATCGGGCAGGGCCGACGCCAGACGCAGCGCCTTGAGGGTGAGGGCGGCCAGGGCCGAGTGCAGCGCATTGAACCAGACGTTCGCCTCGGTCGCGTCCGCCGCTCGCAGCCAGCACTCGTGCACGCCGTCCGGCGAATGCAACTCCAGCACGCGACACTCTGCAACAAAAATAAATTCATTTTTTATTCTTCATTTCTCGGAAAATCCAAAAAGGATATCGTTTTGTCGCTATCAATTGAGCTTTAAAAATCATTGATTATTAATAGATAATTTATGTTTTCAGTATACACGAGAAGTACTTCATTTTTTGCTGATAATATTTCAACGATTTTAAAAGCTGTTTATTATTATTTTTGTCCAATTATCAAGAACGTACGCAATAACCTTTGGCGTTATTGTCTGAACGTAAAACTTAAATTAATTTATTAATTAGGCAAATTAGCTTCATGAAACGAGAATCTCATTACAAGTGATCTACTCAAATCTTTCAGAATTTATTAAAGAAAAATCTTAATCTATTCTTTTATTGACGTAAGCGAGCTGCAATTAGTTTAATATTAAGTAATTGAAAAGTCAAGTCTGACATAATCTGTCTGTTTCCACTTAAGCATATCAAACCGGAGAGCAAAATTTTTTATTTATTTTTTATTTATTTAACCGATTACAAAAATTGAAAAGGAAAGTCTGACATAGTCTATCTGTTTCTACTTAAGCGTATCAAATCAGAGAGCAAAATTTTTTATTTATTTTTTACTTATTTAACCAATAGCAAAAATTAATTTAAAATTTATTTTAACGATTTTGTTTAATTTAGAGGGTTAATTTTTTAAAATTTCTAATATATAAAATAGTGGCACACATTTACTAAAATGTTTTTATGTTGAGAAAGAAATTATTATTCAAAAGATTTAGTGCAATAAGCAATGGCGCTTAATGGAAAACAAAATAAAACGAGCCGCATTTGAAAGATATAAAGTTTCAAATCGAAACAATGAAAATCTGTCACATTTAGCGTCATCCGATTCACCAGCACCACTGCGCGAAAGAAACAATGGAAAACGCTGCAGCCATAAACCAGCCAGTGGATTACGTAACTCGCACATCCAGCGTATTTACTTTTCATTAGGTAATCGCGTAATGAGTTAAGCGCGCCGCGTGAATTTTAGCCGAATTCGCGCGCCGAAGGACAACTTGCAGCGAAAAAAGCCGATTCCGCCCGTACGAAATAATTCATTAATAAATAATCCGTTGGCGTGTAATCACGCCGTAACAAAAATCGGATTTCCAGGCGACGCGCGTACGTACAGCGTGCCGACCGGCAAAAAAAGGCCGCGCTGCCTCTGACAGGGGAATCGATTAAGCGCCATTTGTCAATAGCACCGGAGTGGCCGCTATAACAAATAGTTTTCACAATCGGTCTGACCCGAATCCGACTGAAATATCGCCGCCCCCTCTCCCGTATCCGTTAAGGGGGCAAAACGCGAAAAAAATTGAATATTGAATGGGAATTCGCCGCGAATGGGGTTCTTCGGAGCGAGGGCTCCTTTTTCTTCGGACAACGCGTTATTGCATGCTAACGCAATTTACGGCGATGCATGTGCCGGCGGTGGGATGCGCGGCTTTTTAATAACGCGCACCGAGTAATTCGGTTTGTTTTTGCTGAAGAAACGTTTTAATTAAACGTAAGTCTCCCCCGGCCGTCGACCCTTTATTTCTACCTTCTGTCTCCGCTACCTTTTTTCGTACTTACTTGCGCTCATGGTTTGCGTTCCCGCCTTTTTTCTGTTTTCTGTGGGCGCGTAAACGCGTTCGAAAAGCAATACCGCGGCTCGTAAACAAGGAGGGCGGGTTATGATGCTGGGCGCAACGAGGACACAGAATGCTAAATAACATGTTACTGTTGCTGTATAATTGAGGCGTATACGTAAACATCGCCGGTGAATTTCATTTGCAAATGCTCATTATAATTGTAATTAGTATAAAGTATAATTCCCTTGAACGTATTTAATGACAGCGCGCGACACTGATGTAACGCCCGGATAAAAATGAACGGGTGTTTCATAGCGGTAGCTCAATTTCATCCCAAGTTCGATACCGATATTGCAGTGGGAATCACTAATAAATAAATATAACAAACAACGTGAACAATATATTTATTGTTTGATTTGATAAATTCTATATATTCATAAGTATAAATTATCATTATTTTACAAGTTAAACTTTCATTATTTAAACTACTTTTTTAATTAGTTAAAATTGATGTTTTCATTAAAATATTCCAATTCAATAAAATACGATTGAAGCAACGAATTCCCGTGACAATATCGTTCACTGCTAAATTAACGGAGCGGACCTTTTTAAGCAAATCAAATGAACTTGCAGATACTTAAAAAAGGACGCACTTAAACGACGTTAAAAACTTTTAGCGCGCCCCTTTTATAAATTTTCCACTTCGTTACAGCGGCGGGGCGAGTAAAAAAGCGAACAATTCCCGCTATAAATTCGCTAAAGTTTCCGCTGAGCGCGCGTAAATCGCCAAAGCGGAATCGCTCGTCCGCGAAACAAAAACGCATCGATTGAAAGGGGGGGCAACGAACTTGGCGGACACGAGCGGGGCCGCTTCTACTTCATTTCCCCGAGCCCGTGTAATCCCAGCCGCGCGCCCGGAGCCTCATGATAGGCTTTGCTAATGCGCGCGTTGGATTTAATTCGATTACGCGTAGGTCGCCGGAGCCCGACGGGCTTGTACGTATGGCTCTACCTATTAATGTACTCGATCTCACTCTTTCGAGCTCATTGCGAGCTTAGTTTATGCCTGGTTAGCGATCACAGAACTGAGCAGTTTTTTTTATTAAATTTAGAAAATTGTATTCTACACTCATTTAATTTAGTACTTTTTTAACAGAGCCTAAAATTGTATTTTTTCGAATAAATTATGTTTAGAATGTCAAAACTATAGAGCGCTGTATTAGCATCTATAAAAGAGTGTAATGAAGTAAAGTATAAAAGGTGAGGGTAATTAAAAATTAATTGTTATCTTATCACTGGATCAGCTCACTTCTCCACAGGCTCATATTTTATGAAAGCGCGGCACTCGAGGAGTCCCAGTCCGCTCGTACGAAAAGGCGAAATAGCACGGAGTTACGACACGCCAATAAAACTCCGCTAATTTTCATGGCTTTTAACCCCGAGTCGCCGGGGTACGTGTGTGCACGTGCGCGGGCGCCCGTCCGAATAACCCCTTAGCCGCGTTTACTGCCTGGCGAGCAAAAACGCAACGAGGGCCCAGGGGCGGGGGGCCTACAAGGCGATTTTTCACGTACGCGCGAGCAAGAGAGCTCGGCCCATCCGCCGCTAGCTCGCGCCTCTTAATGGCTTTCTCATTACCGGGGGGTCCCGGGTATTATAAAGGCACTATAACTTTCGCCAAGTAGATGACAACTCAATTTCAAGTTGAGCTTGACGTGCCTCGCGTGCACTTGAAAGTTCGAAATGCCCCGGCCGAGCGACTAGCGAGCGGCTGCCGGCTTCACGCGAAATTTACATGCGTCGCGACCGAGCCCGAGCCTCGCCCCGCGATCGACCGGCAAAAAAAGGACGTCGATCGGAAAAGAGAAACTCAAGGATTACTCGTTGGCGTTGCAAGCTTCGCGGCGAAGGAATTTTTTTCCGTATCTAATGCTGTGCTTATTTATCCAATTTTTTTCATCAGTAACAGGATTTTAAATTATACGAACGACTATACTTGTATAATAATTTATGATATAAAATAAATGTGTATATTATTTATAAAAAAAATTGACATAACGAATTTTCTATACCTGCATATAGAAAAATAATGTTTTGACTGCTCTCATTAGACCACAATTAAGATCTATTTTACGACAAATACAAGTTTCGCCTTTGTCCTCAATCAGTACACAGTGCAAAAGTGTAATCCGCAATAATTGAAGAGAAGTTATGAACGCTGGGTCTTATCATTAACAATAATGCATTTCTCCGCAGAAATTTAACGCAAGCATTTATCGTCGAAAAAGGAAGACCGCTAGGGACAGGCCGACAAAGCGTCTCCTTGAATCGCCGCTGGAGCGAGTCACGTATACAGACGTTCGCTCAGCGGAGCGCGAGGACGGCGTACAGGCAGCTTTCGCGCAAACAACCTCGGCAGTGCGCAGCGCCGCAGGAATAATTGAGAAGCCGGCGGATCGCCGAGCTTCGCCGGTGCGCGTCTTCGTACGCTCAACTGCGCAATTAACGCGTTTCGTTAACTTTACCCTTCGGTATGCCTTGCGGTGCAATGCACCGCTGTCGGTCCTCGAAAATAAGTGATACCTGTTCTAGGCCTGCGGTAATTCATCGATGATTAGCGGTGAACGCGAATTAAGTAGCATGACGTTTTGTAAATGATAAAGCAGGTTGCGACAGTGGGAAGGTGAAAGGAATTTTTTCTCCGGTGTCTGAGATGTGAGACTTTTAATTAAGAAGCGGCTCGGTTCCACTATTAAACTCAAGTAAAAAGTTTATGCGAGTCTAATTACATCAGTTAAAAAGGTATTATGAAAGACATTTCCAAGTATACATGCATGGCGTAATTGTTGAAAAATTGTTATTATTTTATCGTTTACTTGGATCCGTCTCTCAGAAATGATAAGAAGATGAAGACGGCACTTTCACCGGCGACATAAAAAAAAACACAATCCACTCACTCGGTAGCTGAGCGCTCTCAGATTCCTCCTTTCTGTTTTAATAACGCAGCATAAAAATTTCAGACGCCGAGCCAAGAGAAAGTAGGGAAGAAACGAATATAGAGAAAAGTGAAAATTCACGAGCGAGGCGCGACAGCGAGGTAAGGTAGAAGAACTGAAAAAAAGGAAGGAAAGAGCGCGCTCGCTTCCTGAATAATTCCCGACGATTACGAGCGCGGCCGGGCGCGAGTCTGTGTGCGGCGCGCCTTTCGAATTCAGTGCGGGTAAAACTTGCCAAAGTGCGGGGCACGGACGAATTCATGCGCTACGAACGCAACGGATTATGCACGTCACCATTAGGAGCTCGAAGGGCGACCACCCGGCTCCACCTGGCCTGGGAATTTAACGGAATTCATTTTCTAATCGATTTGAAGTAATTCGCCGGATTTTCGGGGACATTGGTCGGGGTAAGTACACGCTGCAAGCTTCGGGTTAATCCGCGATCCAGCGAGCAAACGGACGAATTTAACGATGCGTTAAAACGCCAGCAACGCGTATCAATTTTTAAACGTTTTTAAACCGAATTTACTGAACAGAACTTGTTTTGATAAATTGTCTATTTTCTCCGATTTAATTAATTCGACTTTTAGAACGCGCCTGATACTAAAAGCAAAAAATTATGTTAATGAAAAGTATGAATAAAATTAATTCGGGTTAAAAACAAAATTTATCCAACGTCAACTTTCGTTTTTTTTAAATTTTACTCTAAGTAATTGAGATGGAGAAGAAGGTATAGTCGACCTACATTTTAGGCGCAAGTCGCGTAGACCCATCGAAGCAGCCATTAATTTCGGCAACAAGAAAGGCGTTTTATATTCTTCCCTCCCAAACCCGACGAGTTTTTCACGAGAAACAATGTCATTGGCGACGAAAACGAGTGCGACGTAGCCGAGGGGTCGGAAAAATCCATTTCGGAGCCTAGACGACCAAGTCATTCCGATGTGAGCCCAGTGTTTTCGCACGACCGGTGCGTGCTTAATAACTCATTTTTCTTGCGTGCACGCACCACCAGCCTATCGTTTTTTTCGCCGAGTGCACTCCTAAAGACAGGAGGAAATGGGAGGCGAATCACCCGCGTGAATTTACGAATTTGCACTTCCGTCTTGGTCTGTGGGAAGTAATGAAAAATGTTTCGACCGTCATATTATGATATAATACGATCATATTATGATAAATTCTTTACTATACTAATCCGCGATTTTAACCTAAAATTTGTGAAAAATTATAATAAATAATATCGTTTAAAAATATTATTATTATTATTCTTTGAAAATATACTGCGGAAAGAATGGTACAATTAGCTTACAAAAGGATAGCTGTTGTACTATACTGCTTACTATCGAAAGACCAAACATAGGGATGATACAAAAATTAGCCGGGAAATATATGATCATAATATGGGGTATATAGTGGTCACTGATCATAAATTTTGCCATCTTATGATTAGTTTCTCATTAATTTTCTACCAGGGTCGTGATGAAAGAAATGACTTTCAAGGTGTGAACTTTCAACAAAAATAATGTTATATCGACTAGAATGAAGTCGGGTGTTAGCGCCGTTACACGTGACTGGACGTGAAATTTATTATAGCGAGATGTTTACGTTTTGCAGGTCATGAAGCATTATTTTCTAATTCGCTATTAAACATTTATAAAAAATAAACTGGACGAAAATCCGACATTTACCGCAGCTCTTTTTCCGAATAATCCGAAATTGCAACATCAGCAAATCCCTCAAAGAAGATTTCACGAGAAAGTAAGGAGAAAAAAAGCGATCTCAAAGCTTAAGGAATCCGCGTCGGAAAAAGCGTGCGAGGCGCGAAGGGAAAAAATCGCTCGCGACAAAGAGGCCGTAAAAAGAGGAGAGAGAATCCGGGCAATTTATACATCGGCGGAATGCTCGGCGGAGCACGAGGGAGCGAGTCGCGTCTGGGATTTAATTAATTCGTTTTGAGCGGAGCGAGAGCGAGAGGCGACGAGCCGCAGCGAGGCTACAGGAGGGAGAGAGAGACAGGGGCAGACGAGCGGATAATCTAAAACGAGGCAGACTAAACTCGCGGTGGGGGTGCAACTGTCGTTAGGTGCCGAAGTTACGTCTCAAAGGGCCGGCATTTAATTGCAGACGCGCGCGGCCTCGGCCCGAGCTCGGCAGATAGCAAAGTTCGTTTAATTAACGCGAGCGCGAACGGGCCGCGATATTGTGCGTCTGAAGAAGGAGGTCGCGCGCGAGCTTTTTTCGGTGGCGGCTCCGGGCCACCGCCGGGCGACAACTGTACCGGCTAAATTCCCCGCGTCACGCCCGCTGAATTCCGCGCGGGAGCTCGACAATTGTTTGACCCGGAAGGAGAGCGATTTCGCGCTCGGGTTCGACTTGAAAGCACGACGCTCCGACTTCATGCTTCTACTCTACTTTTTTTTGTGAATTCGCGGTGATGAGTTTTGACGGTCGGAACCTTTTCGATCCGCAGGAGTTTATTATTATTATATACCAACATATTTTCAATTGTTTTATAATTGCTAAATAAACAATTTGTAGTAAATACATGATCTTTCTTTACAATGCTTTGAGGTAGCGTTTCTTTGATTTCAATTATTATAATTCACAGATTTTAGATATTCGATTATACAATATAAAAAAATGTTTTAAAAAAAGGTAATATTGAATACGTTAAAAGAACATATCAAAAATTTATTTTTTTTATCGCCGAAAGTTAAATGATCTTTCAACTGATGTTTTAACGTTTTTGTCAAGGCGTTCAATTTTCTATACCTTTAAAACTGCCTGAACCAGAAAACACCGTTCGTTCCATTCCGCCCGTAGTCGGTAAATTCATATACCATTGGAAAAAGCGAGAACAAGAACCGAACGGAATAAAAAGTGAGAGAGAAGCGTTATAGCTCACGTTCAGTCCCACACGTGAACACTCGTGCATGCACGCCCCCACACACGCGCATACGCGTACACACATGGAGTAGCGGATGTTTGTCCCGCATTAAGCAAGAATTCGCGGCTCATTCCTTTTTCGAGGCGGCGGCGCGCTTACATATTCATGTGGCTAGGCCGGCTCGCTTTGACTAGTGAACCGCGACTCGCGACCGCTTCCCTAGAAATCTCTCGCATGACCCGGCCGAGGAGCTTGCGCGCGTCGATACGTACAGAGCGCCCCGCGCCTCGCGGGAATTCGAGGAGAGATGTGCGAGTGATTATCCCGGAAAATTGAATAGCGATTTTCTCCGGCTTCACCCTTTGTCGTGTCCCAATTACGCTCGCGTGTCTCGGCGTTTTCTTGCGTGTCGGCGCCCAAATCTTTGAAGCGCAAATGGTCCCTGAGGCTTCGCTCGATTAATTCGTGCTTATCTTGCTAACGATTTATTTGCATCATTGTAGTATGGCGAATTATGCGCAGTAAAAATAATTTATCTGTAGTGTTATTATTCGACGTTTTTCTAGCATTGAACATCATCTGTCTTTATAAAATATATTCATGAAAATTCAGTGTGAAATAGTTAACTTTATAATTTACATACCTTCCGTGAGAAAAAATTGAAGCAATTTGCTTTTATGAGTTTTTACAACTCTACTTCAGGATCATGAGTAGCATGCGCGTATGTTATATCTATCAGTTTTAAAAAAATTTTATGAATACGAAATTAAGAACTTTAATAAATTTATATTTCGGCATATTTTGCATATTTCATCAGCAAGTGCTATTTCTATGAATATTCGCCTGTGAAAATTGACGTGATTTAAATGTTTTCAAGGAAGTAACCAAATATTTTATTATCCGCTAATTTAATTCAAGAAAAAAGGTAGGATGAATTTATTGGAAAAACAAAGGGAAAGCTGGAGAAGAAACCTTTCCGTATCGGGTATTTACACAGTTGCAGAGTAAAAATAATAGCGAAAGTTCTGCTAGATAAACGGACAGAGAAGAACTAAGGATACGGTCGACGCAAGCGAGAGAAAAAGATACCCGTCCCAACTAGCCGGCACTCGACTTTTTACACACTGCTACTCGATGGAGCACGCGAACGAAAACCTTCCTTCGGCTTTTTACGTTACCGATTGCCAACACCAATCAAGTGTCACTCCAAACGCAGAAAAACACGATTATTTTCTCTAAAAATTTATTTACTTTCTTGTTCACTTCGCCAGTGGATAAATGAATTATTAAAATTAGAAATTCGATAATAAAAGATTTATTGGAAAAATACCTTGTTTACCTTGTTAGCTTTGAGGTATTATCAATCCGGATCAAGTGATTACAATACCCTTCCTATATATATAGGAACGATTATTATTATGTTTATGCCAAATAAATGTTCAACCTCTCTTCTTGGAAAATACGTATCAGGTAATAAATTTACAAACATATCTGAAAGCTCGCGAACATTCGAGCGGTACTGTAACTGCCCATAAAAGGCTCAGCATCTGTTCAAAGCCACGCGTTGTAATTTCAGACATATGAATTTCAGCCCTCCCTGAGAAAAAAATTATCTCGCAGTCGATGCATTGGATCTTTTCGATATAGAATTCAATAGCTGAGTCGGACAAACGTAAAAAAATACAAACGGACTGCTGCAAAAAGTGGTAGTGTAGTCGGGGTGGTAGTTTTTTTATTTCGATCGGACCTTTTCGCTTTTAATATTCTGTTGTTTGATGTACGCAAGTGCACACGCAGAAAACGCCCGCTTCTCAGAGTATTTTAACAGCGGACGTGTGCTATTTTTTTCGTTATTTATGTAGGGGACTTCGTTAGAGTTGTTCGCACAGATATTAAAACATGCATTTCAAGAGAAGTAGATGCTTTTTATTTCCACTTTTCCGTGGCTGTTTCAAACTGCAATAGAATTTTAATTCCTCGCGCGTCACTATTGCGAGCGATAAAATAATGTTGTTTTATTGTCAATTAATGCTGAGCTTCTTTAATTAAATAATATAGCATGACCACTTTTAATGAACTACTGAATTAATTTTTGAATAAATTAAGCACATTTTGTATAACTATTATCCAAAGTAATGAACTTCATTGAACCCAACGATGATTGAACAATGTTATTACCTACCTACTTTAGTGTGATAAGTTCTCGGAAAGGAAATTTAATAATTGGAATATTGCGATTTTCGATTATATTACAAGTTATTTCATTAATGGAAAACGATTCGACGACTGGCAAAGGGAAGAGGGAAGCATAGTTTAATTTATTTCGAATGATTCAAATCAAATTACATTTTACGCGCACAGCTTCGTATGATGTATATAAATTCTTCAAAATCTCGTGTAACGAGATTTGTTTAATAGACTCTTTATATTCCAGGTAGCGCCTTTGCGTTATACGTGGAAATAATTTAAATTATAACAAAAATGCATTCAGTTGAACAAATTATTTCTATAATACGTCGGATAAAAAAAGTCTGTGAACTACTCAACCATGCGTCACGTTTCTTTACAGCGGGATATATTTTTCTATTATTTACACTCGAAGCTTTATGACTATTCCATGCATAACATTTTTATTAGCTCTTTGATATTCATTTCATCAGTTTTTATTCAAATGTAAAATGCGTACGATCAAAATTTTAATAAAAACTGTAAATTCAAACACTTTTTTCTCTATTCAATAAAAGAATTGTCGTTGGACAAGAGTTTATGAAAAAGGAATAGAATTTAAAAATTTTCTTTTTATTACGACTGCATTTAAAAATTCAGAAGTAGAACAATTTATACTGAAGACTTAGGTACCTTTTGTAAATATGAAGAATTTCTTGCCGGTGCACGTGTATCCTTTTGCAGGTTGATCTCGGAAAAAGGGAGGTACAGAGGGGTGAAAGGAGAAAGAAGAAGTCGAGGATCGGCGAAACGAGCCCGGGCGAAAGATAATCGAGTGCCTTTTAGAACGCGGCCAGCTCGCAGCTGCGAGAGCGGAATTGTAATGCGGGCGAAATAGTTGCCGGCTGCCGATGCACACCGGCGCTCCGCGAATATTAGCCGAAACGAAACACAACCCTACCGCCTCCCTCGCAGGAGGAATTCGCACCGAGTGGAGGAAGCAGAAATTGCCGAAGACGCTCGTGCGATTAAGATGAAACGGTACAACTGTTTCCCTTTAGCATCGAAATATTTCAGCTTTATCGAAATCATTTTCTTCTAATTTTGACTTCATCTTTTTTTTAAATAGTTAAGAATTGCACGCAAAATAATAAGACTTTTAATTTATTAAAATCGGTGTATGGTAGAAAAAATATTTGTGAATTCTAAATAAAAATGCAAGCTAGTAAATGCACAAAAAGAAAATAGAGCAAAGTAAAATTTTTCCGAAGCACCAAATTAACAAATTACCGAGGTAATTGTTGGCGTGTAAAAAAGAAACAGCAAAACAAAATAGCCGACATGAATTTGAATAATAACACCCTTTCCCTCCCGGTAGTATGAAGCCCGGTCATCCTCGCTCAACGTTTGTGTTCGGGAACCTCGACAGCTTCTCGAGTTTTTGCCGAAAGGAAAAGAGTCGGCGAAGGCTTGAAAGAGCGTCCCCTTTTTCCGGGCGGCAATAAAGCAATTAACAAGGCCGGAGCGCATCGCACATGCGCTACGCGCTTCCCTGCATCGGGGCTCTTTACAAGCTTATCGGAAATTTTCAATCCTCGGCCCGCGCTTAAAATCACGTATTTCCCCAACGGCGTCCTTGCAAAAAACCGAAGGTACTAAGTCGCCGCCCGAGCCGACGTCCGATCACTCCTTCACCGTCCGTCTCCCGAGTCGCATCAGTTCGTCTCTCGAGTCGCGTCAGTAGAAGCCCGAGTTCAGTATTGTTGGTTATCTCCGCAAACTCCGCGTTTTGAGTAAGACTCTGACGTGAGCGTTCACCAGTGTGTTTGTGTGTATCGATTATCATTTGCTGGCTTTTTCCTCCACCTTCTGTGGGATTTTTTTATGCCTTTTAGTTAATAAATATATCTAGTTCGTTACAATAAATAAGTTTTGTTATTCAACCTAATCCACATTACCTCCTATTATTATATTTGTTCACTATTTTAAGGTAAGACTAATATTAAGTCAACAGTTCGTGAGCGCGTCAGTTTCGAGCCTTTCTTGTTGGCATTAAGTTCAAGTGTTTTTACCGCCGGCACTTCTGGCGGATCCCTTCAAACGCTCTGCAAATAGCGACGAGACACGCGTGGGGGGGGGGGGGGGGGGGGGGGGGGGGGGGGGGGG
>JAXIUT010000001.1:22344768-22362703 GCA_035586675.1 Eurytoma californica | reverse complement strand
GTTTTTCAACCATTTTATTACAAGTCACAATTCATTCATTTATTTAGAACTCAAATTTATATTACTAATGCAACTTATAGTTATGTATAAATGGGTAATTCCTCGCTTGATGGATACAGACGTGTGAAGCCTTCTAAGTCGATAGTTTTGAAATGACAATTTAAGAAATAAAATATTTAAATCAACTACAAAATTCAGTGTAATTTTTTTATTATTTCATAAAATTTAGTTTGTCTATTCTTTTTTAATTTTTCTTATTTTCACTTTTAATTTTCTTAATACATAAATTATTGAACGTTACATTAAAGGTAATATCATCAAACCTTATTTACTAAAAAAATGCATTAGCAGCTGTCGATCGAATCCGAAGTATGAAATCAAAACATTTACCCTTCAATAGTTGGCGCAACGCGGGATCGCAGCTAATCGCATCCTCGAACGTACTCCGCGCGAATTCAGAGCACCGCAGCGCGGAATCGATTTTCGAAGTCACACCACTAACTCATCACGCCGGTAGCTGTCCGGCTTACTAATTGAAAATTTGAGAGTCGCCGGTCGAAAATTCGCGCGGGGCCCCCGGCCGCGCTCAAATTTATTTTGATTTATCCCCGCTCGGTGCTAAAACAGTTGGCAACGTCAGGCTGATGTCCCCCAGCTCGTAAATCTCGTCTTGCCGGTTGTCCCGCGCGTCTCGCGCGAAAATTCAACGAATGTCAAAAGGATTATGAAGCGAGGCGCGCGCGCCCGGCGCTGGCCATTCATTATCAGATGACTTCGGGGCCCGCGCTAGCTTCCCATTTCTGTCGGCGTTCATTAATGCGCGCGTATCGCGCCAATAAATCTCCCGGCCGGACAAACAAAACACCTGTCCGCTCCTTTGATCCCCGACGTTACGATTGGCGTGGACGCCGATGCTATCGCTCCAGCCTGCGATGTTAGTTATGCGTCGATAATACTTCGCTTCTCTCTGTTTTACTGCCCACAGCGATCGAGGCGAGCTCAGCTTAGAATTTAAGTTTTTTCGGAGGTAAAGAAAAAGGTGGGGATAAAGGTGGATTTTTTAAACATTTTTTTATGATTTCACGAAACTTGGGGTGGAGGCGAAAAGGGGAGCATATCGATAAACCGCGTGGAAGAGGAGATATTGAAAGATACAGTTTTCTTTGAACTCAAAGGCAATGTGGTAATCTGACCACTCGATGGAAAGATCAAAGATGAATCGAAGAAAAGAAGATTGCAGGTTAGATCTATTCAAAAGTAACGATACTATATTCTTTCTGAAATAACAATGATTTTAATATTCAAATGTCTTTGTCTCTTTTGAAAAATATTATGTTTAATCAATTTTAAAAATGTTTCATCTTTTCTAAAGTAAGCAACGCTTTTATCTTTCTGGGATATGGTTCGGATTATTGACATTGATCAACCTTAAATTGACTTTCCAAATAACTTACTAACCTCGTGACTAAATAAAATAGTCGATAAAACTAAAAAAGAATAAAATCAATCGAATGTTACGGGTCGTAACTGCAGCGGTTCATATAACACGGTCCCGCACAAGCCCTTAGCACTTTGCTGCCCGGGGGGGCCGGTGGAAAAAAAAGGAAAAGAAGGAAAAAGTCGAGAAGTCCGCGGCTCTATCGGGCTTTATGATGTACGGCTACGGGTTGCGCCGCACTCGGCTGCTCGACACGGGCGCCGGAGCCACTTGAGAATTTCCCGGCGTTTAGCGCGTCAGCGTTGATTCGCTTAAAATTAATAGCCGAGAGGCCGCCGCCTCCTGCTCCGGCGTTTAGCGTCTGCCTACCGCCGTGTAATAAACGCGTTCGAGTGCGCGGCGAATGAACTCGATCCCATAGCCACCCCCTCCCCCCGCGCCATGCGCGTCGCGAATATAGATATTTATGGTCCTGGCGCGGCTGTGTGCGCGGAATGTTTGCGTAATTAGATTTCGAGAGGGAAAATGGATTAATTGTATCGATGGCTTTGGAAGTTGGCCGTTGCGCTTAGCGGATGTGTAATGGCCGGCTTTATTAGATTTTAAAGGCTGTCGCGGGAAGCTTGCCGTCGCCCTCGACACTTTGCACTCGCGATTACTCGCGGGAGGCTATTAGTTTCGTTCGGAAAAACTTTTCTGCTCGCTGCTAATTTACTAGCGGATACTTTTAATTTATTTAAAGTCAATTCATTTATGCTCGAGTAACTTTAAACAATTATGAAATGATTTATTGAATTTCTTATTTTTATATTTTATTCGAAATTGACACCGGATTGTTTGTTTAATATCATAATTAATAACAGAGTTTTTCAGTAATATGGAGATATAGATTTATAATTGATTGACATTAATGCGTGGAAAGGAGTATCATTTGCGCATCATTAACTTTGTGTATTGTTTCCAAATTAAGTAAATTACTTGAATTATCGAATCGAACTAATTTTCTGAAATTGTTTATTCGCTGATTTATAATTATATTAGCATATGTACTTTGTTCAGAGATGTGCAGAGGTATTATTACACTGCTGCGTATATTGGAGACTTACATGTACACTTTAAAATAATAGCTAGGATTAATTAGTAACTTTTACAAGTTTTTTTTCACAATTAAAGTGAAACTTTGTTTAAATTTCTGCACCGTACGTAAAGTGAAGACTAAGATCCATCTTAATGCAGCGGATCACGCGTAAAAGGGAAGCATACGCCGAACAAACAAAAAGCTTTCAGGACGCTACTGCCACTACGTACCTCTCGCGCTCCCTTTATTACCGGGACTCAAAAATTTATTTCAGCCCCCAGCTTTACCCTCAGATCCGCGGAAAGCCGTCGTCGTCGTCAGCCTTTTTACGAGGCTGCCGCCACCGGATGCAGAGGGAATTAATGTAGATTCGCGAAAAAAATGCTTCTTCCCATCGTTCTGTTTACGAGCTGCCCTCCTTCCCTTTATTACGACCTCTCCTCGCGCTCGGCCGGGCAAATTTTCCAGGATTCAAAGACTAACGCGTTATTACGTGCTCCGTAACCTGGGAAGCTAATTCCCGCGTCGAATATCACCGAAGCCAACGGCCTCGAATTCCGCGCATCACCTTCTCGTAAAAAGTCCCGGGGCGGTGCTCGAGAACTGCCAACGGCCACTCGTTCCGTGACGCTCCTGGAAACAAGCAAGTAAAGCGCAACGACTCCTCGGGCAAGCGCGAAAACGAGGCGCCGGCGTGTACGAGGGATGTGCGACGAGCTAAGGAAGAAAAAAGGGAGCGCACCGATTCGCCGGCCGGAAAAATGGCAAAATCGATGCCGTCGCCCTTGAAACGGAGGAGGGAGCGCGATTGTTAATGGACCGTGAAGAATACGCGCGCAGATAGAGAAAGAGAGACGCGACGCGTTGCTTTGACGCCCCGTTGGCCCGAGGGACGGCGACGTCTAATGGGCCATCAAACTTTAAGGCGACGCGTACGGCGTATCTTTATCGCCGCACGGATACTCGGGGAGCCGGAGTTGAAGAGTGAGGTCCTGACAAGAACGAGGATTTTTCTGTCTGTACCTGTGTCGAATGTTAGCGCATATTGAGAAAAATTTGTGAAACAACGGTACTTGTCAAGGTATCTCGAAAGTCTTTTATAATGCAAAAAATCGTAATTGTATTCTGTGAAAAAAAATCTGTAACTGTAAGTGTATAAGTATTTTCTTTTTAAATAATCTAAATTTTATGTCGTTTTGACATTTTATTTTTGAATCTACTCTGATTTTCCCTATAAGAACTCCATTATGTCCTTCCACCTGTCTATTCGATACTATATTTGTTTAAAAGCATGGAATGAAAAGATATATTTTTTAGAGAGGAAACAGTTAAGGTACCAATTTTAGAAACTTTAAAAATTAGTAGCTTTGAAAATTAAAACGTTCAAAGAGGAATTACTCTTTAAAAATTTGTACAAGAGTAACTTTAGCAGTACAATTAGTTATTTACTTTGAGAATAACGAGTGTATTAAAATAGGCGCAGGAGCGCAAAGTTAGCGTAAATAAATTCCCAAAAAAAAGAAACACTGAAAAAAGATCTTTTTGCCTACAGCTTTTTAATTTCGAGCATGCTTCAGCGTTTGAAGGAACTTCTCTTGACGAATATGTATTCGGTCGGGTTACCGTTAGGGCACGAAAAAAAAGGAGAATAAGTTTGAGAAAATTTAACGAAATCACACGAACACTTGAGTTTCCGCATTCGTCACACACACAGAGTCGACCGACGAGTTTCACTTCAGTATTTATTTGCGGTAGCGCGCTTTTGAAGTCGCTCCCTTCCGCGGGCGAATTTTTTTTGCTCTCTCCCTTTGCACGGCGACGGCGGTGGCTTTTTCGGAAGGACGTATTTTCACCCAGTTTTCCTTTGGCTCCCGCGGATTACCGTCGGAGCCGGAATTTTCGCGTGTTTGCTCGTTGTTCTTTCCTTACGTTACCTCGAAAGTTTGCCATCGCGCTTTGGAATTCCGCTCAAAGCCGCGGAGCCCAAGCTCTTGGCAATTAAGGATGCGTAAGGAGGGAAGATAATTGCCAGGAAGTAAAGGAAAATTAATTTTTTTCGCGGTTGTCTGAAAAATGCTTGTTAATTTTTTTCCACCTTACCGAGGTTGGAATTCTTAACATTCTTTAAGAAATTATATCTTCCGTTTGGCAAGCGTTTCCTTTTCTAGCGTGAACATTCTTTCTTAAATGTTGCAATGCTGTCCTTTATATTAAAATCGCGCAATTTTTACAAAAAGCTTTTGAAACGAATTAAAAGGAAAACGTAGTATTTCTCTTCTGAATATCATTTTGCAGCTGAGTAAACAAAGATATCGATAATCAGATGATTCGATCAAGCTCCTTCCAACAGTAACTCTTTACTAAATTAAACTGAAGTTTCCTTCACGTTGGTCGCTCAATGTTGTCCGTTTCTTTTTCTCTCATACTGTCGCGGTTCACTCGCGGCGTAATAATTATTCAGCAACAGGAAGAACGAGGAAAGTTGCGGGCGGGGATGGAGCTCGATAAGTTCGTTTATTAGATAAAGTTATTCGCTGCGCAAAATCTCACTTCGGCGTGTTAAAGGAAAAGTTTTTACGGAAGATAAAGGGGGAGCTAGCGAGAGATAGAGAAGGAGAGAGGGGCCAATACTTCTGATGGTTCATGATCGATTAGGCGTTTGCTTATGAGGCAAACTTCGCCGGCGAGGGATTAATTTAAACGACGGGGAGTCTTAGAGCGGCGCGCGAGACGCACGGGGGAGATTAAGGCTCGAGTAGCGCGCGTCCGCGCTGATTTCACCTCTCTGCGGCTGCAGCCGTTATGCTAATCCGGCCACCGGCATATCCCGGAGCCGTCGACGACCAGCTAAAAAGTCCTTCCCGACGCTGGGAATCAGAGTCACTCGGACTTTCGCCGTTTGTCTTGCTTTGTGTACTTGCGCGAGCTTTTATTGTTCGGCAAGCCACCGGACGGCGAGATTCCGGGGCCACTGAATTTCCACTCCTTTTTTGCTGCTCGTAATCGAGAAAATTAGATTATTCTTTAACTTGCATAGACGAACGCTAAATATTTTAACAGCCCTTCTGTTTTAATTTATTTAATCGTCAGAAATCCTGAAACTGATAAAACGATAAAACTCGAACGCTTAAATTAGAAGAAGAAATTTTGCTTCCGTGGGGCAATATAAAATCCAATGAATGTAATCCACCTGCTGCGGGATCATTCATAATCCTGCGCTCTTGCGCTATTTATCCGCGAAATAGTGTTTGGCCGACGCCTTGCGCAAAGTAAATCAAATCCTCCTCCGTCCGCGGTGGTCTCTCGCTCTCGTACATTTTCGCTCAATAATAAAACGTTCCATCGTTCCCGCATAATTCCGCCGTAAAACCTTTCTCGTCGACTAGCCACTCGACTGCGGACAATAAAATCGGAGCCGCTTCGAATTTATAATTCCGCCGGTGGCGAAGACGCCCGGTCGCCGCGAGCCTCGAGGATATCGATTCGCACGGGGGGCGGAGGGCGGCCGCGAGAACAAACCAGTAAGCGACCAAAACACTCGTCGGGAGGGATTCGAAATTGCGCGATGATAATAACCCCCCGGGGGGCCGCGGCAGCGTGCTGCTGCGGCGCGGTTTACACGCGATAGCGCCGCGCCATCCGACAAATAAATTTTCGCGCGACGACCGAGCTGTCGACGCTGCGAAATCTATAATTAGAACGGTGTAAATTTTCGATACTTTTTTCTAATTAACTGTTTTAAACAAACATTTCAACGGATTAAATGGTGAGTCGCGCAATTAACAGATCTTTTCCTTTTTACGGATTGGTGAAAAGTTGGAACTAAACGAGTGCTTCTCTTGAAACTAGATTACACTACTTGGAATAGATCTGTAATAAATGTTAAAATAAGAACTAAGTACCTGAAGAAGGTACCTTTACGGGTGGTTTGATTGTTTGTAACGGAAATTTCGTAAATAATGAAAAAGTGTACATTTGTTAGAATATTTTATATTTAACATTTATTCCTCGGTTTATTATTTGTGACGTTACCAAAGATACTGAATGATACTTAGAACCCGATACATTGAAATCTTGTAATTACACGAAATGACGCGATAGCAGTCTACTAGGAAAATTAAACCGAAGGTACGACGAAAGCTCGTCGCGAAAAACAAGTTCACACTGAAATAATGGAGCGAACATGAATGCGAAGAAACAGGGACAATGGGAAACGGGTAGAAAGGAGAGATACAATGAGCCCGGGGCGCTCGGACCGAGATAAACGAGGAGTAAGGCGCGGCTCTATTTGTCAAATCCGCATGTAAGCTTGTTGTCCTTTTGCAAGAAAATATTTGTTCACGCGCCAGGGTAGTTACTCCCATTACTTTACAAAGGCCCGAGTCGAGAAAAAGGGAAGACCGGAAGAGCGAACGATTTAAAGCGAGCCACTTCGCACAGCCCGGGAAGAGAAAAAAAAGTAACTGGGGCGACGTAGTCCAGCCTCGATCCGCTGCAACGGGGCAAACGTACTTACCATCTCGCGTAAATCGAGCTCGATCGAGAGCTGCGGCAAAATCGTCGACTGCCAGCGATTTTCCTACGAATTCGTAGCGAGTTACTCGCACGACTCAAGCACAAGAAAAGCATACCCGCCCTACATCGGAAACGATGGTCCGCCCTGTAAATCAACGGCCGGGGGACTGGCCGCGGTGAAATTCCGGCCGGCTACCGCGGAATTTTCCTCCGAGCCATCGAAACAATTCGAACGCGCGCGGGCCGCTCCGAAAACGCGGAAGTCGAGTCGGAAGGGGGCGGCCGGCGCAGTTATCCCGGGCCTGTCTCTGGGGGCGTGCGGCATTGTTTGCGCGCGTCGCGGCAGCGAACAATTCTCCGCGGCCCTCGCGAACGCCGCTCCAAGAAAGTATTGCCCGCAGAACTCGCCGGAAATTTCCTGGAGGCTGGGCTTTAGCAGTGGATTAGCTCCTTGTGGCGCGCGGTTCTTTCGACGATAAACAGGCGGACGCATTCTGTTATATTTACATCTTATATAGGAGAATCCGCGAGCATCAGACTTGCTTCTGACGTGTTCTAGTGTTCAATGTTTCCCGATACGCTCCAAGTGGTTTTACCCGAGGAAATCTTGTTACTTTAAAAGAGGCTTTCGTTGTTTGCTTTCTGAATGGTTTTTTAAAATTATTTGAGTGTAGTTGACTCGAACGTTCGTTAAAGGAGTATGTAGAGAAGAATAAAAAAAGAGCGATCTCGATGAACCAAGTGAGTTTATTTTTATGCCAACGTTTCGATAATTTTTCCTTTTATCTTCATTAGGACTTTTTTTAAAAAATAAATCTAACACTGCATGGTCCGTCGTTCGTCAAAGTTGTTAGGCCAACAGTGCCATGTCATAGTGATTTTTTGACTCTCCATATTGCCGTTCGAGAAACAATACCTTTTAAAATGTAAGTATTTTTTAAAAAAAGCCCTGATGAAGATAATAGGAAAAATTATCGAAACGTTGGCATAAAAATAAACTCACTTGGTTCGTCGAGATTGCTCTTTTTAAAATTATGTTTATTTTTATCATTTTAAATTAGTAGTAGATATTACTATATATTTTTGAAGCTTACTAAATTAATACAGAAAAGTATGCGATGCAATACCTCAAATAGTACTTCATTTCTTGTTAATGACGGGTATAGGTACATCGAATTTATTATTCTCTTTGCACGTATAGGCGAATGCATTTACATATGCTGGTTATTTAAGTGCTCCCAGCTACTCCCATATTCTTTCAATTGCAAATGTGTAGGAATACAGCTCACAGCTTTATGGGCACCTGTCAGTATTGCAACATATGATTAAATAATTTTTCCCCCAAATAAATAAGTAATCGTATTCCACCTCTCTATTATTCTCGTATCCACCGCGCAACTAACCAACCCAACTCGAACGCGAACTCCTAACAATTAGAAAAAAAAGGAAATAACAGAATTTCACTGCCGGAGAAACGCGCAGCCGTCGGCGAGCGTACACGGGCAGGGGTCGAAGGGCAAACGCGGAGCGACGCTGCAGTCCCACATCCCGCATACGCAACACGCCCGGGCCGATATCCGTTCATGCGAAAATTCAAACGATACGCACACTGGAGCGGGCCGCGATAACGCTGCCGTCATGCCGCGCTCGGGCTCGAAATATAGCCGCCGAAGCTGCGGCTCTATCACTCGCTCTTCCTTTCGATCCCCGCAGCGCGCGCGGTCTCGCACTTTCGTGCGCCCTGCCACCGACGCTGCGCCGCGTTACGCACCGGTGCTTTGGCGCACTTACACTCCCGTGCCCGTCGCCTGCTCTTACGCTTCCGCGCGGGGCTCGTTTCTGCAGTTGACGATTTGTTTATCTGCGACTCGGAAATTCAGTCTTCTGCATGCGCAGTGTTTATGAATTTTAAACGTTTTGCGCCTAATGAATTTGCTTCAAATGGAACTTTTATAGATTGCAGCTATTGGCATTTTATTTTGATTTTCACGCACCACAGCGTTTTTTCAATGCTGCGCGTGTAAATAAGCTTGTCTATAACTGCATCTTGCATCCATACGCCATTGATAAAATGTTATCATCTATTTTTACGTGCTCGTGAAAATGGACAGCACACTGTCATCTGCAGGCGCAGCCGTAGACTCCAGCGCGCGAGCGCACGAGCCAACACGGACGCGTGAAATTTCTCGAGCTATTCAGGCGTTCGAAATTATTTTTTAAACAATCGATTTTCGCTCGCTTTGTACGTCCGGGCTATTTCGCGCCACCGCGATGAATCGCTTGTCGCCGTATTTTTCTCTCCTTTTATTAGCGCCGGGTACGGGTGTCGAAGCGCCCCCGTGGCTATACACAGACGCGCGGCGCGTATTAGCATACGCTCTGTCCTCTCTATTTCCTGGGCAGAGACTGACCGATCGATTTTATAGTTCTACACGCGCAATAAAGCCTCTTGCGGGGGCCTCCATTTGCCTCCCCCCGCCCGTACGGAATTCGTTAAATGGATTCGCCCGGCGCCTGGATATATACAGCCGCCGCTGACCGATCGTCCCTCCTTCCTGGGTACCGTCCTGCAGAATAACGCAACCGGTTCGCGATGTTAATAGACGGAATTTTCCGAGCGAGGAAACGCGTACCGATCTGTTTTGCAAAAGAGTAATTTTCAAAACCGATGACCGAGCGCAATTATTGGGCTGGCTTTCCCACCATCCGTGATGCAATAGGTACATGAATTATTTGACGGAGTTGGGCAAAAGTGATGGGGGATCGTTGCATATTCATGGAAGCTAGACCTACTTTCGCTAATGCTCGATATATTCGGACCAATAGGCGCCCCGCGTTTTTTTGGCCGAGCCCGCTAATGAACTAGCGTCCACCCAGGTCTCGTAAATTCAGCGCGGAACACACGAGTGTTCGGCCGAGAACTCGGCGATAAAAAAAAAGTGTCTCGGAAAAAAAAGAGCCCGCGGCAAGGCCTGTATGCGTGCGCATTAAAAAGTTCACACCTACGTAATTAAAAGAGTTGAACCATTTATTACGACCCTAAAGCAGCGCGAGCCGGAACAAAAATCCTCCCCCTTTCCCCGCGCCGCGTCCATTTGGTCCTCGCTCATTTTTTTTTTCTCGCGGGGCGGTTTTCGAGGGGAACGGAAAAGAGCTTAGCGGCAGCGGCGAGGCGAAAACATTTGTCTCGGCTTTCCTCGGCGGAAGACGTATGACCTCGCCGCCGCTTCGGAATTGAGTTCGAGAAACAAAGGAGGAAGGAGGAAGGGACAATTCTTCCTGGCGCGTCACGGGAAGAGAAGTGGAGGGGGCAGCTCGTCACGACGTTTATTTAGCAGTGTTCGCCCGTTAGTTTTTCCAACTGCTAGAGGAGATAGCTTCGCTTGCTCACTTCCCTGCAGGAAGAACAAATGAGAAATTGCGAGATAAATGGTACAGTGAACGCTTCTGTCCACTGTTACTTATATATATCCTTCCCTTTTTTTTTGAGTTAAATTTTAAATGCATGAAACTGTTTTGTTGTCATTTTAAATCCTGCTGCATTTTGTTTCCCCTGACTAAACAGAGCACGTTTCAAATTACAGGCGAAAAGTAACTCATTTTATGCGTTCTGCAAAGACCAGCTCTGCACAGACCAGCTCATTTCATATAACAGAGTTGCAACGAAAAAAAGCACTTTTCATAGATTTTTCTCAAGAAAAAGATATTTTTTAAGATTTCTCGCAATAAAGCACATTTCCGTGAAAAAAGCATATTTCAATTCTTAAATTTTTTTTTTTTTTTTTTTTTTTTTTTTTTTGAGATAATCGTTTGAGGTAATTGTTAATCTTAACAAATTTTAAAAATCACTTGATACTTGTGAATACACGTAAACTGTATATAAAAATGACGGTGAAATCATAATCTACGATAAATAATCTTTGACATAACGAACTGGCACGCGTTAAGCGTTTACCACAATTTTAGAGAATTATTATTTAAAATAATTTAATATTTCAAAGATTAAAAAAAATTCGCATGCATAAAATATGTGAGCTCGAAAAAAAAGAAGTTCTAGTGTCACTCAAGTCTGACCGGCGGCGCGTGAATTTCAAGCAGAAAAGGCAAACAGGTACAAAAGAAGAGAGAGAAAGAGCCCGGGTAGAGATGTCGCAAGTTATGACGAAGTTTTCCTGCTGCCTAATTGAAAAGGATTTCGTATGTTTTTCACGTTAATTACGGCACGGCTGCGCTTGATTTTACGCATCCGAATACAAACACGCTCGGGGCTCTCCTTTTTTCCAACCTTCTGTCCGAAATTTAATTGTGACCCGAAGAGATAGAGAACTGCGCGCTCGTACATGGGCTCCGTTTTTTATACCCTCTCTTTTGCTTTTTTTTTTAATAAGAATTTAATGAAAAAAGCATCGCGCGATAGTCTCCTTTTTTTGCGTATGGGAAGGAGGCGAAAATAAGGCGACGAAGGCGAGGAGAAAATAACGGGGAGAGGCGCGAGAGAAAGTGATAGAGATGTAAATAGGGAAAACAGGAGAATTTGCATGACAATCGTGAACAGAAATAATTACAACGGAGAGCGAGCGAGAGGACGAGTAAAATGAATGAAGCGGAGAGCAGAGGGGGAAGAGGCTGGAGAATAGTGCGGCGATGCAAATTCAAATGAAAAGGAAGCGGAAGGAGCGCGCGAATTCAGACGCGAACTCGATGAAAGACGAAGAGGGGAAGGCGGGGTAGAGTCGAAGAATGAAGAAGTGGCTGCGGCGAAACGGACTGGCGCGCGCTCGTATGAACGCCGCCGGAGAGTATGAAGTTTCGCGGGAAAATGTTCCTTTCAAAGAGACGCCGACGCGGCATTTGGATGCGTGACAAAACTGCGCGGGTGTCGACGCCTTCTTTTAAAAGCGAATGTTTACGTATTTTCTTGTTGTGCTTTTTCCCAAAGGCGAGCAGGTTGGAGGGTGTGTAAGCCGCGTTAATCCGATGCTCGAAAGACAGCCGCGAGGACACTTTGCCGTTGGCTCATTTAAAAAGTGTCGTTTAAAACTTAAATTAGGGAATTTAATTTTTACCTCGGTCCGGGGAATTTTAATTTCACTCACGTAGCTTTGTCGAGGGCTCTTGTTTTTGAGATGTCATTATGAAACCATTAGTCAACTCGATTAAAAATATACTCGCAGGTAAAAAATTCGAAATTAAAAATTGTTTTCATCATGCAGTGCGTTTTTAAAGAGTAATGTCCAAAAATATTCAAAAGTATTTCTCACGCATTTTATTTTGTCTAAAAACATTAATAAATGTATGATCTAATTAAGTTGCCGATAATTGTATGAATACTTTAAATGACAGGATGTACCATTGATTTCTCGCGAACAGATACATTATAAATTTTATTGGAAGGAAAAGTAGGAAGGCAAGTATCATTTTACACCAGGACAAAAACACGAGTCCATTCGAAAGAATCGTCGTCGGAAGGTGTCGTAGCACCTTCAGTCCGTCCGCCTGGCTCTTTGTCCAGGCGTTTTTTCCTCTCGCTCCGATTAAAAAAAGCCCGTGCGTTTTATCGCTGCGCTCGCGCGGACACCGAGAGCCACTCTCGCTCACTTTTCGCGTGCTCATTTCAATTTTCCCCGGCGCCCTCCCTCCGGCAACCGTCGGTTTTTTGCGCGAGTCTTTCTCCTGTTTACCTTGCGCGCGCGCGCATCTCGTTTTATTTCGTTCCTCCGCGTCTCTCGCTCTTTTTTTTTCCCACCCCTCGTGTCCCCCACCGATCGAGCTGGACGAATAAAACTGCCTCTCGCAATATTGGCGAGTTTAGCGCGTGCCTCTCTCCTCTTTCGCGATCGCTCGACTATGAAGTTTTAGTCAGCGCGCGACGCGAGAAAATAAGAGACTGCAGCAGCTCCCCCTCCTCCCCCCGGTCGAACAAACATTTTCATCCCCCCCTCCTCCCTTCTCTCTTTCCACTAGCGGCAGTTTCTTTTTGCGCGAATTTTCGCGACGCGGATATTGAGATTTTTCAATGTTTCTAGTTGACGTGTTTAATAATTTTTTTTCGACGTATTTTCCTTCAATATTCGCGAAATACGTTTGCGCAGCTGCGCAAGTCTTTTTGCACCAAACGAGTATTAGCGGGGGCTTGTGTGTACGCTTGGCACACGCGACTGCCGAAGTGCATTCAAATTTATTTAGACGCACGTCTTTTTACGATTGAATTTGTGGGTATTTTTATACTTATAAGCTGTACTGAAAGTATAATTAAATTGATATTTAGTATCTTTTTTTTAGTTTGCATAAACAATACTCTATGCATATTTTATTTGAATGCACTCTTATTAAAACTTATTAACCGCGGAATATCGTAATTTATTGTGTTTCATATCAATTTATTATTGCTACTTTATATTTCATGGATACTCTGACGTTTAACCAGCGAATTCTTTTACCGTTAAAATAACCTCTGAATAAGATTACAATTATTTAGTAATAAAAAGTATTTTATTTAATGCAGAAAACTTGTAAAAACATTGAGATCTATCAAAACATAAAAATGTTTGTACAAACGAACAATTTATCAAGGGTCACAAACAAAGCGACAGCTCCACTTAAAATGACAGGGCATTCCAATGAGTCACGGGGCGTAAAATAATAACGTGGGAGGGGGTGTTTCGCTCGAGCTTGACTCGCGACGACGGAAACAATTTGTCTTTATTAGGCTTTTTACTAGGGAAACGGCCTTAACGACATGCAGGGCTGGAGGTGATATAAACGCCTTATCAAGGAAAAAGGCGAGCAAACGCAGTAGTTTAGCGTGGGTAATGTGCCGCCGCGCGCCTCGGTAAGTAAAAGAGGGATTTGGCGTTTAACGGCCGGGATGAAACCTCGGCACGATGAACCTGGAGACGTTTGCGGTGCAAGGCTGAATTAATTGTCCCGTAAATTACCGCGAGATTTCGAATCTTTCATAAATATGGAAAATTTTTAATGCCCCGCGGTGATTAATACGATGACGGATCTTTCTAATGATACCGCAAACACGCATACTGTTGCATTCTTATATGATTTTTATTCTTCTCTAAGCTCATTTCTCTATAGGTACTTTCAAAGTTTTCCTCAATAAAATTCAAATTTCGTAAACTAAGGTTAAAACTTTCCATAACTAGACAGAATTTTAAAAACTCGCCTGCAAATGCACCACTATCGGTAGGGAAATCGAGGAACATTCGAGGAAAAGCAAGAAAGGGCCGTCGCGCAAGACAGCGAGAAAGTAAAAAAGGGAGCGTATCCCGGAGAACGAAGAAATCGAAAAATGGAGTGAGCGAAGGGGGGGTAGAGGTGCAGGTCGGATGGCGCGGCTCGTCGACTATGCAAAGACGCGACTTGCTCGCTCTCCTCACGTCCGCGCAAACGGCCCTCATCTTTTCTCCCTTCCCGCATTCCTTATTTCCCTGCGCTCCCACGGAAATAAAAAAGCAGTGGATTCGCCCGATGCGCTGCGTCGTCGGCGTCAGCGGCGCAAGCCGAATATAAGTTCGCGCCGACGACGGAATCGCTCGTCGTCCCTGACGTATTTTCCCTCCTCTGTTTTTCCCGCGCGCCCGCATAGGAATTGCCGTGGCAAAGACGCCGGACCTCCACCTATCCCGGCGCGGCCTTTTTTGCTTTACGACCGCCGGGAAGGGGGGCTGCGGTGAGCAGTGTAATTCGCGGGAATCGAAGCGCTGGCTCGGCGCTGCAGAGTAGGGTCTATTGTTGAATCCGTGATTGGCAGTTTTTCAAGGAATGCGAGAGTCGGATTGCCAGAATCCAATGTGAGCACCGAATTTCTCGGGGCATTGGGCTTAAATTACTGAGGTCGTTATGTTATCCGCCCGTGCAATTTAATGAGCATTTAGAAATCGTGCCCGATTTTATTTTAAAATAAACTCGTGCACCATAGCAAAATTTGGGAAAAATGGTATTCAATTGTCCTCAGAATTATCAACTAGAGACTTAATAAAGCTGAGAAATTTAATGTTGTACTCTGATAAAATTAATATTTAGTGCTAAAATTAGTCAGGGGAAAGAGTTCCATTACCATTACTTAAAAGTAACTTACGAGCAGCACATAATTTACGGAATAAAAGCCTCTTACATAAAATAAAACCTCCATCATCGACTTTCGGCGTCGGACGGTGAAAGAGAAGAGGAAAAAATGTATCAATTCACACTTTTGTAAGCCTCTTTTGCCGGCGTCTGATTGCATAAAACGGCAGGCTACATTAAGCTTATTACACGAGACCGAAGAAATGCAGCTTAAAAAAAGAGGGAGCGGGAGAAAGGCAGAGAAAGAGATAGAAGCGACGGAGTAAATCCGCGGAGAGTCAGAAAACTTTCGAGCATTAAAATCAATGGAAAGTTGAGGGAAGTTTATCGCCGTTGAAACGAATGATTCTCCTTTTCTCTCGGCGAGGCCCTGTCGACCAAGCTGCCCGTATATATACAATAAAAAAGTTTTCCTCGCGAAATAACCGGCGCCGCACGCAGCTCCTTCTACTAAATTGAATATTCCCCCGTTTTTTACTCCTCGCGCTTCATTGAATCATTGAGAGTAGAACTGAAGAGTTGGTCCGATGCTAAAAGTGAATCCAGAAGAAATTAAAAAAGCACGAGGTAAAATTTTCTGCTCGTTGTTCTCTGATCTCTTCTCTCGGGAATTAAATTTTAAAGTGTCCTCGATTTTTCTCATGCCGAATGACTAATCTTGCGCGATGACTTGCACGTTTCGTCAATTTGCCGTAAAATTTACAAATAAATGAATAAATAGTTTTTGCTGTATTATTTTCAGAAAACTTTCTGTACAATATGTTTGAAATATTTTGTGCAAAAACTTGCTACAAGACACCTGAAAGGATAGAAAAAATTTAAAATTTACATAACTGTCGAATGTAAGCTTGCGAAATAGTCATTAACTACGGCCTCCTGGACGCTTTTTGTATCCTTTAAATCGAGATCAATTGACTCGATATTTTTGCGCGAGAAGTCGTCCGGAGGCGATTGCGCAGTGACAAAAAGCACCGGGGAAAGGAAGCGGCTCGCGTGCAATCCACGGGGAATCGCGCGAAGCTTTTTCCGTCGAGCGCGGCTCCCTCCCCACTGTCCTTTCACCTTCGCCCGGCGCTCTCTCGCCTTTTTCGTAGACCCCGGTCATTTCTTTTCCTCGGGGCAGCCTATTTGTTCCTCGGGCTCGCTCCTTTTCGCCGAGCGCTAAATGACTTTCATCGGGGCAAAAGTAGCGAAAAGTTCGGGGCTACGTCCGTTCATTTGCGCGGAAACAACTGCTATTGTAATTAAATACAGCGGAGGCGGGGGAGGAGCGACGGCAGAGAAGAGCCTCAAAAGCGGATCTTATGAAAGTCGCCGCGTCGTTTGGGAGCTTGGGATTTTTAATTGCAAAAAACGCAATCGTTTGTTCCCATGGTGCACCGTGAGAGAAAAAGCTCCCGTGTACTTGGAAAAGTTGTTTGAAAATGAAAGCTCGGGATTAAGCGTTTCGAGAACGTTCGAGTTTCCTTAGAAACCCTTTCGTCGTCGCTGTTTCATTTATTTCTACCCATTTATTCAAATGCAACGGAAAAGGTTGAAACAATTCGAACTGGAGATTTACTTTTAAAATTAATTTCCCTCTTTCATTTAAAGAAAGAAAGAATTTTTTTTATTTTACTAAAAATTAGGTAGAAATTTCTCTCAGTTAGTGGTTTTTCACTAATTCAACTAAGCAGGAAAAAACATAAGGTCCGCTTTATTTTCTCTTCTTGTCTACATTCTGGCGGATTTAAATTTCACAGCGAATTCCCCCTGCAATTTTTTTTTAACTATTCGCAAATCCCAACTTTTGCGGCATCCCGGAAAAAAGTGAAAATTAGTCAGCGTCGTAATACCGGTGGAAGCCCTTACGAGCAAAGCGACATCAAAATTCCCTTTGAGTGCGTCGTCAGCAACGTGGAAAAGGGGGAAGGTAACCCGAATCCGTAGCGGCGCCCGTGGTCCACATATCCGGTTCGTCTCATCATAAATCCCGCAATCAGTTTGTCAAGCGCGAAAACTCGCGGCCACCTCAAAGGACCCAGGCGCCAGAGGAAAGGCTCGCAGATGCCGGGCCGAGATAGGCAGATGGCCGGGCGGATAGGGTCCGTCAGTTTACACGCCGACCACTAATGACGCGCTGCCTCGACGTGTAGCCGGCCGAGCCTGTTTACAGGGTAAACCCAGGCCTCCTCCGCGCGCGCCTCCCAAGATTATTATTCGGCCACTTCCGCCGGGGGATCAGCGACCGCGCGTAACACGCCCTGATATGTGCCTTTCCTGGTCGCTCGTCTGGAGCTTGCGCCGCTACTAGAGTTTTATTTTCGTTTTACTTCTTTTTCCGCTGTTTTAGGGGCGTCGGAGAGGAGGGCGCGGAGGGCTTGGCGAAGAGAATTGTGTTTTCACGGGCCGCGACGTCTGAGCTGAGTAGGAGACGGGAGGACGCCTAATGCGATTTGCAAGCGTTATCGCGAGCAACGCGGCACACGGCCCGTGAAGCACAACATCTACCGGTAAATTCTGGGTAAATACCGCGGCGGTCGCGGATCATGGATTATTTTTGTTATTTTTTACGCTGGATCACGGGTGATGACTTCTGAAGGGAGAAATCAAATTTATTCAATCAAATAATAATACCCTGGTAGAAAATCCACCATAATATATGATCGTGTCACTAACTTGTGACCATATTTTGTGACCATAATGTGATATCACAATATGGTCTCATTATGGTCATATTGTGTGTCGCTCCATGCTACTGCAGACAGTTCGTCGTCTGCAGTCTCTGGGACGAGGTACGAAGGCGCGAGGAGATGATGGATTTATCGGCCGTGTGAAGTGTCCTG
>JAXIUT010000001.1:22320941-22342501 GCA_035586675.1 Eurytoma californica | reverse complement strand
AGAAAAAGTAATCAGTAAAAAAATAGTTCTAATTGATGCAGTATGCAGATTATGCTGAAATTCTCAGACAGAGTTTATCATTTTGGAATTATCATTTTGGAAATAAAACAATAAAAAAAATTATTAAGTTAAAAAAAGAAGTCTCGTCTGACCATATTCGGATGTAACTACTTAAATTTACTTAACACAGCAAAATCTGGATATACTTAATTTTTTTTAATTTAAACATTGCATTATTTTATAATGTATCTATCTTATTTCTAGAAAAAGTAATCAGTAAAAAAATAGTTCTAATTGATGCAGTATGCAGATTATGCTGAAATTCTCAGACAGAGTTTAAACGGGGACAAACACGTAGGTCCAACGGCGCGTACAATTGTTCGATTAGACGTAAGGGTGGCAGCAGTCGTTGTCTGACAAATCGAAGGGGCGATGATTAACGATAACATCGACGAGGAGGCGCCGATCGGTGAAATCACGCGGAATGTCCGATCCTCCATATCGCGCCTCTCGTTCCCCGGCGAAGACGGACGTCGTAGATCACGGGGTTTTCGGCTTTGTTTCAGACGTGCGATAGATGTCCGCCGAATTTTTCAAATTCACCTTGGCTTTTTTCATCGTCAACGGCTCGCTCGCGGTATCCCCGATAATTTACGAAGTGGAAGAAACGCTCCGCCGATTGTCATTTGTTTCGTGCGAGTTATTTGAAAAGGGCTCTTTTCAGATTCCACGCTCAATTTGCGTAAAAAGTTTGTCCGCGCGGCTTTGCCGAATAACGGATCAAGGAAGCTGACGCGGATCGCTTTGTAAAGTGCGCTATTGAAAAAAAGCCCCCGGAGCTTCGCGCTAATCCAGTCGAAGCGTCAAGCTCAATTTGACCGATTCTATTTCTTCCGCACCTTTTTTTCACCACTGCATTTCGCGGCGAGATGAATGAACGGTCCCGGGGCTCTGTTTGCAAAGGGCAAATTATCATTTAGTGCCGTCGCCTGCCAGGAAAATTTTTGGGTCAGCGGCGTCGCAATTTTCCTCGGCGATTGCATAATCCGCCGTTGTTTGTATATTGCGCGGGGGCATTGGCCAATTTTCCGTCGCTCCGAATTTTCGCCGGCTCTCTTTTCCCGGAAATAATAAACAAAAGGATAACTGCTTTAGGGCGCAATTAAGATTGAAATCCGCGCGACAATTAGGAGGAAAAAAATTTCACGATTATACCGAATTATTTACAACGAGCAATAAATTACATCGTTATTCAATAGCGCATCTTTGTATTCCGAAACGAAATTGTGCAATAAAATCAAATTTGCGATAATAAATTGGAAACGGATAAAAAAAATGGTGAAATTTATATCGAGCGACGCGCACATCCGGGACAAGTTGCGTCGAACAACTTAATTAGGTGAAAATCGATATTTAATATTGCAAAACTTTGGAGGAAACCGAACAATCGCATAATTTAATTACAAGCTGCCCGTACACTCGGAGCGTGCATGCGTACCGATTGGCCGTTATGGCGGCGAAATGTCGGTTATTCTGCGTCAATCAACTTTGCAAACAATTTTCTCCGCGCGCTCTTCAATCATTTTCGCGGAAATAGCAAACAATGCGTTGTATAATTAAAAGTACACTCTAGCGAGTGTCGTATTACAATTTTTATTAATATACATACAACAAACGGGGTATTTAATTAAAAATTTTTCAACATTTTTATTTAAACGTTAATCAATTACTTTGTTCGTGTATTCTTGTATGTTTTCTCATACATTACTAAAAATTGTTATATACAAAATAGCAAGTTTTTTAACCTTTGACAAGTTACTTTCAATTAAATAGTTATGAATTCTATACAGTTAATAATAAATCTACTGAGACATCTTGATAAAATATAATTACAATCTTGTACATTTCTATTCTCTAAAAAGAATAAAAGAAACGCAATAAGTTGAAAGTATCAGTAAACCTTCGCAAAAAAGCTGTAGGACATTGAGAGCACAATGGGCATGAACTGCAAAGCATCGCTCGAAAAGTCTCTTCGGAAAATAAGCGGAAGAGCCGTCGGCTTACATGCTCGCGCTAGCGGAGCATCAAGCCCGGGAAGAATAAGAAGCGCTTGGTGGCGTCGAGCGAGTCTCCTTAGCCCCGTCCGCGGTCCCGCGGTAACGAGCAATTCCGGGCGAACGACGGTAATCGGATTGGAAACAGTTATAAAGTAGCGCCGCGGCGCCTCGGGAAAACAATGGCTTCCGCGCGCATTGATCCGTTCCGATCGGTGCGCCGCGCCGCCGCCGCCCCGGGGGGATACACCCCCGCAGCGGGGGAGGAGGGGGGCTTTGCCAACTATCTGCGCGCGCGCCATCGAACATTCAGAAGCGTCCGAGGATTAAGAGCCGGCGATACTTAAACCAATTCTTTCTATCCCACCCCCTCCTCCACCTTTACTTCGCTCCCATTTTCCGCGAGATTCAGCACGGCGCGCGGTTAATGTTTTATGCCGGGAGCTTAAAGCTCCGCGTATAACGGAAACAATAATGACCGCCGCTGGTGAATTATGGAGAAGACTTACCGGGGACTTACGCCCAGTGTACGCACTCACGAGGAACAGCTGTACTGTGACAAAAGGTTATTAGGAGGCGCTTCCTGAATCGAGCTGAATCGATCCTCGATTTTGCGGGGGCTTATTCTTCTTTGATATACCACGAGATATTTACTATAGAATTGGGTAAAATCAAACAAAGTAGTTGATTAAAACTAGTAAAATTAAGTGAATAAGATTTATTTCTTGCATAAACTTAAGCTTAGTTTTTCTTCCTCAACTTTATTACTTATAGTTACTAGAGAATGGAGTTGAGCTACTCGGATTCTAGTTCCCTAATAATTTTAAGTTGAAGCTTAAACAACAAGAAATACGATATAACGATATCGTAAATATCGATCACTAATTAATATAAGGGAAAGAATATATATTTTTTCTTTCGAACAAAATATACTAATTTGGATAATTTATGAAATAGAGAAAATAACACTTTTCATCAAGGCAGTTGGCACTTTCGTTTGATTGTGCAGAACACGCGACGTAAACGAGAAAAACATGCAAATCGAGCCTCCGAAAAAAGGCGAGGGAGAGGCGAGAGAGGGGGGAGTGTCCGCGGATAATCTCACGGCCGATAAGGGATGACCTTTTTTTGCCGGGCGTACAGTGTTTTTAATTAGCAATTAGCAAGCTAACACATTAATTTCCGGCTCGTCTGTTGCGGCGGCCGCTTCGTCGTCGGGGATGCAAATAGCTACCGACGCACATACGCGCGGGTCAATTGATTGAATTGACTCGACGCCCGCACGCACATGACACACGCGCGCGTATATACCGACGCGCGTTTTCTCCCCGACGGTTCATTACGTCGGGCGCGGACGGCCGGGGCAAAAAAAAAAAGGATAGGCCAGCTTTGTTATCCTAGGGTCGATTTAGTTCTCGTTTTTTTTTTGGCGCCTCCGACCGATTTTTCGGGCTTTTGTTTTTGCATATTTGTTTATTCAACACGGAGTTATTCCGCCGGGGAGGAGCGATTTTTCGTGTAGGAGGAATGGAAAAGTCCTTCCTTTTCATTTTTAATTTAGGATCCGATCTGCGACGGTTAAACGTTTGAGGAATTTTTCGGAGACCATGCGCGTTCCACCATGAATATCGAATATTCAGGAATGAAAGAAAGGCTTTTTCATTTTTATAAGTTTTATCTGCATATATCGAAAAAAATTTCTGTATGGAAATTAAAAAAAAGATCACTTTAAAAAAGGCTGTTTCTTTATCAAAGTATTCTAAACTAGTAACTGCTTTTAGTATATCACACTAATTAAAGTAAGAGGTTTCAGTAAAATACTTAACAAGAAACATTTCCTTTTAAAAAAAAAGTAGTACTGCATTTTTCAAGATTTATTTTTCTTTTGCATAAACTTACGTTTAATTTACCTTTTATTAAAAATAGTTTATTTATATGGAAGCGCTCTTTAGATGTTACGTAATTGCAAAATAGTATAAAAGCACGTTGGAGAGATAAAAAATTAAATGTTTTCCAAAGCTACTACAAAACGTGATATTGAGTTTAAGCTCTCTCAAATGTAAATACCCGAACGTGACAACTATTTATTACAAACACTAACCGCAAATAAATCAACAGGCTAGTCCAATGCCATCGGCGATAAACGCAGATTTATTGATAGAAATGTCGCTAGTTATCTGCGACAACAAAACAAACAAAAGTTTTTACACACCTGCAACGAACTTTTGCTTTTACAAAAGCACGTAAAAACAACGGAAAATATTTATAAATCTTTCGTCCCGAGCGCGCTAAACTTGTTATCCCACCCACCTCGAATGCTCCCTCTTCGAAAAAAATAGAACAGTTATAAAAACGCATCGGCAAACACGGCGGCGCGGGAAAACGCAAGGGACAACATTTAAGCTCGTTTTCCCGTGCACACGGACAAAATTTGACAAACGAGCGGGGCGCGTGGGTGCGACTGGCAGTTTACCGTTCGCGCGCTATTTTGCGGCCGCGCGTCGTCTTTATTAACGTGCTTCCCCGGGGAGGCCGGATGCTTTTGACTTTGACAGTCATTTTCGGGGCGTCGGTCCGAGCTTCTCACCTCCCCACCTTTTGTTTTCCTCCATCGCCGGAGGCCCCGCGGCGACTCCTCAAGACTATTCTTTTCGCGAAGCGCCTCTTGATGAAGCGACGAAGGCGAGAGGAAAGCCCAGGGTAGTTCGTTACACTCTTTTTCCTCTTGCGACTGTCGGCTTTTTTTAACTTGCTTCCGACAATTAGTACGCGCTAACGAATTGGCGTGTTTATCGATAATGAGACAAGGAGAAAAACTGCGAGTGTCGTTATCTCGCTGAAGAGCAAATTATCGACATTTTTTTAATATACGATTTTTGTGCTATTTACGAAACTGTATTAATTGCAATAAACTAGGATTCAAATTTTATTTTGTTTTGCCACATTGAAAATTTATTCTCACTTCTTGCAGGAAACGAAATGTTTACGTCAGTCTTGTTTGTGAAGTGGTGATTTTAATTTCCGGATGCTTCTGAGAAATGTCGATTACCGACCAAAGCAACAATTTTAAACTGAGACATCTCCTTGATTTCAATTTTAGTATAGCACCACTACATACGAAAATTAATCTGGTCCCAAATAAAAATTTCAGCCGAGGCAAAGAGGGGAATTATGAGCGAACAATTGCTGAATCGACGTCAGTTCATATTTTTGGCGCGGTCAACTGCTATTGCATTAAGTTCTCATTACCGGAAAATTAATCGTTAATTAGATTTCCGCCGAGCGCTCGGGCAAGCGCATAGGCGTCATCGACAGAAGCATTTACGGTTGCAAAGGCAGCAATTTCGGAAAATTCAATAAACCCGTCGCTCGCTCCCGCTTCGCTTTAATCACTATCTAATGTGTGCGTTTGAAAAATAAGCGTCGATTAACTGTGATGCGATATTAAATTGCAAACAAATTCACGAAGACTGGCTATAAGTCCGTAGACTTTTCGAGCATGGTCTTAAGCGTCGTACAAAAAAAAAAGTTTTTTGCAACAATTAACTGCTGGTGTGAATGAATAAATGTGCTAGACTCTTTAAAAACGAGCACTTGAAGCACTTACTGTCTAAAATATCAGCAACTTCACAGGAATTCTAGCAAAAACGAGTATTATGACGCGAAGTTAACGCGGGCCAAACAATTTTTTAGCCGAATAATCTACCGTATTTTTTTTCGAAAAAAGCCCTTTTAAACGTTTGACAGATGAAAAAAAGTCCGGAGCTTTACGGGCCGGTCTCCCATTCTGAGCCTTTTAAAAAGCTTTTAGCATTCGTAATTGCTGGCTATTCGCAGAAGCGTACACCGGTCCGCTGCTATTGTGCGTTTTGCGCTTTCCTCGGGCTCGCGTTATGCGAAATTTAAAGCGGGCCGCGCTCGAGCTTTTCGAACTAATCACCTATTTTTCCCCCGACGAAATCGTGCTGACCTTGATTTACGTCATGCCGGTCGGCTTAATGGAAACTCGATGAGATGCGAAGTTTTATGCTGGACGAGTGCACGGCAGATATCACTGGATTCGCGTAAATATGTAATTCTGGTCGAACGCTAACAACGCAATCAGTCTTCAATCCGGTATTTTTATTTCCGTCCTGCTTCCGTTGTGTTTTTTCTCGATTTTTCTTCGATACCTGAGCAACGTATCTAGTGGGTGATTCAAGGGCGAGGGGTCTAACGAGCGAAAGAGAATTAGCTTTTTTCAAAATAAAAACGTTAAAAGGGGAAAAGTTCGAAGGTTATTTTCCGAGTTGAAGGAATCGAAATCCGATGCTCTCCGTCTCCTCGGAATATCGAAAGGTTGGAGTGTCCCTTAGCTCTTTTCATCCACTCGAATGCGGCGGGGAGGGACCCGAGTCCGAGAATTAGGAAGCCACTGCGCGCGGCGTCTCCCGTGAAATACCTTTATTTGGCCCGGCCTTCTTGCGAGCCGTTATTCATGTGGATCCTCGAAATTTTTCCGGAGCCAACGGTAAATGGGATGAGTTAGAGCTTTCTTAAAAACGGGGATTCCAGCGGAGGAAAGGAGGATTGGAAATAAGATGGGATAAATTTTAATCTGCAAAGTTCACAGGACTTTTTCTTGTTGTGTACTACTTCCCTCCGAGTTTCAAAATATAGTTGTATCATAATTCAATATAAAATAAATGCGTTTGACTAAATTCAAGCTCGCACTACTTAAATTATAAATTTTCTTTAAAAAAAAAAAATTACTAAAGATTTTTTATACAAGTAATAAAAATAAACTCAATGCAGAAAACGAAGAAGAAAATGGACTATTGAAAATCTGCTAGCAGGATTTCAAACAGACATTCAGCACGAGGAAATTCGAAGTAGGGCGAGCGATACAAACGGGTGAATCTTGGTTTTTCGTTGCACTTGCCTCCCTCCGAATTGACGGATACGCCTTCGACAATAACTCTCGATATCAAAGGAATCAGCAGCGCCTCCGTCACCTTTGGGATATCCTTTCGCGCCCTGGGAATTGCCAATTGTACGGGTTGCGATTTTATAGTTTTTTTTTATTCGCCTCCGTTTCTTTTCTTCCTTTCCTTCCTTTTTTATGCCTCGTGCTGGTTTTCGGAGACACGACTAGCACGTAGGAAGTAGCGTAAGCTAAAAGTAACTGAATGGAATAATATGTAGCCTTGTTCACTTCATTCGCCGGAAAAAAATATTTTTATAATTTAAATGAAAGAATAATAGTTGTTAGTACTTTAACGTTTTATTTCAAACCTTCAAAATAAAAGAAACGGGTAATAAAAAATAATGATCTTCTGTGAAAATAAAATAGAAAAGAGCATATAAATTTCGAAGACAATGAATTTTCCGTAAACGACAAATTCAGACCGCTTAAAAAGCTGACTTCGCACCTCGACGCTCCCTAATCGAGAACTCAGCCGCGCGCGAAAACATTCTTTTATCGTCGCCGGCCGGACGAGTCACCAACTCCTGTTTCTTTGGCCAGGAACTAAATAAAAAAAAGGTGACCGGCGACGCCGGAATCGGTAATTTTTCGCGAAAGTCGCGCTACATTTTTGTTTCGCGAACTTCCGGCGAGCCGGGGCAGGAAGCGAATTATCATGCAAATGGCCGCGCCGCTTCGCGGCCCATTAGCTTCATCGGTCACGGCGGCCCGCCCCACCGGCGGCGCTGGCGGACGCCCATTTGAATGGCAAATTCCTTTTTATTATTCTTTTATACGGCGAAAACAGACGCGCTAACGCCCTATCGACAAAACTTGCGATGCCGGGCTTCTCTGAACTCGCGTCGGGGCTACGACGTGCTTATCGCTAGACACTCGTACCCGAGCTACTTTCGTTTCTAGGATTAGCAAGTTCCTTTTATACTTTAATACAATAGACCGCCTATCTTATGTTTTATTTTTCAACAGAATAATATAACAAATAAAAAAGATTCCATTGAAAATGCTCATAACTTGACTTCAATTTAAAATAAGTAGAACATTCTGTGTTTAGTCAGACATCTCAAAGAAAACATGAAAATTTCATTTTCGTTTTAAATATTTAATTAAAAAAAAAAAATAAGAAATAACTACTGCATTCGTTATAAAATGAAATAATTTCACTTTTACCCGAAATAAAAGTCAAGTTCGTTTAACACTAAATTTAGAATAGTCCAATTCCAGCTTGGTTTATCAGACTTATTTTATTTCAGCCGGGGCATATGTGCGGAAATCGTTTCTCGTTAGCGCTTGCGTCGTTATCTCGGCGGGACCTTCTTCGCGTGGCGGATAGTCCGGAAGTCGTAAATATTTCAAATGCCGCCGCGGAACGAGTGAGAGTCAGACCGAAAACAGCCACTCCTTGAAACCCCCTCCCCTCTGCCTTCCACCCTTAACTCCTTCAATAAAAAGCTTTCGAGATTCACTTATCTGGCCTTTAGCCCCAAATCGTATTTTATTGCGCATTGTTAGATTCTTTCCTCTTTCATAAATTGAGGCTTCAATTCAGGCTATTATCAGTATTTACCGATACAGCATATAATTGCATCTCAGTTTATCCATTATTTCCTTCACAATAATTCTATTCGGGAATACAGAAGAAAGTGCTGATAACTTACAACCGATAATCTACTTAATTTAAATATAAATGTTCCTTCTGTGAGTATTTAATAATGGTAGAAATTTACAATTTTAGTATTCAAATATTTTTGAAACTTTAAAAAAAAATAGATCTGAATTTATTTAATTATCTATTACTTGCAATTAAATTAGACTACTTTTCCTATGTATTTTTACACGCCGCAATGCGAATCGGCCCAGAGTTACTACCGAGGACGATTGCCCTTAGCCGCAAATAAGCCTGTGGGGGCAATTTTCTTCACCGCGCCATTCGCGAGATTTATCGATTCCGTCGGTTCGCATTTAAGAGCCGCGTTTTCGCCTCCCCCGGCCGCGTTTTTTTAATGCACTATAAAAAGGGGGGCCAGGTGGCGCGCCCGGCCACTTTTCCATGAATACAAATGCGTCGCGGCGCCCCCCGTAAACGCGAAACTCGTGTTTTTGACGCCGTATGCCCGCGCGCCGCGCGCGAATAATTCGATTCGAGAAGGCGCATTCTTATGGGAACGCACCCGCCCGGTAATTTCACCCGAGAGACGCGAGAGCCAGTGCGTCGCGGTAATTGAATAACAAGGCTTTTGTCGCGTCGTTGACGCGTGTTTCGTTTCGCGCCGTTTTTTTTTTTCGTGCTTTGCACTTTTTGAGAGTTGAAGCGAGGTGCAGGTAAGTGAAAGGCGATAATTTTTTAACTTTTGAAAGTTCTGAAACGAAAGTTCCGCGACGAATAATCACCTTATCGATGAAATTTGAACTTTGGCGACTTATACTTGAAGTGGCTACATCGTAAACAAAAACTTTTCATAAACATTTTTTAAAAATTATCGAACTTCGAAATTTACATTTCAAGAGTACGATGATGAAAAATACGTGCACTTCTTTGCGAATATTTCCATCAAATATATTAAAACTTTAAAAATAAAATAAAATAAAAGTTAAAGTGCGTTTGAATATTTATAAAAAAAGTTTTGAAGGGTAAGAATAGAAGCGTTCTCACCGTAATTTGATCACGCGTAAGTAGCCTTATGCGAGCAAAAAATCTCGAAGAAACGAATTCTCGGCCCTCGACTTTGAAAAGAGTCCTCAGAAAAGATTCCATTTACCTGTATTCACAGCCGCGACCTAAGTTCCTTTCTCGCCGTTCTCCCATTCTTCCGGCACATCATTCCAACGGCGTCGCGCACGTGTACGAGGCGACAATCGCCGAAGTCAATCCATTCCGGGCCGCGACGGCATTGGGGCCGAAGACGAAAAAAGTTTCGCCCCACTTTCGACGCTCACGGAACTTTAAATGGCCCCGAGTGAAAAGGCGGTGGGCCTGGCTATTCCAAGCCACGCAAGGAGAGTGAAAAAGGCGACTGGGAGGAGAGGTGAAAACAAACTAGTGAGCTGCGAGTGGGTGCGAACTCAGTGACTATAAACGATTTATGTGCCTCGCTCTGCATTCTCCGTTTGGGCGGCGCAATTATATAATTCTACTTTCGCCGGAGCTTCTTTTTTAGGAACCTTTTCCTCGGCGTAGATGCCGGTGCCATCTCCGTTAAAAATGCTTATCCGCTTCAGGACCTTTGCTCAAACTTTGCTCGCGATAAACATATGTATACATATATATTTCCTTTTTCCGGTGATCGTTCTATTACTTCTCATTTTTTTATCAGAGTCATAAATTACATTTTATGTAAATTTAGCACGTAGGGCGTAGGTAAAATCGCTTGTAAAAATTGATTATCATTTGCTTGTGACATGCAGAGTAAGAGATTATTATTGGAATTGTACCGCGGGTAGCCAGAAACACGCATTATCCGAAATTGCTACGGGCAATTTAATGTCTATATTATATCTATTAGGTGGTCGCTCAATAGGAATCTAATTTTCAAGTACCATCCCTAAGCTTAACGATTTGGCAATTAAAATCTTCGTGTCTTCGATAATAAAATTTAATATAAAACTATTGAGTAAATATCACTGGTTTTCTCTTTTGTATAACAATGCGCATAATTTATTTAAATTTTCCGACCCATAGGATTCAGGGACCGATGGTAACTTTAATTTTGAACAGCAACGACTTGCTAACGGCCCCAGTGAGCTAGACAGCGCGATTAAAGTTTCCGCAGCCCGGCGAATCGGTTCATCTTACACACTTCGCATGAAGCGTACGTAGCCGAATTCTTATCTTAACGCCAGGAATTTCGGAAGTTCGCAATCTCTCCCAATTTCCAGCTCAGTACGGACGCGCACCCGCCGCGATAGATATAAAAAATCATGCTCCAACTCAGTAATTTCTCATCACGCAATTACACGAGTATCTGCTTCTGCGCAACGCTGCAACGTCGTATATTACAGTATCTCAGTCGTAAACTTTCGGGCATTTACATGCTTGCATATCTCGGCCGCCGAGAAAAAAAAGAAGAAAGCGAGAGAAATCACCGGAACACGCGATGAATTTTTCGGAACGAGCCGCTTCCTTTTCATTTTTTCACCTTTTTCGCCTTTTCAGAGTTTAACTCAGCGCAAGCGATAAATACAAAGTTCGCTCAAACGTAGAACAGTTGTACATTTTTTCTTTAACATTTTGTTAAATTGTACAGAATAAAGAAACTGATTAAACGAGATGATGAACCTAAAACGCGTGTAACATGTAAATACTTTATTATAATGTCTAGATTAAAAGGTTTGTAAAGCATTGTATAATTGTTATGGAACTTTTATGATTTTTTAAATAGTATATTTTCTTTAAAAATAAAGATTTTAACATCTTTATAACAATAATGTTACTTCAATGCAATCCAAACTTCTCATACGCCAAAAGCCGCGCAGTCCCAACATCGAGTCATTCCCTCGCGGCAAATATTTATTAAGCTAATAGAAGAAACCGAATATGAATGTAACTGTAATAAATCTATCCCGAAATAATTCAACTTTACCGGCGAAGTTTCGCCGTAAGTCCGCGCGTAGCTAGCGCAATGAATGAGGCACGAGCCACGCCCTTTTATTACAGGCGCGTAAGACGCACCAACGCACCAGGGCTCGTCGTTACGCATTAACTCACCTTCAAACCCCCGCATTGTACCCGCGCGAACAGGCGCGGGAGGTCGTATTTACATGCGCGAGGCCCGAGCGCTCGGTCCTCGGCTCGGTCTTAGCCGTAAACGAGATTTAAACGAGAAAGTGCGAGCTAAGTCGCCGAGCGCGCGTCTTACAATTAGATCCGTTCGAGCGCGCGTGCCATCGTTTCATATCCGCCGCGCGGAATCTCCCCTCTCCTATATGCGCGTTTATACGGGAAGCCGCGTGCTACATACAGTTTTAAAATTTATTCGGCGATGTATTCATTATAGAATTTGGATACTGTAAATTAATCAAAATTTATGATTAAAATGTGATAACAAGTATTTGATAACATATTATTATTATTTAATAATATTGTTTGCATAGCTTCGGAAAGGCGTAAATTTTGAAATATTGAGTTACATAGCATCGAATTAAACTGAAGAGAGAGATCATGCGAAACGAAGCGTGGACTAGAAATAATTAATAATGGTTAGTTTTCGATGTATTACTATCGAATAGAATTTATAATATCGATGCACCATAATTACAAAATGCCCACATTGCTAAAATCGCGGGTAAATGTTAATATGCTAATTCTGAAAATTTATGTATTTACGATGTTGATGAAAACTCGTTAATCTGTATGCGTTTATGTTACAAGGGTTGATGGGTTGATTAGCAAACGAGGTTAGCGAACAGCAGTGATTAAATGACTTTGTGTGCGTTAATTAACGTTATCCTTAATATCTGATTTCAATAAACCTTCTAATACACTTAAGTATGTAAATAAATAATTACGAAAGTTATAAATCATTTGAGTAATTGATAATAAATAAAAGAAAATAATGAGAAATCCGTAGAATTTTCCTCTTTGCACGGAAAATAAAGAAGATAATACACGCGACGTTCATCAGCAAGAAATGAATTCCCTTTCTTCTTGGATGTTTTGATCGCGTCGCGCTAATGAGTCCCGGAGAAAGGAGCGTGCGAGGCAGCGAAACGAGGCGAGGTCGGGGAGGAAAAGAGATATTGTTCTTTTACCTCCGTTCCAAGCACGTGACGTTGAATGTCTGGCTATTGAATGCCTGAACTTGGATGTTTCCACTTAAAAGGCTCTCCTCCGCTTTCGACATAAAATGAGAGAGAGAAAGAGCGAAACGCCTCACGCGCGTTAAACACCCCAAACAGCAGTCATCGACAGTATAGTCCGGGGGTACAAGTGGCGCGGCCGTAAACGCGGGAGGCGGCAGCGTGACAGGATTTCTCGCAGCCGCGCGTGACGCGCCGTGACATTTTATCGGTTGATATTGAACAATTGAATGCCGATTTCCCAGCGGGCCAATCGGCGATTCCCATCGAATAGTAATATCCATGCCGGCCAGTGTAAACACGGCCGAAGCGGAAGCACCGCGAGAGGAATACCGTCCGCGCTGGGAAAGAGCTGGAACTGCGCTCTGGATCCAATAGTATATGACTAGATTTCAATCTGCGTCTACGTTCGAGCACCCCTCCATGCGCTCGCCCACACACGCGCGCGCACCATCGACCCTAATCCCGGACTGTATATCCTCGCGCGCGCACCGCCCCCTCCGTCCGTTTTCCGTTTCCTGAGCGCCGACAGCGACACGCCGCGCCAATGAAATACTTTTATTCATCGTTTCTTATTTAACTTTTAGGGGATCGAGAGCCGGCCCCCGACGTTTTATGGCCGCGACGACGAATTGCTTTTCCCCCGCTCGCTGCCCGTCAACGAGCTTTATCGTGTTTATTTTGGCCGATTCTTTTCATTAGCGAGGCGCAGCTTACACGGCGAATGGGGGGCTTTTTTTTGATAGACTATTTCGAAATTCGCTTACATACACATGCCGTTACAAAGATAAGCGTGTAAAGCTCGCAGGAACTTGGCTGATGTATCGACATATATTTATACCAATTAATTCTAAAGGAAGTATTGGCATAATTAGAATTGTATAATATCTTAAAAAATTATAAATTCACCTTTTTTATTATTGGTTAATAATTAGTTCCGAGCATTACGGAAGTTTAACATTGACTTTATGCGGATATTCGTATAAAACGATATTATCATTTTAATTAAAGAGTTTTATTGTGTCACTTAATTTTTGTCATAAAATCATATATAAACGAATATTGATTTTAATAAGTAATGCATGAACGTTAATTGCTTTTTCTCTAATTAAATGTCTTTTTAAATATAGATTTTGAAATCGGAAAAATATCGAGTGCAATATATGTCACCGAACGAATATCATCGATTTATAGAGAAAAAAAGTCCGGAAGTTGACATCAAGACCCCCGTATTGGAATTCCAAGAGATGTCGAAGGTAGTCTACTAAAATGAAAAGCCAATGTCTATTTCCGCAGGTAGCTCATTACCCATCATTATTATTGTTCACTATCTCGCCCGACGATGCAGGTGCAGGGGGAAAGTGGCAGGCGAGACGACGGGCGAAATCATATAGGTCGACCGGTGGTTAGTCCCATCTCTCTCCTGCTCTCATCCTTCCTAGTGCCCCCACATTCTGGGTTATGATGGTACGGGGGTCCGCGACCGCAGATCGATCGCAGGCTCCGGGTGGGCTCTCGTATCGAAGAAAGGGCGTGTGCCGGTGCACACACGGACGCACGCGTATCGAACGGCGCGGCGTTAACAGTTTCCGGCGAGTTGACGAGCTTTCGGATCTATGGCGCGAGCCTGGACAATGGGCCGACATTAGGATCCCGCGCGACCTCCACCCCGGCGCGGCGCCATCGCCACCTCCACCCCCCGCGCCCCCTCGTCCATTATCGTCTTGCTCCTCGTGCACGGGGGCCCGAGCGCACGCGAGTTATTGCGACTTTTTTCGGTCGGACTGCATGCGTCCGGGCGGAGGGAGAAATTTCGACATGGAAACGAGTGATCTTGCGCAGCAGGTTGTGCGGTGCGCCCGTCCGGGGTAATCCCGAAAGCCGTTCCGCAGCATGATTCCGAATCCTCCTAATTCGTACCACCCGACCTGGCTGAAATATGTATTCGACGCACTGAATTTTAGATGTCAGCGGAATTGTTGCCGGACAATGGATTTTAGCTCTCTGACCTGGATTACAACTGGAGGACAATCAACATTTTTACACGATAACGTGGAGCGTTCATTTTCAATTTGCAACCTGCTTACTTTAATGGTAGATAATGGTTTAATAAAGAGTAACGTATCCGTTACGCTATTTTAGTTGTACACTTCCCGATGGGTCATTAATGTCATTAATTTTAGATTAGTTGAAAAAATTTTTTAGTTATAAGTAAACCTATTTCAGGTTACTTTATACCAACTGACCAGTTTCCTAAAATAAAGTTTTTATTTATCTAGATGACTATTGGCCAAATTATTTTCTCATAAATAAATTATTCTGAACACTGCATCCGTTAGAGATCTCCTAAGATCTCGATAACATTTAGGAAAGGCATTATCACAACATCCAAGAAACATAAAACTGAGCCGACAATTACGCCACCAGAGAGAAAGCACGTCCAGAGAGAAAGCAACGTGATACCGGCATCAGAGCTTGCATAAATTACGCCAAGGCATTCATATCAGGGCATCAATAATTCATAAAGCCTCCCAGCTCTTCCGTGCCGCGAAAAATGCTAAAGCACCGTGCCGCAGCGCCCCCACCGAGAGCAGTCGGTACTTACAACGCGGGATGGATGCAGACGTCCATCCGTTCGATTCTCCCGTTTCGTTTCCGATCGCCGCGACCGGGGGTGGGGGAGGGATGAGTGGAGGAGATCGCCTCATCTTCTGCTCTTCTAAACTGCCGCCACCGCGTGACCCGACTGCTGGCAGGGTACTTAAGCTCCCGGACACGGCGGGCGCGTGGATGCCGGGGGAAACGTTTGACCGCAGAAAGCTGCCGCGCCGCGCGAGAATTCGAACGGTCGCCCCGGCGCGCAGGCGAGGCGGGCATGTCGAAGTTGGGCAAGAACGCGATTATCCACTCGGCCGGCGACAAGTGCGCAAATGCGACGCGGCCAACTTTTGGTGCCGCTTCCCGGCGCAACTTTGCCGAGCGTGTGAGCGACGTCGTTGATTTTCAATGCGAGCGTGTAGGATCGACCTTTTTCCGAACAATTCGTAGGAGGGACATTCGACTGCATTGTACTTTTTAATCTTCAGTACTCTTACAAGCTTATTTACTTTTATTTTATGAACTGGGTATGCAACCTACACACTGTATTTCATTTCTACTGTTATAGTTTATTATTGATATTTATTTTATTTTCACTGTGAAATAAAGAATTAAAATATAGCGGAATGTTAAAAATAATAAATTAACTACAATTTCAGCAAATAATTTCCATTAAATTAGTTATACACGATGAAGTTTCCCCAGCCATAAATCTGACGTCCTGTCGAAAGAAAACTGAGGCAAACTCGAGCGTCGCTGGAAAATATTTCGACGTTATTAAGCTTCTCCTTTCTGTAGGCAAAAGTTGAGAGCAAACGCGATACCAGGCAAAGCCGCGCCTCCGCTTAATTAGCTCCGGGTCGAAGAGTTATGCGGCTCTTGCGACCTGTCGCCCGCGAATGGATTTTACCGATGGGGAAGCGGGAGTGGGGAGGTACGATATTGGCGCGCGGACTCGGGGACTCGTCGATTGCAATCCGGAAGTGACTCGGAATATCGCCGAACTTCCGGGGAACTAGGTTACGAATGCTTGTTTTCCCGATGACGCCCGAGATTGCTTTTCATTTGGATGTTCGAACTTGCGGCTTTTATTCGTTTTCTCTTTTTTTCGCCCCCTCCCCCTCTATCACCCTCTCTCTTTCTCTCTCGCTCCGCAAGCAGCTGCTTATTATTATGATTATTCCTGTGAAATGCACTATCGAATAAGTTCAACTGGTTTGGTTTTATAAATTGCGAATTATATATAAAATTCAGTTTGAGAGATTTTAATGTGAACAAGTAACGTAAACGCATAAAACTCACAATCAAATATTTCAATTTAAAATTTTTGAAATGAATAGTTTAACAAAAATTACTGCATTTGCAGTAGTACAGAGGTAAATTCAATCATTAAAAGAAAATAATGTTAAATTGCAGTAAATTTGATTTCATTTTTACTATGCGTTTTAGTAAATTCATTAATATAAAAAATACGTGTCAATTATTTTTCAATACAGACGTGGCATAAGAATAAATTTTTCGTGAATCTTTTTAATTGTAATGAAAAAACAATATGCTTTTCAGTGACAAAATAATTAAATTATTCAAATAGGTAAAGTTCTACTTTTTTTTCAACTTTTCATGGATTGAAAAATGCTATTAAAAGTTGAAAGTTTAAAATTTGTCACTAACACAATGCAAAGCCGGCAGAGCGTTTAGATTTATAACAGCCAATCTGCATATCATCTCGCAGGCTTCGCCGGGAAAGTTACTCGTAAAAATCGAAATCCCATAAAGTCACTCGGGCAAACGAAAACGTATTCTCGCGATTAACCGGGGAGGAAGGAGTGGCTCCCGTCCAGCGTGAAGTTCACGCATGACATGTCCCGGTCGGCGCACGTCCGCCTCTACCTACCTCGGCGCGGCGCAACGCAATTAAAATGCAGACGAGCCGGAAATCGTGCGGTCCTAGAGCGAACCAAGAGGCAGAGAGAGTGAGCGGCTGAGTGTGTACACGTGTGTCTGTGTGTATCTGTGCGCGATCGTGTGCGTGAGAGAGAAAGAAGAGCAGCGGCTCCTATTTTAAGTGGCTTAACGAATCCCGAGCGGAGCGGCCCTCGGCGAATAAATCTCGGGTGCAGTTTTCGCGGCCCGTTCCGCGGTCAACAACGACAAATAACGACGATAATGGAATCTGCGTGCGCGCGCGCGCTCCGACCCCGCGATTACGCTCGTTACTTTCGTCCCGGGCGCGCGAGCGTTAATGCGAACGATAATGGAATCTTTGCAGTTGCGATATGCTTCGTCCGGCAGGAAATGCACGCGGCTGCCGCATTACAATTGCCGAGCGCCGAGTAAAGAAAGCTTTGTGCTCGGCACGATAGCTTTTGGCTGAGGACGAGCGAAATAGCGACTTCTTCAAGCTCATTCTTTTTCCTGCATGCACTATCTGAAATGAGAAATTCTACTAGTATACCTGATATGTACAGATTAAAACTATTGCACGAGCTTATTTTTTCTTTTTTAATTTTATTTTATTCTTGCAATTATGCGGGCACACTAGTTTATATTAGTACTCCTTACACAACTTCGCAGACCGAATTTCGTGCAGATAATACCTAAATTAAGAATTTCGATAGACTTATGTTTATATATATTTACATTTTATGCGGGAAAATTTAACTATGGTAATGTAGCAGATTTTAAGAACTTTTTTGAAGTTCGAATAAACAGCGATTAAATTTCGTGCAACATTAATGATGCTTGGCATTTGGTTGGCGTTGGAACTCGTCAAAAGTCGAAACAGTCGAATAATCGAGGTGAGCAGACTGGCGTAAGTCTCCCCCCGAAGGTACCACGCGCGTGAAAGTCATGTACGCAGTGGGCGATTTCTCCGGAGACCGCAGATCACACTGAGGAACGTTCGTGTGGTGAGCGGCTGGAGTGCGAAATCCCTTCCAGATGAAGCCATTATTATTGGATAAAGGGATCAAACTCAGAATTGCCGAGTAAATTTTGCGCGAGTGGGAAATTCTCGTAAACGGAAAAGCACAATTATGCAGTATGCTAAGCTTATGTTTAATAATGTTGCTCTCTTCAAATTTCACCGCGACCTTTGTAAAATTGTTTTTACCGAGACGTGCATTCGTAATCACTCGAATTAAAACGTGGAAATTACAATGGAAATCGAGCGGAGCAGAACTCGGCTGAGACACGCGACAAGTTAAAATTCGCGAGCGAATACTTAGCTGCCACGCCGCAACACATCAAAGGGGTTAACCTCGCACTTACGGCATAATTACGCAGCAGCGCCGCGACAATTATACCCGGCAACCTCGAAAAATTACGACTCCTCCAGTCTTCGCTCCCCTCTCCCTCCTAACGTACACAGTCGAATGGCAAACGACTGCTTTCCCTTTGAGAGTCTTTTCATCGCGCCTGCCCTCATTAATCAGTCGAGCCCGCTTCTCCTCGACCTCCCCCCGCTGCGGATGCAATTATCCAATAGTAATTAACTTCTCAAACTCTCGAGAAAGCGGTCGGAAGAAATTGCGGGCACCGAGAGAGAGAAAAAGTCGCGGTAGAGTAGAGGGGCGAGGGGGAGTCACATGCTCGGGGAGCCGAAGACAAGGGGCGAATCAAAGGGTGAAGCGGAGGCCGGGACTTGAATATGAATGGGAATAAGGTGCGGCCGTGAGCAGCCCGCCGACTTCCGCGAACTCCTAAGCGCTATGCAATTGTCGCCGCGTTGTTTTCCTTCTTCTTCCGTGGCTCCAATTTTCAGCCAGCTCGAGAATTTTCTTCTAAAAATTAAAATGGAACTCCGAACGAGACTCGCGGTACAGTAGCTTCTGGTCGAAAATTAGGTTTAGTTTCGGTTTTAAAGAACCGATTAAAATTGCTTCAACGTCGAGAAGCGACTTGCTTAATAAAACTTTTACGATCCGAATCCAGCAAAGGATATTTGCGACGGGCTGATTTCCATTGAACTACCCAACGAAGTTAGACTAAAAAAAATTTGAAAAATCCCCACCTTGTCACAATGAAAAAGTCCAAGTTTTTCTCACTAAAAAAGTAAGCGCGCGGGCGGCGCATGAAAAGCCGTTTTCGCAGAATTATACGCCGGCACCTCTTGCGAAAACCCCGAGAACGCCTGCAGCTTTTGCGCCCGGAAACTAATTTAACTCTCGCTCGTCGCTCCGACGCCGTCTGTCTCTCTTTTACCACCTGCAGAGATCGGAAAGCGATCGCGTTGAGAGTTAAGTATGCGACGAGCGGAACGAGGGGGAAATGGATTACAACCGAGTAAGGGCATTTTGTTTTATAACATAACGAAAAAAGCACTGTGTCGGTAAAGTTTTTTTCGTGTAAACATTTTTAAATAAAAATGTCAGAAAATGCTTTTTTTTTAAAGTGTACATACGCGGTGTTGTGCACTCCTCAGAAACTGTAATTAGCAAATTCGAGGAAAATTCTACATATAATTAACTTCTATTTTGCAGAAGAGAACATAATAGACTTTTAATTAAAAAAATTTGCAATGTTGGACTTTCGCTAGTTACTCCTCTATAAATCTGAATTAGTGAAATTGAATGCCTACATGATATAGTCCATGTAAAGTCCATTAGTGGAATACTTTTAACTTGGAATATGTGGCTATATTCGCATCAAATTAGTGAAATTGCAGAAATTTCACTAATACAGATTCGTAGAAATTAGAAAAATTGCTTTTAGAGCAGACTTACTCTGAATGAGTCGACTAACTTTTCCGGTGGACCAACGATCATTCGTGTAGAAAAAAATCATAATATCAGGTCACCTTCGGCAGTGGATAAAAAGAAGAATAGTTTGTAACGAGCCTCTATTCGGGTTCGTTTCCTCGCATAACTCACGAAGAGTCACAACTCGGCGTGGCCCGGTGCGCTCGAAATTATGCTGAATAAAGTGCATTCTCACGCTTATAAATCGGCCCGCTTTCCTCGCGACGAGACACCGAGCTCGCGCTCGCGAGTAAATTTCCCGCGGGCGTGTGTCCACACGCGCCTGCCACGCGACTCGGGAGGCGAGCCCCGGGCTCGAGGAGATACGGCCGCGAGATACGGCACGTCTTCGATTGCTCCTCGAAGCGCACCCCCTCCCGGCTCCCTTCACTTATAAAACTCGTTTCCTTCCTCGCTATAAGGGATCGCATTTTAAAGAGATTTTCGAGAGCTATTTTCTCTTTTATTAAAGGAGCGGAGGCGAGCGCAAGATGTGTCGCGCGAGCCCGCCGGGCTCATTTCCATCGATCGCTCCGAGACTCGAGACAACTTACACTACTCGCTTCTATGCTAATGCCCGGGCTTCCCGGCTGCGAGAGCCGAGCTAACAAGTTTTTCCTGTCGCGGGGGCGCCCGGGAAGGCCGACGTCTCCTTACAAGTATGCGCTATGATTCCTGCCTCGGATAAATGACGTTTTATGAGAAATCGATGCTCGTCTGCCTTTCGAGGGGGAGAGGGGTGCCCGTTCTTTTCGTCGGGGGGGAAACATTTCCAAGCTTCTCTGGGTTTATTGGACGATCGTGTTCCGGGAAAGGGAGACAAGTGGATTTTTTTAAAGGGACCTACTGCCGATTCTAAGCTGCCTCCCCTCGCCTTGCCTCGTTATCAATAACTCTTGCAGTAGGTTTTCGTATTCTAGCCAAAGCTTTGCTCATTAGCGATGTACAATTTAAGTTAATGAGTGGCCTGATACCAGCAAGTAATACAAGCTTTTAACATCATGGAATACACTCATCTTTATGAATACTATTTCCGACTTTTAATTAGTTGCGCTATCGTGAAACATCCCATTAATGAATGTTTGTACATAAACCAAAATCTATTTCATTTTAAAATGTTTTAGATACAATATAAGTTTAATAACTAAATAACTTCGCATAATTTATTTTGTCTGACTAAACATTGACATGCTCTACTGAATAATTTCAGCTGTTTTTAAGGAAGTCAAATAAGTAAAAAAAAGTTATTTAAAAATTTCGAAATTATATAAGAAGCAACAATTGTTTCTACTTATTTAATTTTGGTCGCTAAAAGTTATTGTTTTTTTCAATCTTACACACGGAAAAAAATGATCGAGTAAAAATTACTATACTGTTTAGGAACGCAGGGACAGACTCGACCAACCAAAA
>JAXIUT010000001.1:22296327-22320841 GCA_035586675.1 Eurytoma californica | reverse complement strand
AATTATATAAGAAGCAACAATTGTTTCTACTTATTTAATTTTGGTCGCTAAAAGTTATTGTTTTTTTCAATCTTACATCGATGCGGTATAATAAAGTTGCTGTGAAATAAACTTACCAGGATCTGTGGACGGGTGCGCTCTCGTAAGTCGGCAGAGCTGCAGTGGAAGGTAGCGTGTGTCGGCACGAGGCGGCGATTTTGGGGGTGGTGGAGTCGCACTGAGGAAGCCCCGTTGCAACTCCCAGCCCACTTCCTGTATGATCGAAGCCTTGCGAAAATACGGTGTTACCTCGCGCAGATATTTTACTGCAATAATAAAAATTTTATATTGTTAAATTTGTATACATAATTGAAATGTAATAATTTTAAAAAAAAATTCTTCAAAATAAACTATTTGATTTATGAGAATAACAACTGTCAGTTAATAGCTTAATAATAAGAGAAGAAATTGTTCTTTATTTCTGTTACAATTTAAACAAATAATAAAGTTGAAGAGCCCTTAAGTAATCAAAGGTACAAAAAAAAAAAAAAGGAATCGCGTGAGTCGCGACAAAACGTGAAACGAGCAAACAAATTACTAACCGGCGAGGAAAGCTCTGCCAACTCTTGTGCACAATCGAGGACACGCGACAGCGCCGAGCGAATTCCCGCTAAAACACTTAGGGGTTCGCGCGAGCGCGATTCGCCGAGCGGACGTGTAATTCCCCGAGTCTAAATCGAACGGCGGAGACGCCGGGTACGCGGAGGCCCGAGGAAAATAGCGAAAAATCGCTTTCGCGAAAGGGGCCGCGGGAACGAGGCGACGGTCATTCGTTGCGGGGAGGGCGGAGGGAGAGGGCGCATGCGGGTACGTTTCGCGAATGACGCCGCAGCATCGCGCGCACCGCGGAATGCAATATTCCGCGCGAAAAGCTCGGCACGCGACCGCTGGAAACCTACGGCGGACGCGAAAAAACGAGACGACGGCGAGAATTCGAATTTGCATTGAAATCTTGCCGCGCCCGAAAAAGCGAGATGTTGAGATTTCCTGCGACTTGTAATTTCAATACTTTGTTTACGCTTGCAAATTGGCTTGTAAGACATCGTCCACACGGTCTTTTCAAATTAACTACGATTTAAGGAAAATTTATTTTCATGAATAATTTTTATTCATACTGTTTTCAGAACAGTATAGTTTGTAGTATGTATAGTTTGTTGACTTTTTTCCGGGGCTTCGGCTAGAATCCAAAATACTAAAAATTCGTCAGAGTTGCGAAATTTTTTGCGCCACTCTCGACGAATGTAAAAGTGGAACTATTCGCCGTTGTCGAGCACCAAAATTAATCCCACCCCGGCGATCCCGTAAAAAAGCGGTGACCCAAAAAATTCCGGAAGAAGTTACTTTTTCGCACACCTAAGCACGATCCGGTCGGCCCTTGAAAAAAAGAGCGGGCCGCGCGAGCTCCTCTCGCCCTACCCTCGCCAGCGGAGTAAAAAAGAAGAGATCAATTTCCCCGCGAGCACCTGCTCGAAAAATAATTTCGCGCGCCGACGGTAAAGGGACGTCCGCGGACCGGCTGCGCGCTACATCTCGGCCTTAGTGCGCAGTCGGCATGGGCGCTGTAAAGAAAATCAAGTCGGCGAACGAGCGAGAAATGTATATATTGCGCGGGTGGGGAGGAAAGGGATGGCGATCGATCCGACATTAGGTCCCATTCCCACGTAGCTCACACACGTAGCCGCTTTACGAGGCCTTTTTACGGCGTCGGCCTATTCACGTGCGCCCCGCTGGCGCAGGCACGGAGACGCGCGGAATATCCGTTTGCCAGAAATGGAGATGAAGGTGACTGAAATAGGAGGTTAAAAGGGGAGGCTGGCTGTATGGGGACGCGATCCTCGAGTGCGTCGCGCCGTTGGGTGGCTGAAGGAGGACTTTCCAGGCATTGGCGCTGCGAGCATTCAGAAATGATGAATCAACCGATTTTTACTTCTTCGTTACTTTGATTTTCTTCGGTTCAGAAAATTCGCTTTCAATGTGGACGTTTCATCCAGTTTTTCTTAAAAAATAGACAAAATAACACAAGGCTTAATTGTCAGATTTTTTATTTTAAAGATAAACAAATGTTGAAATAAATGCAACATGCTCACGCGAGTTAAATGAAATACTTCACAAAATCTGGAAGACGAGAGAGGCACCGTTTCGCAAACACAAAAGCGACGAACACAAAAATGTAAAAAGACAGAAACGAGAGCTGGAACAACTGAAAAAAGACCGAGGCGATGATTAAAATCCGTAGCGGAACGCACGGTGTGCATATCTTCGGTGGTGAAAATCACGACTACCTTCCGGAAGCTCGTTCCCGCTCGAGCTTTAACGACCCGGCCCTCCGATATCTTCGAGCTCGCTGGCTGACATCGCACCTGGAGCATCCGCGTGAACGTCGGCCGGAAGGCGATAATAGAGGGCCACGCGATTGCAGCGTTAAATGGGTCGCGCGAGGCGAGCTTCGATTGTCAGCGGGGAAAACCATTTTTTTTCTTTCCCTTCCGATCGCATTGTTTTTCTCCCCTTCGACCACTCCTGTTCTCGCGACTCATTTATGGATGAATTGCTGACTTTTCCGAAATTAAGGACATGGCGTTTCTTTATGCGAGAAATGTGCCGGCAAAATTACGATGATTTCAGAAATTTCGTATGTTCACAATTAAGGGATTTGATTAATTGTGCTACATGACTGCAATAATTGATCCATTAACTGCTAATGGAATTGATAGTAACTTGTATACGAGGGGTGAAAGATCGGTAATATGGGTAATTTTAATAACAATAATAATCTATTTATCGTATAGTAAATATATCATTTAGATTAATAACTCTATCAGTGTCGTGATCATAATATTAGCAGAGATAAGGGTACATTTGATAATGAATTCATAGTCAATACCAAAATATTTGTTCTATTATGTATATTAGTCTGGTCATTTCAAGCAATTATATGCATAACGATTAACATAATTTCATAATTCACATGTATACAGATCAATATAAATAAAAGAAAACATGTACTTTTCAATATTGAAAAATTGCAACAAAAATGAATTATTACAGAGCATTTAGGTACCTATATATTTTATGAATTAAATTAAACTTTGATTGACTGTGTAGTAGTACTGGCGAAATTTGGCCATTTGAATACATCGTAGTTGCTGTATCGGTGGATAAGATGACATGCGGCGTCATCATCATCATATTGCGATAGGGTTATTCAATACTGTTCTCGCGACTGAGGCTGCCTCCGTTCTCGGCGTGTTCTGTTATTTCTGGGCCCTGAACCAACAACCGATAAAGTCTTGTCCTTTATGCTTGCACCTCCCTGATCTCATTAGGCTCCGGAGCACAGTGTCAGAGGGTGTCCCTACCTTCCAGGCTACAACCGATCGTTCTTTATTAACGTCCGTTCCTCGAGCCACTGACTAATCCCATCCCGAAAACAAAGCCTCCTTACCCGAGGTTGATAAGCATCTTCAACGTATCTCCCCAATAGCCAATAAAAGGATGAATTTGACGGGAGCGTATGAGCGCGAACGTTAGTATCGATGGGGCCGTAAACTATTTTTCCCCGGCGATATCGAACGCGTGTAAGCGCGATAAAGCGAAACCGTTTGCGCTCGGGCAAATGGTTTCTTGCACTCCATCCGGTAGCGTAGGCGTTTTATTGAACGAGCATCACGGGTCAGGCGCCCCTCAAATCTGCATTCGTGTCTAAATGTGCCTCGGACGGGGGGGAGGTGCTCGGTGTATCCCGCTCGTCCGCGGAAGAGCAGGCGTGTAATGGATCGGGACATTAAAAGCGCGATCAAAATGGACGTAACCCGGGCAGTGGTGAGGTCGCGCGAGCCAGAAGATAATATCCGATCGTTAAAGCGCCGGTGTAGGCCGGCCGCGCGTTAGGGGCACACTGAGCCCGGCGCCGCCCGATGAATAATGCGAGATTGGTCAATTTCGGCCGGCGGTGCTCATTCGAGGGAGAGACGTTTAATGCTGGCATCACGCTCGCTGAATGAGCGGCTTGAGCCTTATTATGACCGCCGCGATGCGCCGCTGCCTCGGCCATTCAATCGCGCTGCGCGCCGCGGCGCGCTTTCGCCCGGCTAATTCGTCTTCCATCGTCCTGCTTTATTTGGGATTAGCTGTTATCTGATTCGTGACGGACGACCGAACCAACTTTACCGTGCCGTCACATTTCACTCCCGTCGTTATATAATCGTCAACTCTCCAAATTTGAATATGCGAAATTCACTTATTGAAAATGTCAAGTTGTATAACGTGCCGTGTTCATATATTGAATAAGTAAATCAAATTTCAAATATAATAAGTGGATTTTAGTATTATTTTAATAATATGTAGGATATAGTCTTGTTAAATCAAAAGATAATCGTATTTACTTTTTGTACTCCTAAAATTTAATTATAAAAATTGATTGCACATTTAAAAGTCGATACATATTTCTAACTGTTTAATTTAAACAATTTGTAAGATTTTTTTTTTCTTTTAAACCATTCGTGCACTATAATATGGTTAACCTATACAATAGACTGTTATTTTGAAGTGTAGTAATTTAATACCATGGTAGGAATTTAAAGGTAAAGTTTTCTAGCAACAGGAGGTGAAAACGTTTTAACAAGTGAATTTTGAGTTTGTCTTTATGAAGAAGTTATGGCGCTTGGCTCTTAGAATATCTCTATCAAGTGAGATTCTTCCGGGAGAAGTTTCGTCAAGAGGGAATTCAGGACAGATAAAGACGAGATCTTGATGCCTGGCATCCGCGGAATTCGAGCTACTCACCCGTCAGTGAACCGCGGCGAGCGAGATAAAACGGGAAATATATATATTTGAATAATAAGCTTTTTCCCGCCGAGCACTTTATCGCGCGCAATGTTTAATCAGGGTACATTTTAATAAACGCCTCGTTTACGGTCCGGATACCGCCCGTCTTTGCGCTAAAAGGGAACTTTTTTTATGACCTCGACTACTTCAAACAAACCATGCAATTAATTCGAACAAAGCGCCCTGTCACGCCACATTATTATCCGGCGAAAAGTTCGATTCTCGCAGACTTACTTGACTGTAAACAGAGAAAATCGCTTAATTCGCAGTGGACAATTCACAAACGCTGAAAAATATCGCCCAGAGAAATAATGAGCATACTTTCGGCGGCATAAAGCTCTATGCCAAATTGTTTGCCGCAGCGCAGCGTGTGCAAAATTTAGCTCGAAAGTAAACAAAAATCGCAAACTTCGTTATAGAACGAATAAATTTCTCCACGGGAGCGGGAGGCAATTTTATCTTAAGTACAATTCAGAATTTCTCCCGAAAACAATACAAGCTCGGGTAAATAAATAGCGCAAACTCGCTGGCCAATTAAAACTTATCAGCAGTGCAAACACACCGAAAAAGCATTTTTCTCTCGCGCCCGTATGCGCGCGAGACGCGGGTCAAAATTAAATCCGAGCGGCAAGGAGCGGCACGCCTCAGCCGGTCAAATTTTCACCGCGCGCAAACATTCGACGCGGAGCCACGCATGCAGATCAAGCGTCGCCGACGCTAAGATGCGACGCGCCGGGCCGCAATTAGCGCGATTTGATTCCCGCGGTGGGGCGCGGGAGTAAACAAGCCCGGGAGCCCCCCGGGTCGCGCGCCTATTCATCGCACTTTCGCCCCGGCATTAATAATTCCCCGGGCCGCGCGGAGCCCGGGGCGCGCCCATTTGTCCTGCGATTTGCCGGGAATTGAATTATAACGCGGCGGCGACGTCGCGCGCAAGAGCATCGCGCCGCCTCTTTCCAGGGCGCGTGGGCGCGCGTCGCGCGCCATTCAGCTGCGCGGCGTCACGCAGTCGTCGCGGCTGTCGCGTCCCCGCTATGCTCGGGACAAAACGCTACGAGGGCGAGCGAGGCTCGATTAAATTTTCAAGGGGCCGGCCATTGTGCCCGGGATTTTAAGGATGTCGTCGCGCGCTATCTCTCTCTGCGCTCGCACTCCCGCGCACCGAGCCTGACAATCCGAGTTGCCGGCGTTATTTTAATGAGTTATGGTGAGAGTTCGGAGCGCTGCTCGATTTAGCCGACGCGCGATTAATGCAGCCGCGTGGCTGGAATGCCAAGCGATTGATCATCGCTCGTTTCGCGAGAAAAACTTGGGGCGGTGCTAATTGAGGTATTTCAGGAAATTTTGGGACAGATACGTATATCATGTACACGTTTAATGCATTTCCATTTTATGCACGATTTTAAAAAGCCATTTATAAATTGTGAAAAACTATTTTTAAGTCACGATCTCTGTTGAGTGCAATCATAAATAAAGTTTTTTTTATATTACTCTTTACCCAGGAAAAATTGGGATAGTCCATACGTACGTTTAAATATTGCAGAACCTACGTAAATAGATTTTTTTTCACGATTTTTATTGGTCACTATTTTAATAAAGTCACTTCATAATGTTGGGAGGTAAATACGATTCGCAATTTTCTCTAAATAACATTTTTTTCATTTATATACCGCATTATTTGTTAACGACTATTTGAGAGATGTCTCGTGCACAGTAGCGCAATAAGGCAAGGAGTGGAAGAGCCCCTTTCACGGTCGAAATCGCCCATCAGCGACGTTTTTGCAAAATTAAATTTCTTTTTTTCTAAATGAAAACTTCAATTTAATATCCGCCCGTAAAAAAAGCGTAGCGCGCGGAGTCGCGAAAGCGAGGAAGAGAGAGAGGAAGAAATAGAGAGAGAGAGAGAGAGATAGAGAGAGAGAGAAATCGATCGCACGTTTCGCCGAGGAAAATTTCGCTCGAATCCCCCTTCGTTAATGTAATTCGAGAGCGCGCGGCATTACAGATGGATCTCGCGTGCGGCATCAATCTGCCAATAACCCCGGCTTTTCCCTCGCGAGCAAGCGAACGCGAAAATGAGCTGAGCACACGATGGGCCCTCCCCAAACCCCGGAGCCATACGATTTTCGCGCGATGGATTTGCGTCGCTCGCTAAGACATAATTCCCCCCCCGAGCGCGTTGAGCCGATTTTTTTTCTCGCTTCGTCGGCTTTTGCATTCTCCCGCGTTCCGCGCCATTTAATATTTTCATTATTCCGGACTGTTCGTTAAGAATCGCGCATTCGACCAAGTTCTTCCGAAAATTCGTGCGCTCGTTTGGCAGTATTATTCTCGGAGTGCGACGAAGCGTCGACGGGTCTTCAATACTGAATAAATAAGTTTTCCTTCGGAATCAACGGCAAAAGACGAGGAAAAAAGGCGAATGCGCTTGTAACGCGGAAGTCAATCTCCGACTTGGGTGTATATAAGATATTTTTAATATCCGGCGAGATGCGCCGGGGCTCGCTTTTAAACGGCGCGAGATGCCCGCGTGCATCGGAATTGCGCGGAAATTTGACCCACTCGCCGCGTCGATTGGATCCTTTCTCCGAAGGTCCGAGGAGTCGGCGGGAAGGAAGAATGGACGAGGTGGAAGAGAGCACGCGCGGGAGTAAAAAGAGGGGGTCGATCGGAAGCTCCCCGTATGCAAAAGTCGACCGCCACCGGGGATGGGGGAGCTGACCCTGGAGGGACGAGACAATTTCCTCCCAGTACGTCGATCTTCTTTTTATAGTGGAAGCAGGCGATACCCCCTACGGGGGATACCAAATCCGGATACCTAATGCCCACGCTTGTCCATTTGTATGCAAACATTTTTGAGGAAACATTTTTTTTCCTTTTTCTCCCGATAAGCCGTTGACTTTGTTTTGCCTTTTGAAAACTTTACGGGCATCCGCTTAGTGGGTTTATTCATAGTTACGTGGCGTAATCATTTCATTGTTGCAAACTTAATTCAATTAGCATTGCATTCCCCACAATTTAGCAAAACAAAAATACTTTATTTTTTGTGGTTATGCAAAGAAAATTAATGTTTAATATAGCTCCGTGAATATAAATATATTTCTATTCTGAGCATTTTATCTACCCGGCATATTCTTCTGTTATATCCTTTAATACATAATTATTCCATAATATCATTCTTCCTCTAACCTCGATAGTGTTCTTGGATCAAATAAGCTGATACGATGCTGAATTTATAGATGAAAAAGCGAGATAGATATTCTTCGAAACGGCGCAAATTATTTGTTAGCTTTTAAAAGCAATTCAAAATTTATACTCTTGAAAAGCAATACACATTTATACTCTTGAATTTTTTACTTTATATTCGCGAAATTTCATAGTAAGTATATCATAAAAAGAAGATCGGTACTTTGTATTTATCACAGAATTGATCAATTCGCGCTTATTCTAAGCCCCATGTGAAAGAGCGCGAATCAGCCAAATTAGAAGCCGGCGGCTTTGATTACGCATTATTGTCGTAAAGAGGCTCTTTGAAATTGACACGCAATTTTCGCGGCGGACGCGGATATAAAAAGGCCGTAATCGAATCATCGGCGATCGCAATTAACGGAATTCAATATTCGGAGAGAATCCACGGGACGCAATATCGGCCATCGAGTGGAGAATGCAGAGCGGATGAAGAGATTCAGGCAGTCCGCTCACGCAAATATCGGCGTCGCGCGATCAAATGAACGAGCCGACGGGTCCCGGCCAACGCCGACATTCACAACTAAATAAGGTCGCCGGACGAAGACGGAGCGAAATTGAATGACGGCAACGACGGGAGAGCCGCTATATTGCGTTGACGTTTTATTCCCTCAATTTTTATTACCCGCCGGTGCTTCAATTTTGCAATTATCGCTTTACGCGTATATTTTAATTACGACGGCCAAACTTTTTACTGGCGTCACGGTTAAGCGGGCGGGGCTGATTTCTTTTCAGCGGCGTAATTAAAAATTCGTGTAGAGCGAATAACAAAAAATCGAAGTATTTTAAGAATAATTTTACTTTATTTTCTTCATTGTAAAATTTAAAAAAAATTTATTCTAGTTATAAAATGTGAGGCAACGGGAATTTTTAATTTCAAATATAAATATATTAGAAATCGTTTTGATAATTAATACAGGTATAACAAAAATGTTTAATACTGTATAATACCCGATCCCTTCAATCGCAGGCAGGCGACTGCGTATACGTGCATACGGTCCCATATTTACTCACATGCGTATTTGTCTGCAATTCTCTATGATTGTGCGTATTTGCTTGTGGGCTGCATCTGTGCACACACTGACGCGACGCAATTCTCCCGTGTGTGCACGCGATATAGTGACGCACGGGCTTCGCAATTGCGCGCGTCGCCGTCGCTAACGCAAAAAGAATACCGAAGACGCAAAAAGGTTCCGGCGTGGTAGGAAGTCGGGCTTCAGCGGGTGGTACGTGCCTCCGCGAGACACCGCACGATTAGCGGCGCCTGGTGGAATCTTCCAGGATTTAATCGACTCGCGCCGAGCGATTGCGCCTTTTTCGTTCGAAATAGGATGAGGCACAATCGCTTATTGTTTTAAGGGATATGCGCGATTGATACCCGCATCGCCTGGATTTGAGCGATTTCACCCCCACCCCTGGAGAAATATCGATCCCGTGGCGGGGGAGGAGGGGGACCAGCAGAGGAGAATAAAGAAAGCTGCATCATACGGACATTGCCTCGGGCGCCACTGATCCTTGAAATTCTCGATTGATCTTTGTCGAGATGAAAAACGGCCGCGCGCGCCGGCGAGGCTACTAAAAGACCATAAATTCATGCGCCTCGCTGCCCCGTCAATCGTAGTTATTTTTATATTTTTCAATAAATCATTCGCACGCCTCGAGGCGCAAAAGGATAACTACAACGCCTCCGTGCACGTAACACTCGCAAGAACGGCGATGCCGTAACAAACGAAAATATTCATTTCCAACGTCCGTTAAATACGGCGCGAGTTCAATATTCCGATCGAGGCGCGCACAGTTTGCCGTAGTTGGTCCCGCTTTATTTCCATGTCGCTTCTGCGATACCGAAATCGAAGCCCGTAACCGGCCGAGGGGAGAAAAAGCGTCGCAGTTCAGAGATTCGCGTCGGCGGTCGTTTAGATAAAGGCGGGCGATATTGCGGAATCGGCCCCGCAAGGGCGGCTGCTCGCGCGCTCCTTTAGGGGTACGTCCGGGGACCAATGCTGGGGAAACGGCATCGACGCTCTCCTGCCTGGGCCCTCCCACCGTTACGAGGCGAGAAGCGCCGTTTCCTCCTTCGATTACTTTCTCGTTTTCGACCCTGTTTTGCCATTTTTACTACATGTACGCTTCCTGCCTGAGTCCGCACTATTTTCGACTCTTTATATTTTATTAGCCGCTTCTTTTACACTCGGGTGATTCGAATAAATGATATTGGTGCATAATTTCTTTTGTTTAAAAAAGAACAATTTCAAACAAAGCTCATCTAAATGCGACTACAGTAATGTACATGAACTTAATTTAATAATAAACCGTTCAAATTTTAACAAAAGATGAATTAACGCAGAATTAATTTTAACAAAATGTACATTTTGAATGTAAAATTCAGCTGAGTGAAATTTGGAATACATTGACAAAGCACGGAAGCTCGCTCGCGATACATCACCGATGCTTTGCAAATTTTCTCTCTAATTTTTCCATTTTCCCGCCTCTATTTTTCCGACTTGCCGAGCGCCTCTCGATTTATTGGAACGCGCGACTTGGCGCCTTGGAAGAAAAAGTCGCGCGGGCGCGACAAAGCGCGCGAGAATAGTCGGGAAATTCAGAATTCCAATGTCTCGAAAGGCCGGGGAGAGGGGCGGGGTGCGACAAGATGGCGCGAGAAGCAAGTCGAAACAAAAAACGAAGGGAAAATTCGTAAAATTGCACGAGAGGAAAACGAAGGAATTTCCTTTGAAGACTCGGCATTTCGGGGATTCGAAGGAACGGAAATGTTGCCCCCGCCCACCCGTTCGTACGTTCCATTTTTCGATCCCACGTCTTCCCTGCCTTCTTTTCCCTTCCCTTCTGCTATCCTGTCCTTGGAAATACTTTTGAGATTGCTCGAGTAATGGATTATTCGGTTCCCCGCCAGCTTAAGTTTTGAATGTTTGTCGTTTTTTCCTTATGTGAAAGTCATGTTTGCTAAAAGCGTACATTAATCAAATTCCAATGTATTCACTGAGAAAACAGCAAAAGCTACTCAATTTTCAAAAGCAACATATTTCAATAAGTATTTGGAATAAATTAAACTTTCGCAGAACAATTTTCAAAAGGAAAACTGCATTTTCTCAAATTTTAATGTATTCAAGTGCATAAAACGAGTGTTTATAAACTGCATTTCTTCGGCAAACTTCGCTTTCGCTGCTCACAAAAGCCGAGGTTGAATAGGAAAAAACCGCGTCGGCGTTTGAGGCACTGTCGACGTCTTTCAACGTGCATCGTAAATAAGGCATTAATAAACCGCATCCGCACGGCACGAAGGCTACCGTCGCATCGATCACTCGGATCCCGCCGCTATCGCTTCCGAGCTGCCAGGCACTTTTTTTTCTTCTTACGTTACTCTCGATTTACGGAGGAAAAGAGAGAGAAGAGTGGAAAAATGAGACGCGAATACGCACTTGAAGCGCGAACCTCCGGAATCGGCTGTTTCAGCGTGCCGCGCATAAAGATGAAAACGGAGGGTCGCGATGGGGTGTCAGTGGGTAAAAAATGGGCTCAGCGAGCGTAAAAAACGGCAACGTTCCACGAAATGCGATCGAATGGATCGGAAAGGGCGGGATATGTCGGTCATGTGTGGCGGTTATGGGGCCCGTGGAAGGTCAAAGTTACCGATACCGAAAGTCGTATCGTATCCTGACTGTTACTACTGATACTCTCCCGGAAAGTATATACCCTTACCACTTGGTTCTAATACATTTATTCGTGAATTTTTCATCGATGAATTTGGAAACGTAATAAATTGTAACTAATTTAACCGACTTATTGACCCTGTCATTTTTACAAAATAAAGAAAAATTACAAATGTTATAAATTGCATTAATTTGAGTTACATTAGCCGATTCGAATGGATCGCAGGAGGCAACTTTGGAAAAATTTTAGAAGCAATCGTTAAAAAAACTTAGTGACCGAAACGGCGAATAACAGCAATACTACAAATTCTCCCGGAGAGTCCCCATCGTAAAAGCAACTTTTGCATTATCGGAATGGCCATTGCCGCACCCACCGGCTGGCGGATCGAGGCTGCATTTCATTACTCGGGCGTTACGCGGTGCCTTTCTCCTTCCCCTGTGCCCCCATCCCATCGAGAAAGTAAGTTAGAGCCGGAACGCCGTCGGGAGAGCCGGAGAAATTGGAAGAAAGCGGGCGACTCTCTCCTCCCTTTTGTCCGCGAGATAGGCGCGCGCGAGCGGCGGGCGCCGCCCCCTTTTCTTCGCGTCGTAGCCACATGTATAATTTATGGCGCGTAACGCGCGGAACGCTGTAAGGTCGAGCCGCGCGCGGACGTCGAAGACATGCGACTGGAGGGCCCATGTTTTTTCTCGCCTGTCCTCTCGCGGTAAAAGCCGCGAGAATCGAATCGAATTTCTGATGCTCCAGTTGATGCTCGCACTCGCGCCCGCTTCTTTCTCATGGAAAATACGCTTTTCTCCAATTGCTTTTCGCCCTGCCCTGTTTCACTATATTTTCTTATATGCTTCAGAGAAAAATGCGATTTCTTCGAATTTCTATCCTTCAAATGTTCCAGTTGTATCACTTTGAACTATTTTTAATACTTTTACGGCAATTTTAAGTAGTCGTAAAAATACAATCATTTTTCTAGCTCGAAATAGAAACAAAATTAAAGTTTTGTAAACATTGTATGCATATGAGATGCATTTTTTTACTCTTGTCTCCTACATTAAATTTAATCCCTCGCCTAAGGTTCACTACTTACAGTCCAAATAGAAATGTTTAAAATGCAGATTGAATACTCTATACATACATATATACTTATTCCACTTTAATATCCTAAGAAGTAAAGCGGCGACTAAAGGGTATCCCGAGATCTCAAAACAGGACTGTAAAAATTTACGTATCTCAAGCAGTACAGTGCGTCATCGCATTAGACAGCGCCGTACATAATGAAAGTGTCATTCAATGCTAGAGGGGGCAATAAAGGGGACGTATCCATTATGACACCTCCCGGGCACGGAGCTCCGCTCGCGGATCTCGGCGCGGGCGCGCGCATACTTTCGCCTCTCTCCCTCTCTCTCCGTCGCGAGAGAAGCATCTCCCTCGCCAGCCGACGAGACAGTGATTTCCAGAAGAGCAGTCGCGCAAAACGCCTTGGGTGGCTCACTCCCTCCAGCACCGCCGCCGCCCGCCCGCCCGTCCGTCGCTATATACGTCGACGACGAATGGAAAAGCGCAAAGGCCTTTTCTCTTTTTGCTCGTGCGCCCCAACGATTTGTAGGCGACGTGTTCCCAACGGCTCCCGCTACAGAAACTCGGCAATGCGCGATTTTTAGATGAAACGCGCGTATCAAAAGACTTTCGGAATGACTGACAGATATTGATATTTCTTTTGGGGGTGGAAAATGCCGCTGTTGTGTATCAAAATAATCAACAATGTTTTCGTTTAATGACGTATGTATTGCTGAGAAAAACGTACATTTTCATTATTTACCTTGTTATGCTTATGAGTTGCAATTCGTAATAAGAATTAAAATGCAACATGCAAAAAAGCTGTTATTAAAAAATCTGTTCGCGTAAAAAGCATTTTAAATAAATAAAAGGAACACTTATTTATTTAACGTAGGGTGAGTATGAAGAAATATTACATTAAAACATTATAAATGAATAATAGAAGCTGTATCAGTGTTTGAAAAAAAATTCTAATAGTGAAAAGGTAAACAAACATTACTGGCAGTAAAAAATCAATAGCGAACAATTATTTAAGTCGTGTGTACAACGATGCGTCGGGACAGGTCCCCTTTAAGCGGCTCATCCCAAAAGTATACACGGAAATTTTTCATTAGCGCTTCAGCCGCCCCCGCCTTGAGGAGTGGCTTCCCGATGTCTCGTCGACTCGCGCGGAATGGTTTCATCCGATTTTCGTCTCCGCCCCCCTCGGGTCTTCCCTCCTCGTTTAATCGCGACTCCGCGCCTCGGAAAATATCGCGGCGGGCGAAGTCAGTGGCGCGCGCGGTCGCGCACGCGGGCCCGGAAAATTCATCAAGAGCCTCGCGGCGCTATAACCTCGTACCGGGGCCAAAACCATTCCCAGTCAGACGCATAATTTAACTGCTCGCCTCATCCCGGAAGCCGCAACTTATCTGCTTATCTCACTTTCAAAGTCGCTTAACCCGAGCCGGGAGTCCCGCCCAGAGAGAAACTTCGATTGAGGCGGCGGGAAAGAAGAGAGGAGCAAGCCGGGATGTAGGCGAGCGAGACGCCGCCGAGAGCCGTTCAATTTTTGAGAGGGTTAAAGGCGCCCCCCGCCCCGTATTCGCCCTGGGAGTTTTCCTTTTCCGCGCGATCGGCGCCCGCCCCCTCGTCTGATTCGGTTAACTAAGACTCGACGACGCGAGGGCTCCTATTAAGCGGAGCTTTTAGGGGGGCACGTCATTGACGCTGCGCATTAAACTCTAACGTACTTTAGTTGTGTTTATATACAAGGATTAAAAAACTTTCTTACTGTCTTCGCTGCAGGTGAACATAATAATTTTTTTTTTCTCTGTCTATATTTTAGCACTTTTCTTTATTATAAAATCGAGAAATAATTGAATAGAGTTATAAAAAACGAGTATTTTATTATATTAAAAATGATACAGTATTATTGAATTGCTAAGTTAAATTGATTTAAAAGGAAAAATATAAAAATGAAAAAATTCGTTATAAGCTGGCGATTGAAATGACAGATAATCCTACTTTAGCTTGATACTCCATATAAACTTCAAAAGTGGAAATATTATTTTTTGATACTTTGATTCTAGACAAAAGCACCATTTATAAAGTATCCCCGGCAATTCAACAATCACTCGAGAACTTTCCAATTGATATTTTATATTTACCCATTTTTCGCATAAAAAACAAATGAGGTGAATATCCCGTTGCCGAAACGCGTGAATAGCTGGAACGGTAATCCAAGCCTGACAATAGGAAACTTTTTCAATCGGCCGAACTCGCCTCATATATTTTTCAAACAAAATTGAGGAGCGGCGGGGGGACAAAATCGCCGCGGCGAACTGTGTCACCGGAGCCGCGAAAAATAAATGCGGTGACCGAGTGGGCAGCCGATGAAAGGCCGGTAAAGCCCTTGACGTTTCGATAATAACCGGCCGGAATTAAATCGAGCCACCGACGTCGGAGACGAGCGGTCTTTCATTAAGGTTCCGGCGAAGTTGTGCCCGCCGGGGAGAAAAAGAGAGCCGCCAGAGGGCGGCGTCCCGGCTATATTGGCGTAGAGTTATTGACGGTATGAAACCCATGGCAAATGATGCGGTGCTGCGTGACCGGCAAGTAAAGCGCTTTCCATTCTAGGCTTAGTTTCGCTTCAACCCTCCCCTATTTTCCCCGGCTTCGTTTCTATTTAGTTATGATATTTTTATTAATTTTCGCGCGTCAAGTTGAGCGCGAATATTTAATTTTGGAACTGTTCCTAGTCTTGATTATTTTTGTCTTTTATATTAATCTTTAGTGTTTAAAGTATGGACTTAAATTTTAAATCGTTAATTTGATAAATACGAAAGATTTTTTCTCACATTAATTATTATACGTAACAAATTGCCAAGAAGCTTCGTTTTAATATTTATCATTTAGAGCGTTTTGATTAATTAACCCAACTACTAATGGAATATGAAAAATTGAAACTGATGACTAAAAGACAATGAATTTTAAAGCGCAATATGCTTAATTGAATTCCTGCAATACAATACGGCTCGTGACCTCCGGATCGCACTCTGACTTGAGTAGATTCCACTTACTCTCTTAAAAAAATTAATTTATGCAAAATTATGGCTGTAATGGGGGAAGCGGTAAATATCGTTTCGAGTCGTAAAGTAAAATTATGATATAAGAAGGGAGCCGTACTGTACGATGTAATCGGTCAAAAGCTCGTAATCTGATTCATTAACATTTTTACCGTGGGATGTTGAAAAAAATGTTCCTTAACTGATGGCATGGCGAAAAAGAAGCGGTTAGGATTCACAAATTTGCATGGGAAGGAAATATATTACACGTGTGTGGAGTTAGAAGATAGTGCGATATTATCTGCCGGATGATTTATGTATGTTAATATACTTGCAACGCAGGGACCTAAACTGAATCTTGATTCTATTTGTATCAGCTGGTTAATCAAATTCACGTCAGTCAGAAATTAAGTTTATCTTGTTATTTCCTTCGTGTCTACGACAATATAACACTTGACGTACGTGAAGAATAAATACAAACTTTCATCAATTCTAGGTTTGTTATAAGGAAAATCTAATTATCGCTAATAATGATGGCTGCACTAATTGACGTAGTCGATCAAAATGGTCATTTTGCTGGTGCTAATTAATCACCTCGTCGAATACTTATTAATCTTTGAAGCTAATGATCTTATCCATGAATTAATCACATCTATTGTATGGCAGTATTTTATTGCACATTGTCTTTAATAATAATAGTCATAAACTAAACAACGGTACAAATGAAGCAGCAACCGGTTAGTTTCTAACTAAAATCTGATTACACATAACCCGAAATTAGTTAAATTCCAGTGCGCCATGCAAGCTGAAATTTAGTAATCAAAAGCACGAAGCAACATAGTTGCTCTTGCGGTCAGTGAAAAAACATCAAGTTGGCAAAGTAAACGTAAAACTTGGTTCGGTCGTCCCCTCGGCGCAACTCGTACCTAGCGGCAAACAGCGCTTGGGCGCATTGTTCGAAGTGGCGTGAATCCAGGCTGCTTAAAACGACGGGGATGGGGCGCGGCGGCGCAATCAGCGCCGGCCGAATTCATTGCGATGGCTGCTGGGATGCTACAGCCCGACGGTTATGTGCCGTACGTGGACTGTGTGCTCGCGACGCCAGCTCGCCCACCCGGCTCGAAGAGTCGGAGGCTTTTCGGCGACGCCCTCGTTAATAGATTTGTAAATGCGCCGGCGCGTAGGCGCGATTAGTCGCCGGGACTTGGCTCCTCCGATGCGTACGTGCACTCGCACCCACGGCCGAGCTCCGAAACCATGATGCATGCACGGGCCTGCATTAATCGATTTACGCGCACGCTCCCGCCGTTTCTTTGCGATGCCCGAACTGACCGGACGCGCTAATACTTTAGCGAGGGTGAGGAAATTGCCTTAACATTTTTAACGAAAGTTTAGCTTTCATAACGAACGCTAGACAATGGGGGAGAAATTAGGCTGGAAGTTGAACAACAAGCCATTCAAGAGGATAAGTAAGAATCATTAGCGGAAGCTAAAATTTGGCTCATTTAGTTCTATTCTGGCGAATTTAAAAGGAGTGCCCGCTATAATAAAGCTTCATTACGATGAATCTTTCTAATATACCGGCTGATGCCATTATACTTCCGCAGAGAATGCCTGCATGATGCTCAATAAACCGTACATAAGGTGAGTATCGAGCGCGCGAACCCGGAATAATCGGATTCGTCGCGGGTCAGCAGCGGGCTAGCGTAATATCGGCTTGCTTTCGCTCCTCATTATACTCATCGGCAGGCTTGTTGTTCAATCGAGCTGCGTTTAAAACCTATTTTTACACTAGATGTTATCTCGCTTTCATCTCCTTTAAAATCTCACGCTGTTGACGCTATTACATTTTTGTAAAACACTTCAATAAAATTTCCTTTATTCAAAAAGTTATGATGACGTTTATCGACTCCAAAGCCCGATATTTATCGATTCATTTCGTCAAATTAAGGAAATGTGTAGGTTCTTATAAAATAAAATAAAAAAATACTGCTATGAACAATTTCATGCATCGACAAATTCAATATCGAATTGACAATTCGTCAAAAAGGAGAACGAGACGTCAATGATTTCTGTTACGACGTTACTTCATATCATTTTTACATTAAAATTATTATACGAAAAAAATTTCAATATTTTTCTTGACTTCATATTTTTAGTAAACTTTATTATTTTTTCGTCTGTTACACTTTTTTCAACCTATTCCAATATATGACGCTCTATAAAATTAATTGCGCAATATTTACTGCATACTCTTTTTGGTTAAAAAAGAATCTCCACTGTCACTGAGCTCAACATTCCGGAAGCCTCCAGACAACAACAAAAGGATCACGTCCCAATAAAAGTAAAAAAAGGCAGCACAATGTGTACCTATCCCGACAAATTCGTATCCCCAGGTATCCGGGTCGGACAATCCGATCCCTAATGTTTATGAAAAGCGAGAGGCGCCGCGGCACGTCCCAAAGGGAGGGGTGCGCGCGCAGCGGACGTATTGGATCACCGGGAGCCACTGCCGGCGCCGCGATACAATCACGAATTCCGCGGTCGTCCCGGCCTTCTATCTCGGCGCTCTGTCCCCCTATTAAATTTCGCGCGTCCGCCAGCCGCTCTTCCTCCCGGAAGGCACGAAGATGCGCGCGAACGCTAAGCGCCGGAGGAGCCCCGGCGAGATAGCGCGACGCCGCGCGCCCGATACGATTATTACCGTGGGACGTACGCTCGTCACGACTGGGCTCGGCTCGATGCGTTTTTCATCGCCGGGGTATTACGCCAAGGAAGCTTTCCTGCGATTGATTTGTGCGAGGCAAGTTTTAAAGCTGACTTCGGGCGGCTTGAAATTTCATTCGAACTATTGTCCTCTCGCAAGTTTTAATAGGAAGAATTAAATTTAATGATTTGTACGTGAATATATTAAGATTAAAATACAAGAAACAACTTTGAACAAATCGTTGAAGAATTGAATCCTTTGAAAAACTACAAGAGATGTTCAGTGTCGTAAAAAAGGAAAAGCATTCGGTAGAAAAGATTTGCAAAATTTCTCAAATCGAAGAAACCGAGCGCAACGGTAGCTTTGCCCTGCGCGCATCGCTTTAATTCGCAGCCTTGGCCGAGACTCGAGCGGCTGATCCCTTAAAAATAATTCCGGATGCGCGCGGAGAGAGGGAAACGGTGTCTCGCGGGAGAGCAAAGAGAACGGGAATCGCGAAATAATTAAAAGCCGGAATGGGAGTCTGCTCGAATATTGGTTTTCTCCCGAGGTGCACTTTCATTCGGCTCGACGCGTATCTCCACCTCCGCTCGTCGAAAAATCATTAATGCCCCCGCGCGCAGGCGGGGGGAGAAGGGGGCGGGGGAGGCGAGCGAACGAGGATAGTAAGTCCTCGGCCGTCGCACAGACGCTGCGCCGCGTTAATCTGAACTCGGCGCGCTCGGGGGATTTAATGAAAAACCGTTACACCTGCAGCGCACTCCAATTTTTTTTACGGCCTCGCCGGGTAGTTGACCCGGGCGCGCACGAGGTCATCGCCGAGATTAATCGAGATAAAGCGGATTTTGGATTTTGAACGGCCACTCGGGCCCGAACGACTCTCGTGAAAAAATTCACACAACCCTTGATCTCCGCGTGTCACTCGGGAGAAAAGAGCTCGGTGATTGGAAAGGCTCCAGGGCGGAATTTCACCATTTACTATGCCGTTTAATCGTATATAGCTGCGCCATTCAGGGAGAATTATTAAGTGCTAAACAATTGGGGTATTTTCGAAAATTAGTTTATGTAAATCTATTTTTCTTCAATATTTACCTAGTGATTTCTATAACGATTTATCCATTGTCAATAGGAAAAATATAGTATACGCCTTTTAGTAACTAAAAAAGATTGCATCGTTCGATAAAAAAAGACGAAGATAAGAAAATGTCAATCCTCGATCTACCTTTAAAAAAAGAACTCGAGCATTTCCCTCCATCATCGATTGCTTATTTCAGCGAGTCCATCATTTCCCGGTCTCCCGGGAAAGTAAATTGCGGATGGCGCGAGGTAGGTCACTCGGGCACTCGACCCACTTAAAGCGAGCGACTGTAGTCTGAAACTTCTTACGATCCGGCGAGTCCGAGCCCCGGCAATCGTGCCGCTTGAGCGCGAAAACGTCCTTAAAAGCATCGCCTAATATCCGCGCGCGGCACAAAGGGCCGTGGCCATTGTTCGCGCGACGCGGGCGGACGAGGTCCGCGCGCTCGTTCCCGTCGCATTAAAGGCCGATACAATGGCGCCAGAGACAAATGACGCGCGCGTTTCTTCCGTCTCCGCGGAGCCTGCGCGTGTTTTTCTTTTCGTCCCTAGCGTTTCGCCGTCTCGCCGGGGAGAGCTTTTTCAAAACGGCTTCACCTACTTTGCAAGCCCCTTTGTGCCCCGACTAAAGACTTTAGCCTTTACCTACTTTCCACCTCCACATTATTCATTTCTTTTTCCTATCTTTTTTTAGGCTGTTTTTAGCCTATGAAACGTGTGCATTTGACTTAGCCGTTATCTCTACAGCGCGAATTAAAAATGCACGTCATAATTAAGTGTTTCAATTTTCGGAAAATGTATTTAGAATTTCGAAATTAACTTTTGTCCCGGAAATGGCGTGGTAAGCGATAAAAGTAAGTCGGAAGAATAGGCGGTCGAAACTTACAATATTGAAAATCCAGAAAAAGTGAAAAAAGGGATAAGCCGATTCACCGCCGGAGGATTTGCTTCACTCGGAACGACGGCATTAGACGAATATATCGAGTGTCTGACTATCCCGTAGACCTCGACTACTTATGCCGTATATGTAACTGCCACTTTATTCCACCTACTGCCGGGGCATTTTTCTCGTCTTTTCAATATGCTGAAAATCTCCGCACCTCCCGCCTGGCGTATTCTATTTCAAACCTACGTCCCCGTGCATTCTTTCGCCTCCCTGAAAAAAAAAACTTTCCGCGACATCTCGATTCGTCTGCATAAGTTGAAAATCTATCGCACCCTCGATACTTTCAGTCGGCATTTTTCGCAGCTCCATTCGAGGAAAACAACACTCGCGCAGGAGGGAGGGGGTTAAATTCAGGCGGAGAGCGTGAGGAGCACCCACTCGGGGGATGGAGAAAAACAGCACTTCCGTCGAGACTGAACGGCGAAGAGCGAGAAACGAAATAAGACGCGACAGCCGCTCCTTAAATAAATCACGCGGCACTTACGACGCATCCTTCCTTCCACGGCTCGTCCTTCCTTGTTTTTTGCGTCGTGCTTAGTTGCTCCCCACGGGGTGGCAAGATGCAAAATACAAGTCACTTAATAGCTTGAAAACGAAAAAAGCTTATGGTTTCAAGGTGCACTGTTTTTATCAATCGCTCTTGCACCTTCTTTATTTCATGTACGATTACGAGTACTTATTTGAATAAAGATTAATTCAAAAATACTACATTTATTATTATTATTATCTTAAAAAATTAAGATGTTAACTTAATGAAAATGATTATTTGAAAAAAAAGTGAGATTATTTATGATTCAATTGACGATTCATTATAAACGAAATCAAATCTTCGTACAACTCGTTAAATTAAAAATTCTATCATCCAATAAAAATTAAAACGAAGTCACAAACCTGAATAAGAGCCATCGCATCGAAGCGAACGCGCGCATTATTCCGGGGTCGCTCGTCAAAGCTTTACGACGCGTCCACCGGCCGAAATAAATCATCTTGTAATAAAGTCACGCGGTAATGCGATTAATCGATGCATAAACATTTCTTCGATTACGCGCGCGACGCATGTTTTAATAAAACGGTCTCCCCGATTACAAATTCAATTACGGGGAAAATGAAGGACGCGAACAAAAATAAAGTATCGAAAAGCCATCAAGCAGCGCGCGTCGCCCGAAAAAAATGGTGGAGAGGGTCGGGAGAGAGAGAGAGAGGCGAGCGAAGCGTCCGCACGCGAGGAATAATAATGGGAAATTTATTCAAAATTTATCATCGTAATTTTCAAAGCAAATGATGCCGAATTCGAATATTTCGGCGGCGGCGCAATTTGCCGGACGCGCGTGGGCGGGCTTTTATTAAATTCTTTATTGGTCGCGCTTTGACCGCGGCCGCGAACCGTAAATCAGGTTTATTAGCCCGGCCGCCGAGGTATACCCCCTTCTCCGCAAGCGCATTGTTTTTAAAGTCGCGCCGTTCTTTTTGCCGCGGCGATGGCCGAAAAGGCTGGCGCGGCCCATCAATCAAACCGTTAAGCTCGAAACACCGGCCGTAAGCGTCGGCCGTTATGCACTTGTTCCCCACGGGGCTATCTGACCTAGTTTTCTATTATGCAGCTGCACATGAATTTCCTGCGTTTTGTGATTGCAGCTTCTTTTGTTAAATGGAGCTAGGATTTTATGTTGATGCGGAAAATTGTAAAGACGAATAGTATATAAAATGTATTAAAGCTCGAAGTGAAGAATTTGGATATTTAGTTAGTGTGATTAGCTTGATTCAGTCGATACCACCATTAAAATAATTGACCCCGATGGGAAGCGTCTAGTTTTCTCCCACTGCGTATCGCTATTTCACGCTCTTACGACTGTTTTAGGTTAAATTCAGAAATTAACCACAATACAGACGGAAAATGAACTTCTGTATTGATTTAATACCAGAAGTAAATTGTGTTATAACTTTTACTACTAAACCAAGAATTAAATTAATCAATCTCTACCACGGCACTAAAAGCTTTCTCGTTTTTCTTAAAAGTAAAAATTTCAGCTTTATTTTTAAATTATAGTACAACCGACAGAATTACTCACAGTCGCCGTAAATCTACTAGCGCATTAAAAAGATGACAAATGTTTTTCCAATACCAACCTGAAACAGAAAGAAAAAAAGTCATTAACTCCGTGTAAACAAAGAGCATTCTTTTTACCGACTGCACAACACAAATGGTAAACGTGCCTCGGGTCGATACGGGAAAGCCGTCAATCCCGAGTAAATCTCCATAAATCCCTAATTACCATCGAAACGATACAAAGCCAAGAGGGGTAGGGGCGGGCTACTGCCCGGGGAAAAGAAGCAAACAAGCGCGAAGGTTAAAAGCGTTCGAGTGTTCGCGCGCTGACCGTGAACTCGAGAGCAGCCCCCGGGGGGGAAATTCAGTCGCGCCGGCTCGAGCGCAGCGCGCGAATCCGTCCCCGGCTCGACAAGCCTCCGGCTAGCTGCCTCCGCGCGCGAACTTCCGCGTCCGCCTTTTTCGTCTGATCCGCTTCGCGCTCGACCGAAGGTGTTGGTTGAGTATTTATCGCAGCTGTACAGTGCCTACGAAATCACGCTTTTTTCGTAAATAAAAATATATTGTGATTTTTACGAATCAATATCACCGGGGTTTCTTATAACATCAGAATTGAATCTGGACTTATTTGTTAGGTTATTAGACACCTACTGTGATGTCACTTAAATATGAAAAAATTGCTCGGCAATTTATCTCTTCTGCTAAGAATTGACCGCTGCTAATATAAGAAGCTCAGGTGCAGTACGTCGAGAAAATCCGACCATCTAGCACTGCAAAATCCTCTAAAATGAGTCCGGCTCTGTGGTCTCGCAGCGGGCCATCAGAATCAATTCGGCCAATTCCGGGCAAATGAAAAAATCCCGCGGAGAGGGACGAGCGCTAACCCCCGAAAAATCCAATGACAAACCACCGGCTCTAATTCCGGCGCGCGTAAGTGAAACTAACGTTTCGACGTTTGTCTCAATCCCGTGGCCATGAGCGAGCCGCATGAACGGTCATTTTTTTTATTTCGACCCCCGTCGCCTCGCACGAGGCTCGCCGCAAGACTCGTCGCGCAACTTCGGAGTCGACTTTTAATGGAGTCGAGATTTGTGGTGGGAGAATGCTTTTTCCGCCGGCAGCTTTTACTGCCCCGGTCGCTCGTGACGACGCGGCGCGGATATCGAGACTGCGGATGGCGAAAATTCGAGGAGGAAAAGGTGGCGCGCGCTCGTAAAATGGGAATGGGCGTAACGCGCTCGATGCAATATAAATCTTGTGGATCTCTTTTCGGGCGTTTTATTTAAAATAGCTTTATAAACTTGTGTTATCTATTTTCGATACGTTTGTTTATTTCCCCTTTAGTGACAATCCGCTGGAAATCTGCAGGAAATATAAATCACGAAATAGTGTTTCCCGACAAAATCAAGAATATGCGACTGAAAGGCAAGTAAAGAGTTTAAATATTTATTATAAAATTGGTTTTACTTTCGCCCTCAATTTTGATGAAACTTTTAGCCAAAAAAAAATGTTTGTTTTTAATCTATTTTACATTTTCTTCGCGTTTTCTCTGTAAATATGCTATATTTTACACTACAAATACAAATATTTATATGGATAGCGGTTTTTGATTAAAAAGAAACTTTAAAAGCAAAAGTATACCAGCGAAGGTGTAAATCTTTAAAAAAAAAACCGCTGCCAATAGATTGGCACGTAGCTTCCTCCTACTTAATTATAGATATCATTTTTTTAATTTAATAATAAAATAATCGTTTTCATTGAAATTTCATTATATTTATTTCTAATGATAAAATAAAAAACCTCAGTTACGTAAAATTATACCTTGCACACGTTGTACCGAAAAATTTCGATCG